>CM042231.1:2819398-2871898 GCA_023566465.1 Cottus gobio
CCGTGGGTTTGAGCCCGTGTGTTTGAGCCCGTGTGTTTGAGCCCGTGTGTTTGAGCCCGTGTGTTTGAGCCCGTGTGTTTGAGCCCGTGTGTTTGAGCCCGTGTGTTTGAGCCCGTGGGGTTTGAGCCCGTGGGTTTGAGCCCGTGTGTTTGAGCCCGTGGGTTTGAGCCCGTGGGTTTGAGCCCGTGTGTTTTGAGCCCGTGGGTTTGAGCCCGTGGCACCGCAGCAGACGGATGTTGATGCCACCTTCAAGATTGCAGTCGCCTTCAGGGGCTCTTCCTCTCCATCCTCCATTTCTACCTTTTTCATTTTTTTTTTCTTCCAATCCTTCATTTCGTGACTTGCAATCTCCCCGCTGTATGTGCCCCCCTTCCCTCCCCTCCCTTCCCTCCCCTCCCTTCCCTCCCCCCTCCCTGGTCAGTCCTTCTCACCGTCCCTCCTCTCCCTTTGCAATCCCTCTTTCTCTCTCCCTTTGTGTCCACCCCCCCCTTGGTCCGCTTTCACACTCAATACCCATCGATTGGTTTCCCTCTGTTTCTCTGACCTTGCTGTAATAGTGCCACGGAGGTCACGGCGGATAGATTTCCCTGAGAAAGACACCGTCATGTTCGGTAATCTACGGCTGCACCGGGCCAATTAACGGCAGGACGGGCGGCGGGCCGTCCTCGTTTAGCTCGACGGGCTCGGGGTGGTTTGGTGTGTGAGGTCCTGAGACGGGGAGGGGGGAGGGGGGGGGGGGGGGGGCGTGGAGGACGCTGAATAGCAGCGTGAAATAGAAAAAGAGGTTTTTTAGGAGAGAACAATGGAGGCGCGTCACGGTGAAGGCCATGAAAACCACCGGGAGGCGGGTAGTTCTGGCTCTGACTTCACTGTTGATATGTGAATAACAAAATGGAAAAAAAGAGAAGAAGAACACATCCTCTGACCAGACAGAGCTCCTGGAGTCCCTGAACACATCGCAGACACACACACACACACACACACACACCCGACACACACACACACACACACACACACACACCGACACACACACACACACACACACACACACACACACACACACACACACACACACACACACACACACAAGCTCTCCATCAGCCGCCCGGGAGGAACGCTTCCTTCACAGATGGTGCGAGCGAGTTCGGTGCTTCCATAGTGACGCCCTCATGAAACTTTCAGCCCCCCCTCCCCCTCCCTCCCCCCTCTCCCACCTCCTCCTCCATCTTCTTCTCTGCATTTCAATCTCAGACATCTCTCTCTCTCTCTCTCTCTCTCTCTCTCTCTTCCACACTTTCCCAGCTCATCTCCAGCCCTCCTCTCACGTACTATTTTTGTATCACCCGTTCCTTCTCGCTTTTTTTTTCTCCGCCGTCCTTATCGACCCCCCTCCCCTCCCCTACCTCCCCCCCTCCCCCCCAACGCCGCTACAACTTCGAAAACTCGCCTTCCCTCTTTCGTCCTCTCTCCAGTAGCTTTTCTCCCCCTTTGCTTTAAGGTCAGTGACAACTCACTCTACCCCCCCCCCCCCGCCCCCAGTCCCTCTTTGAGCACAGGGCTGTCATTGAGGCATGACTCTCTAGGGGTGCTAATGTAGGAAGCTGTTAGCAGACATGCCACTGCAACTTATTCTTTCTACGGACCAAGGACTCCTTCCCCACACGGACCCTCCCTCAGCTTTGCATTATACATCAGAGAGAGAGAGAGAGAGAGAGAGAGAGGGAGAGAGAGAGGGAGAGAGAGAGAGAGAGAGGTGGATGGGATTGAGCATGCAGATGTTGTGTAGCCGGTACACGAACAGAAATTATTACAGAAATACATTATTTCCATAAATAAGGACACCACGTCGACATTTTTGAATATGTTTTCAGAGAGTTTACCAATGTGAGAAATGTGAATCGACTGTTAAATGCTTGAAATATCACAAAGAAATGTTCCCCTCCCCTTTGCAAACTCCAGCTTTACAAGAGGAATATTGCTCATTTCACTCAGCGTTTCCAATGAAAAATGCTTATGTTTGAGTTACGTGATATTTAATATACTGTATTTTGGTGAAACCCACCTCTGAGCGTGCATGAAGCGTACAGTCCCTGCACTTGAGTTTTGACGTGTCTAAAGAAATCACTGTTTACAGTATCGGTACAAACAGAAGAAGAAGAAGAAGCTGACATTGATGTGTTTTCGACAAACACACACTCTCTCTCTCTCTCTCTCTCTCTCTCTCTCTCTCTCTCTCTCTCTCTCTACCCTCCCGTGTCCCCGCGGGGCTAAACACACCAACAGTGTCTCCACGGTTCTCCGAACCCTGCAGGCCGAAGACAGCAGCACGAGAGGGGGAGGATTTAGCAAAAAGACAGAGAGGGGAAGAAGTGCTTTCTTTTATTCATCTTCTGGAGGAGCTGCATCAGGACACACGCCCCCCCAGCCCATGAACCTGGTGCCACATTAACCTGGCATGAGTGTGTGTGTGTGTGTGTGTGTCCCACCGCCGGGCTAGCTGGCGATGGGGACATATTAGGACTTCACGGCATCGCAGCGCCATAAGACGGATGGGATCATTGTGCCGGCGCAGCAGGGGAATACGACGCTAAAGAGTTAGCGGCCGCGTAGCTGTCGGCGCCCCCCTAATGCCATTTACCTCTCACGAGCCATATTCACAGGATCAACAAAATGATTTTTCTTGTGCATGTGCCAGCTTCAATGAGTCACGGAGGTGTGTGTGAACGAATGCATCAGGGCTCTGCCTGTCCGACCGGGCGGGAGGCTAATTTTCTGCAAGGAATAGATGGGATGGCGTGGCCGCCTCAATCTGAGGCCTGAGTGGAAGGGCTATTTAGTGTGTGTGTGTGTGTGTGTGTGTCGGCATTAGTGCCTGCTTGTGTGTGTGTGTGTGTGTGTGCATCTTGATCTATTTGGTTTTGGTCCCATCTTAATCTTGGTGGAAGGCTGTTAATTAACCCTGCTGTCGAGCCGGCAGACGTCTGAACCAGCAGCCGTCACTTCTCCTGGGTCTTGTTACCGCTGTAATTAGTGGCGGATAAGAAATTACAAATGCTCGTGCTCCCTCCCCGTTAAGATTAGGACACCTCGCCGTTTCTCATTCTGATGCATGAGCGCACCGGGGACGTGTGTGTGTGTGTGTGTGTGTGTGTGTGTGTGTGTGTGTGTGTGTGTGTGTGTGTATGTGTGTGGTTTGCATGGCTTGACTACACACAGAGAAAAAGGCAATTTTTGTGCACCATTATGGTTCCATACAGCCGCCAAATTCATAAGCTGCATCGGCAATGTGCACGGTACGATTATACTTATGACATAAATAGAAATATGTAACGTGGAGGAGACGTGCACTGCAGGATCAACATGTCTTCCTCTGAAGCCTGTCGATGTGCGCTCCATATCAACACCTTCATGACCCGATGGGCTTCTATGTCCAATATCCAAAGTGCAAATTGGGAGAAGTCTGTCTGAGCAATAGAGACTGCTGGTGCACAAACAACAATGATGCAGAGCAGGTCTCCTGGAGGGTCCTCCACATTAAGCGCCAGCCCAAAACCACTTTGCGAGGAAGGGAAGTGGGTCAGAAAACCCTCCAACATCGAGTCTACATCCAAGCGGAGTCAACAGCTGCCTCATTAGACCACATTGTGAAACACTCCCCATGAGTAAAAACATTTTAGCGACCGGGTTGGATTTGGACAAAGAGACCCAAAACGGGAACGAGGGAAAGTTAAAGTCCTTTCCTGATGTTATAAATGGGGAAACTTCGGCTTTAATGTGCATCTTAATTGCGTATCCCATTCTACATGATGAATAACTCACTTTTTTTTTTTAACGCATTATTGGATTGATGGAGAGGGGAAGTCATTAATTTCAATGGAGGGTAAGTGATGAGTAAGGCTGCGTTCAGACCATTAGCCTGGCAAGAAATAAAAAACACTCATTTATTTGAATGGCAGCACGGTGGTGACACAGGAGACTGCGGCAAAAAAACAAAGTTCAACCCGGCAATGCAACTTCATCTGCAGCTCCAGAGAGGAGCAACTGCACATCTCACCGTTACACGGATGTAAAATGTAAAAATGTCTTTTTCCCGTCTGATAAAACCTCCAAACTCTGAGATTAATAACTCATAATGCACTTCCTGGGTCGTATTTCATGGTGTTTGTGTCACCTGAAGCAACGCGCCCTCGTCGCCGGGCGGTTTTCATCCTGACTGTGAGCCCTTCTGGCTGCTGGATGACAGACGCATTACATTTCTCCAGCGTTGCATCAGTAAACAGACCAGCAGAACAACAGCCAGCGAGCAGCTCGTAAATAAAAGTTAAAGTAAAAATAAAAAAGTAGAGCATAAAGAAATGTGGCTCACAAACATCCGACAGTTAATTAATCATTTAAGTTACGTTTTAATCTCTTTAATCTTTTCTTAGTCCGCTGTGATGGAGAATTAAATAATGAAATGCCTCTTTTTTTTGGTATCATCTGACATTTTATAGAACAAATGATTATTTAATGAATCAAGATAATAATCAGAAGATTCATTTTTTGGTTGAAACTTTACAGGAAATGAATAAATTATAAAGACTTCTCTTTTTGTCTCTATTCTGAGGCAACTGAAATCTCACGACTTTGAACATTGACCCTCGTCATACATTTTATATCGGTTTATTTGAGGTCATATTTTTGTTTTTGGCATACTGCATTTAAGAAATATGCATTTATTAAATCTATTTCCAGCAGACTAAATAGTGTCAGCGTGGGTTTTACAGCTGTTTAAAGTTGATGCGGGTGCTGTCCGTGGTCCTGATCGTGGGCTGTGAGTCAGCTGGCCTCAGACCTGCTGAAATATAAACCGGAGAACGATGCATTTCAATGCCCATCAATAATTGACGCGAAGAAAAAAACACATCAATAAGTCAGCGTTTCTAAAACCAGCTCAGCCTCTGTGTGCAAGAGAACATTCATAATCACAGACAATGAAATGAAAGGCGGAGGAAGAAAAGAACATTCCACTTGCAAGTCACCGTTTTAATTAATCTCTTTCATTCCAAAAAAAAAAAAAAACATGATGAAGATGAAGAGACATTCTTTAATTCACTTCAAACGGAATCGAGCTAACGGCTCCTAACTTGGCATCGGCCGTCATCCCGGCTGCTTCCGCACGGGGAGATGAAATAAACAAAAACTGACGGTTTCACGCCGCCATCGTGGAGTTTGATAAGTACGTCGTGGAAGTTGAAATGCGTCCCGCCTCTCGTGCAACTCTCTCTGATTGAAAGCGTTTATTGATAAGCAGGGTGTGTGGAGAACCGGGGGTTTGATGCCCGGTGCATCAAAAACATTTCTTTGGAGCCCCGCTGAAGGACGAGACATGCATACTTTACACACTTGAAAGCGCTCTCTCTCACACACACACACACACACACACACACACACACACACACACACACACACACACACACACACACACACACACACACACACACACACACACACACACAAAGGGTATGTGCAATGAGCAAAACATTACATTTAGCTGACGCTTTTATCCAAAGTGACTTACATGATATACAGTATACAGTAGACACAGCAACGGTGAGCAATGAGGGTTAAGTGTCTTGCTCAAGGACACAACGACATGGACTGGCTGAGCTGGGGTTTGAACCACCGATCCTCTGATTGAAAGACCGACTTGCTAACCACTGAGCCACAGTCGCCCCAAAACATCCAGACTGGGAGTGTTGATGGCATTGAGGTACGGTAATCATATTTCTATCCTTATTACAGAGTACAATGCGTTTCATCCTCAGTAATGTTGGTTGACAATGACACTCTTTCAGTGTCAGCATGTAGTCTCTCTCTCTCTCTCTTTCTCTCTCTCTCTCTCTCTCTCTCTCTCTCTCTCTCTCTCTCTCTCTCTCTCTCTCTCTCTCTCTCTCTCTCTCGATGTGTTTCCAGCATAATTAAGCGTCGTTCTCCCTGAAAGTATTCCAACCACTTTGATTTTATCGAGGGACAGGATGACAGGAGCATTGGACGTCGGCGCCGTGTGCTTCCCTTGATCATTCGCAGGCAAGGAAACTAAATTATCCTTATTTTTGAAGGTGTGAGAGGATGCGACTGGCAATTTTGAATCATGAAAAAATGAAGGAAAAAAAAAAACTTAAGGCGAGGTGGGAAGAATCTCTGATCAGAGAAAGTCTCCGTGAAGCAGAAACATTCACCTGCTCACTGAAGACATCTGTTCATATGAAGCTGAACTGATTCGTTTTCAACTAATACATTAATTGAAAACTATTTAATAATCCAAAAATAGGTTTGTAGTAATTATTTAAGAAAATAAAAGCTTCTAAAATGTGAATATACCAGATGTTCTTGACTCCCCTATGACAGTAAATATAATATCTTGTGTCATCTTCATAATCATGACGGACCAGCAGACGTCACAGGGAGAGTTTTACTGGTTTAGGTAGAAAGTTGAACTTCCTGTGGCCCGGTGACGCGAGTTTCGGGCTGTAAAGGGCAACTGGTGCAACCGGTGTCAGCGGTGAAGGCGCTGGGGGCGATGACGGTTGGAGCCGGCGCATCGATTCCTGCTCCCGGTGTTGGGAACAGTTAGCCACGGCAATATGAAGGCGTCCAATTACACGGGACCGGAGCCCCGACAAGCCACAGGTAATAGATAATGCATGGGAGGGGGGCGGGGGGAGATTGAGGGGGGGGGGGGGGAGCGAGTGAAATGAATTGTACGAGAACACAAAAGAAGCTCGAAGCATCACACAAATGAGAGGCAAGTGGAGAGGAAGAGGAGGAGGAGGAGGAAGCAATAAAGCTGTGGTGAAGACACACAGGGGCTCGCTGTAAAGGGGGATGGAGATCGACATTTACCTCAGACACATGAGGACACACAGTGAAACACACACACACACACACACACACACACACACACACACACAGACACACCAGGAGACATCTCAGTTTGAATAGAAGTAGTTTGACATAAACCCAGTACACCCCGTCTACAACCATACACAGAGAAAACCCCACTGTGTAAATACACACACATCTACACACACACACACACTCACACACAGACACACACACACACACACACACACACACACACACACACACACAAGACGCAGGGTGCTGATCCTCAGCCAGTGTTTGCTTACACACACTCCCTCAGAATGATTAATGTCTCTTTGCTCCACACGCTGACCCATGGGGCACAGCAGGCCACTGGCTGAACACAATTTATTAAGTAGCACCAGTGTGTGTGTGTGTGTGTGTGTGTGTAGATGTGTTGTATGCAGATCAGGCGTGCAGAGGATTCTCAGCAGGGGTTTGGACATTCAAGGGGTTTCAATCTTCTGTGGAAGAGGGCATGCCATTGAGAGAGAGAGAGAGAGAGAGAGAGAGAGGACAGATATAGCAGCGTTGCCATGGAGATATGTGTCATCATTCGGTCTGGATCTAGCAGCCCAGTTGGATGTTAACAGGAAAAAAAAAAGAAGAAGAAGAACACGGTCACCTGTCTCACCTGGAGTCGACAGCCGGAGGACAGAGAGACGTGAAGAAGAGACGGGCGCCGTGGAAACCACATCACACCGAGGGGCGTGTCTTAGCTCCGGGCGCTGAACCCCGAAAAGCTGCTCGAGCTGAGCCTCATGGTCCAAAAACCTCCGAGGACAGAAAACCAAGAGGGGACGGGAAGAGACACCTCCATGTTTGTTTTTCTAAGAAAACGAGTTCATGCATTTCTTTTTTTATATTTTTACAGGACTCGGAAAATGACCAGAATCAACCAGAACCACAACCCTGACCACGACCAGAACCACAACCAGAACCAGGACCAGAACCACGACCAGAACCACAACCACAACCAGGACCACAACCACAACCACAACCACAACTAGGACCAGAACCCGGACCACGACCAGAACCTCGACCAGGACCAGAACCACAACCAGGACCAGAACCACAACCAGGACCAGAACCCGGACCACAACCAGAACCTCAACCAGGACCAGGACCAGGACCACGTAAGAAGGTTTTCAAACCTTCGCGTCGAGATTTCTGCACAAAAAGACAAAAGAAGAAATGGAATCGGGGTCATGTGACCTCCTGTCATCATGAACTTCACAGGCTTTCTGCCCTGCAACAACAACAACAACAACAATGACAGCAACAACAACAACAACAACAACAACAATGACAGCAACAATGACAGCAACAACAACAACAACAACAACAACAACGACAGCAACAATGACAGCAACAACAACAACAACAACAACGACAGCAACAATGACAGCAACAACAACAACAACAGAGGCTCCTGAGCATCCAACGGGTGCAAAGACATTTCAAAGAGGTCGTATCTAAATAATGAAATGAATGACGGCTGGTTCCATTACCTCTGAAGTGGACGCGGCCATCGTTGTTATTTGTAACTTTCACGTCGAACTCTTCTACTTCAGATGATGATCCCAGAAAAATCCAGATCAGTGGACTCCCCTGTGAGCCATTATTATTATTATTATTATTATTATTATGATTATCACTGAGAGGCAGGAAATAAGTGTTTCTTGTGTCTGTGAAAACTCTGTTTCCATGGCTGTATTCGATTATTATTATTATTATGATTTAATAGAATACATCCAAGGATTACCATTAAATTGGATCCCGTGTCTTTTCTCCTTTTTATGGTGTTTTTTTATTATTATTTTTTTATTTCTGAATAGTAATAATATGAATAATGTAATTGAAATATTGACACTGAGACTTAAAGGCACACGAGCGCTCCCTCTGTTATCAATGCTGTGAGGGAATGAGCTGCTTAATACTGAGCGGAGATGAAATTGAATCGAGCGAGAGCGAAACGATCAGCCATTCGACGGCCGTCAGAAGTGTCGGCGATGTCCGAGTGCGCGCCGTACGCCCGGCCCGCGTGTCCTCGGGCCACCGGGCAACAACGATGACCACAAAATGAACCAGAGAGGCGGCCGTTAGCGTTCCTCTGCTGCTGGTGCACGCACACCCTCTGATACATGGGACTAATTCATAGTAATATATAACAAATGATGCACGGTTCAGTGCAGTAATGGAGCCGCTGACAAATCTGCACATAAACAAATGATCGGGATTGTCGTGAATAGAAGACACGAACGAGGCTGCAGGCGTCCTGACATCTGTCGGACGGCAGATGTAAGAGATGATTAGAGGGGTGGGAGGTGTGTGTGTGTGTGTGTGTGTGTGTGGAGGAGTGAAGGGGTGGGGGGGTTATTGCATCGATGTCATGAGAGAGAGATGCTGTGTACGTCTGTGTCTGTCGCTGGGAGTTACAGATACAAACCAAATCACACGTTTCATTCATGCTGATGAAGTAGCGTTAGCGTAGCTTGAGGGTTTATTCACCCTCATGATGTGTTTTCAGGGTGCACGGAGCGAGCACCCAAACAACTCAGCACACTGCGGCAGCTCGGAGAACAGGAAAAACTCCGAAAAGGTCGAAACTCCAGCAACATTCGTAGTGCAGGTCCGTGGTTCTCTGTCAGGGGGCGGGAAAATAATTATATATATAAGTTATGACATTAAAGAGTTCATATCTACAGATGGGGACCACTTGACCCAATAACACAAGCACATTGTGCCCATTACTCCCACTGACGATAACCTGGAGCCACGGACTCTGATCTGATTGCAGAGTTCATACGGTCATGGAAAACCTGGAAAGGTCATGGAATTTTAAAATGGTTATTTCCAGGCCTGGAAAGGTCCTTGAAACAAAATAAAATCCCCAAAATTTAGTAAAAGTCACATTGCTATGAAATTTGGTTCAAAGTCCTGGAAAAGTCATAGAAAAGACCTGTAAACGTCATGGAAAAGTCATGGAAAAGTTCTAGAAAAGTCATGGAAAAGACCTGTAAACGTCATGGAAAAGTCATGGAAAAGTTCTAGAAAAGTCATGGAAAATACCTGTAAACGTCATGGAAAAGGTCTAGAAAAGTCATGGAAAAGGTCTAGAAAAGTCATGGAAAAGTTCTAGAAAAGTCATGGAAAAGTCCTGAAAGGTCCTGGAAAACAATGTGTCCCGTCTCACGTTGTCACACAGATGTTCTACTTGTTCCAGATGCCACTGATAACCCACTCCGGTGGCATTACTCTCATCACTGGATGCCAATACAGAAATGCAATGATTCTGGAAGACAACCTTCAATATCTACATCATTATCGTTGCTCCCCACTGTCCTCTGAGATGTGCGAGCTTTGATTTCTTTCATGCACCCTTCTCTCTGTGATCCCAGACTCTCAGAGATAATCCCGACATTCGGAGACACGCCGCGGTGGCTACAAGAAGATTCGCCCTGTGAGTTACATCCCTTTGAATTGGGATTACACCCAATTCACTGCCCTAATGATGACTCGAGTCCTCCAGTCCTCACTCTCCGGGCTAATACCCGCGGAGAGAATCTCTCCTCCACCGATACTGCGAGAGGAGAGGATAACAAATGAATGTTATTAGAGGAGCGAGAGCAGGAGAGCCGTGGCTTTGCAGGACAGATTAGCAGTCATTCCGGGTCATTCCGGCATGCGGCTGCACGACTACTGCGAGGACCTCGGTGGGCAAATTAAAGCGCAGCATAATTACCTGAGTCAGATCACTAAGAACTTCCAGCCGAGGAGAGCTCAGTGTTCTCGTCCGCTAATCACCATAATCAATCATTTATCATATGCGGAATCAAAGAGCCGGGATAGTTTCAGTCTCCAGTAATTTAGTTTAAGAAGCTTCAGCCACCAGAAACAATCGGCAGGGAGCTGATGCAGGGAAAGTAGTTCACGCTCAAGGAAGAGAAATTATTCTCCGTCCCAAAACTTTTACAAATGGATATGCGCTGCGTATATATGCACCGCTTGAGCTTTATTTTGTTGATCGATTATTTTTTTTATTCTTTTCCCACTCATGCATATCTTACCGAGGACGAGTAGGAATCCAATTGCTTTGAAGTTATTATTTCCAGGACCTGCACATACTGTACACCACCGGCTCCCACACAGAAAATACATTAATACTTGAGTTTGAGTGCGTGCATGAACAAATCAAGGCCTTCTTCCTCTCCAAGACCGTTCATTGACCACTAAGGAGTGTGGGAATTTTTAGGCTCGGACGAGTTGACACGATTTCTCGAAATGTATGAGTAAAAAAGTTATAGTATGTATATATATATATATATTAAAAAAATAATTGTCAAAAAAGTATGAAAAAAGTCATAGCGTGTCAAAAAAGTCATAGTATATCAAAAAAGTAAAAAAAAATATTTGTCAAAAAAAAATATGAAAAAAGTCGTAGTATGTCAAAAAGTAAAAAATATAATTTGTCAAAAAAAGTATGAAAAAAATCATAGCATGTCAAAAAAGTAAAAAAATATAATTTGTCAAAAAAGTATGAAAAAAGTCATAGTATGTCAAAAAAGTTAAAAAATATAATTTGTCAAAAAAAGTATGAAAAAAGTCATAGTATGTCAAAAAAGTAAAAAAAAATTATTTGTCAAAAAAAAGTATGAACAAAGTCACAGTATGTCAAAAAAGTAAAAAAAATATAATTTGTCAAAAAAGTATGAAAAAAGTCATAGTATGTCAAGAAAGTAATAGTATGTCAAAAAAGTAAAAAAATATAATATGTCAAAACAAGTATGAAAAAAGTCATAGTATGTCAAAAAAGTAAAAACATATGTCAAAAAAAGTATGAAAAAAGTCATAGCATGTCAAAAAAGTAAAAAAATATAATATGTCAAAAAAAGTATGGAAAAAGTCATAGTATGTCGAAAAAGTAAAACAATATAATTTGTCAAAAAAAATATGAAAAAAGTCGTAGTATGTCAAAAAGTAAAAAATATAATTTGTCAAAAAAAGTATGAAAAAAATCATAGCATGTCAAAAAAGTAAAAAAATATAATTTGTCAAAAAAGTATGAAAAAAGTCATAGTATGTCAAAAAAGTTAAAAAATATAATTTGTCAAAAAAAGTATGAAAAAAGTCATAGTATGTCAAAAAAGTAAAAAATTTTTATTTGTCAAAAAAAAGTATGAACAAGTCACAGTATGTCAAAAAAGTAAAAAAATATAATTTGTCAAAAAAGTATGAAAAAAGTCATAGTATGTCAAGAAAGTCATAGTATGTCAAAAAAGTAAAAAAATATAATATGTCAAAACAAGTATGAAAAAAGTCATAGTATGTCAAAAAAGTAAAAACATATGTCAAAAAAAGTATGAAAAAAGTCATAGTATGTCGAAAAAGTAAAACAATATAATTTGTCAAAAAAAGTATGAAAAAAGTCATAGTATGTCAAAAAGTCATAGTATGTCAAAAAAGAAAAAAATATATAATTTGTCACAAAAAGAAGAAATAACTGTCTTAATGTTAATAAGCAGTTCCATGGTTATACTTATTAGTTGTATCTATTTACCCTGTAGGGTCTCCCCTAACAGCTGGAGGTGGTCCATAAGCACCACATATCCCTCAGGTGATGACGGCTCCTTTAATACTTGCAGTGACAAACACCAAAGTAATGAGCGCTATGATAAAATATTTAGGGCCTTACTAAATTGGCCACACATGAGATCTTTTACATAAACTGAGTGAGCGCTGAATATGATCGTGCAACATTTCATAGTTTTGAATATATAAAATATTCTAAATGAATTTAAATCAAATTGTTTCAATAAATTGCAATCTAGCACTGTCAGTAATTCCTGCACTTAATGCTCTCGTTAAATTAATTCGTACATGGCTGAGCGTTCTGCTTATCCCAGATCTGCCGGATAATTACTTTCAGAAAGGGCAGTCGTACGTTAAAAACGATACTCGAGCTGATCCGTGGACGGCGTCCAGATAACTTCCTTCTTCTGCAGTTATGCGCACGGTCATATTATGGGACAATATTACAGGAAAGTGGTTTCTACAATACGTTTGTTCATGTCTTGGAGCAGGGGATTGGTCAGAAGGTCAGATGGAGAGGGACGGAGGAAAAACCTTTCCAAAGAGAGGTTGAACCTTTTCTCTGTGCTATTTTATACAAACAGCGTCTCTGATCATATACATATTTAAATAATTTAAATCCACGTCACTTATGTGCTTCGTGTGTGTCTAAATGGAGCTTTAATTCAGCCTGTTTGCTGTGCTGTTGGTACTTCATACAAAACACAAAACACCTCTGAGTACCCGTAACCATGAAGTGTTTCTGTGAGGTCTTAATGGATGCATGGGGGAAGGTGATGGTCCTTTTTTATAAGAGGATGCTGGATAACAATGCATTACAATGGCACCATGTAGGCGCCGGCTCACGGCCAGGATTAAACTCTGCTTATGTAACCAGCGGCTACTTTCACTTTGAAAAAAACACAATTTATTCTCATTTAGTTGTTAAGATGTTGGACACACAGCTAATGGTTGCTCAGTAAACAGAGGAATAGTGGCATTAATGGGAGTAAGATTTATAAATGAGTTGCAAATCGTTGTCAACATTTGAGAAAAACGTCCTCCTTTAATTAATTTCCCTCCATTGTATTCTAGACATGACTGGAGGGAATATGGGATTTTACTTGAAGAACATTGAATTCATTGACGTGAGCGTTGAGTCTCATGCATGGAGTATCGAAGGTACGTTCATACGTTAACTTGGGGAAAGTAGGAAACTACAATGTTTCTATTCAGGCCAAAAATGATACGTAAACCGATCCAGATCAATACTTTAAGAGTAAAAATATAACATCTGTTCTTTCTGGCCAGCTGCTGAATGTAAGTCCAATAGTCACTTGTTTTTAGCTCCGTTTTTGGTCTCCACCAACTGTTTAAGGCTCTTAAGCGTTGGGATTCAGGCAACCAGCGAGGTAATCTAATCTGAATTATATAACTCTCTTCACGCCACTTTTCCACCAATCAGATTTTAGCAACACATCTGGAGGAATATTTCAAATATTTCATACTTTTATTACCACTTACTCCCGCTTTCCTGTTCGGGTCGGTCTTGCAATGTAATATGTAACATACATATATATATATATATATACATATGTGTGTACTGTATGTGTGTGTATATAAACACACACAATTAAACAATTATATTAAATACTGTACATTCAAAGCTAATAAGAATGCATGTTTTTCTGACATTTTATTGTGAATTGAATATCATAGACAAATGAGAACATGATATTTTAATAGATATGCACAAACACAGATTCATACCTTGTGATTCCTTCCAGTCACTTCCTGTTTGCAGGCAATCACTTGTTTAGTTAAACACAAGTACTTGACTCGATATTGATACCTCAATCTAGGCACTCATATATATATATATAATTAATCTACATATTCATATATATAATTCACCACCTCCAAAGGCTCCTTGTTCCTATTGACAGGGTGGATTTGTCTTTGACTGGTTTGACTTTGCTCCGGCTGCTGGCGCTGAATCCCCGAGCGCTCCTCAGTCGCCTCACGAGACGGCGTCTAATGAAACATTTAAATATTTATGTGTTGGAAGTTGTTTACCTCGTCGTCTCCGGCGCTGAGGGGTGGACTCTGTTCTCGTTGAGTAATGTCCTTCCTCTCTTGTTTCACGCCTTCCTTCACTTATCAGAGTTGGTGAATTAATGAAGGTGAGAAAAGGTGAAGGTATTGTAATTAAACATGTTTTACTGAAGAGCGTCAGGCTTTTATTCCTAGAGCAGGTGAGGGACTTTCATTTTTATTTCTTCTCACTCCATAAGTTTATTTTATTTTTAGCTTTAACCTTGCAAAATGTTTTATAAAAAAACAGAAAACAGTTAAAACAGTTTGCATGTTGGTCACGAAGGTTAAGGTCATTTTGTTGTAATTTAGTGTGGGGTGCAAACAGCTGCATGGCTTGAGGGGTGAATCTTTCTGATTTGAACCAGTGAATTATAAAAGCAGCAATGAGAATATTTCACATTCTGAACATCTTCGCTCATCTCCGCGCCGTGTTTGTCCCGTGTGCTGAGAATGAAAAAACTACGGTGGCCCGGAAGAACAAAACCCACAAGAGCAAAACATTAAGAACAAAACGATGAGAGTGAGAGAGAGAGATGAAGATATGAATCACTGATATTAAAATAAATCTAAATATTATTTAAAAAAAGTGATAACACAAAAATTGAACAAAAGAATTTCCATAATTACAATCTTATTTGTTATTTGTTCATTCCATACAAAAAACAAAGTGTTAAAAGTTTTATGGAGAGGAGGAGGGGTTGGGGGGAGGGGCGGGGGGTGCGCCTTAAAGGGACAGTTCGACCCAAAATCTAAAATATATATTTATCCTCTGACTGTTCAGCTGTGAGTTGGATCCTGAGTAATAATTTTCTTTAAAAAAAAAAAGCATTGCTTTTGAGTTTTTCAAATATTATATTATATTCCATAAGGCAGACATTGATGTCTCACGACCTAAATTGATGAACGGCACTACATGTGAGAGGAATAATATGTATTATGTCATTAAGCAGCTGAACATCCCGGATCGGCTCGGGCACCAGCGGACCTGAGGGTGACCAATTAGCTTCAGGAAGTCAGCGCTCCGTCTCCGGGCTCCCAGCCTCCACCTGCAAGTGTTTCATGTCTCGCTTTTCCTGGTTCTAATTAGGTTTCCGCTGTGCACTGTATGATACATGAAGCAGACTCCCGACGGGGAAAATACACCTTTAAAAGTTCCCATAACCGCGTACACATGTACTCACATTTTAGCGCTGGGTATGTGAGCTGCAAAAAAAAAAAAAAGAAAAAAAGTGTCAATCAGCGGCGAAAATGAACGGAGCCGAGAAACTGGTCTGTAGGAGAAGTATATTCGGCACTCACGGCAATGCACCGCAAAGATCGTAAGCCACGACGACGGGGTGCAGTTCAGAATGTGCACCTGATTGGACTTCTGCAGGTAATGAGAGCGACTTGTCAGGCGGGGCATGTGGGAAGCACAGATCCCTGCAAATCCCCCCAAAACCAACCGAGGGGCCGACAAAGGCAGCTACTCTCTCCTCATTGTGTGATATCAGACGTCTTCCATTCATCTGGAACTACACAACCAGGAAGTAATTGCCGTTATACCTGCAAAATAATGCACTAATGCAGATGGAGTTAAAGTTGCGCGTCAATATAGTCAATTACATTTTAACTACTAATTTATTTTAGTGTGCTTTTATGCTTTCTTGTACTTCAGCATAGTTCAAAACAAAAAAAGTTGCATTGCCTTAATTAATGATGTAATGCAGCACCAACAAATTAAACACTCCTACGTTGTTGCGTGACCCAGGTGCACGCCCAGGTGCACGCCCAGGTGCATGCTGGGTATGGCTAATACACTGAATGCTAAAACGCTCAAGCCAACTTTCTAAGAAGAAATCCCTGATGTGACGGAGCCTCAATCAGCTGATTGGTTCTAATGGGACCCGGAGCAGCTTGAGGAGGACTCTGCGGTGCACAAGGAGTCCGTACGAGAGCTTTGTGGTCTGTACACACTTTTCTCTAATGTGTGTGTCTGTGGATGCTTTGTGTGTTTCCCTACATCGTGTTTGTTCTCGGTCATCTTTGTTGGACTTTCCTCTGTTTTCAGATTCATTCTAGTGAGCTATGTTGACATTTACTGTTGGTCCGGACACCACGCTCATGTTGCTGATGCTGCATTCAAGGACACGTTGACATTTAGAGCTTTCTATTTGTGAAACGCTAAAGACGTTCTTCTACATTTACACAGCTGCAGAGTACTCACAACTGACCTTCTTTCACATGTGTTAGTACACAACTACACTCTGACTTGAGTGAAATGTCTTTAAAGTTAAATAATATATATATGTGGAGCTACTCTGATTGTGCGCTTGTGTCATTTCTAGTGTGTGTTTTTACGCCGGTTAATGCAAAACTTTGGTCATGACCGAGTATGAGTGTGTGTGTGTGCGTGCGTGCGTGTGTGTGTGTGTGTGTGTGTGCGTGTGTGTGTGTGCGTGTGTGTGTGTGTGTGTGTGCGTGTGTGTGTGTGTGTGTGTGTGCGTGTGTGTGTGTGTGTGTGTGTGTGTGTGTGTGTGTGTGTGTGTGTGCGTGCGTGTGTGTGTGTGTTGGCTCACACACGGTGATGCTAATGTGTCCAGACACCTCGTGGGTCCCAGAGTGTCTCTTGCAGTAACAGATCAATCAGAGCCGGCTGAGTAGACAAGCTCCCCACGCCTCCATTGTGATGCCATTATCTTCCATTTAGGAAGGAAAAGTCGTATCGATCCTCAGCATCACGTCGCTGTGGATCTGGCTCCGTTCTCCATTCTGCTCTTTTCCAAGCTCTCCGCTGAAAACCGAAAGCGACGCAACTCCAGAAGGAGTCCGAGCCCCAAATGAATAGCTGCACGGCTTTAAGTGGGACAAATACGATGAGGTACAAGTACACGGACAGTACTGTGAGTTGTTGTGGAACACAGTTGTGTGAGTACTGTGTGCACAAGGCCACCGTCTGGAGAGAAGAAGATACAGACACCCGGGGAGTCGGGTGAACGCTCACACTGAGGACCTTTCGGCAGAATGTTTCTATTGATTAGCCATTTGTAAACCGTGGGGGGGGGGGGGGGGGGGGGGGGGGGCTCTTATCAACATGTGCAGTGTCCTCCGGCTTTGTCGGGCTTTGTGAAGAACGGAGGGAGCAGGACTCGGACTGCAGGACAAGTGATGGAGGGCAGCTGTGCGGCCACAGGGATGGGGGGTGTGGTGGGGTGTGTGTGTGTGTGTGTGTGTGGGGGGGGGGGGGGGGGGGGGGGGGCGGGATAAAGAGATCCCAGAGAGGCCGGTGGGGGGTCGAGGTCACACGGTGTGGAAAGTGAAAGCTTTCATGGGATGAAGAATCCTCACGAGAGCCAGTCGGGGAACTTCAGCCGCTGATTTGTTTTTCAGCGTTAAAAAACAGAAACACGTTCTTTCAGGCAACGAAACCACTTATTCTGGTTTCGGGGAAAAATGAAACGTCACGTTTGGTCTTAAATGAGTACGTGAACTAAGTAACGCTTCTGTTTGTGCAATCAGCACGTGCCACTGCCTCTTTATTCATTCATTCATTCATTTAGCATTTATTTTGTTCAATGTTTTTACGCTTTTTGTCTTTCGTGCCCACAACCGGATCAGTTCAGGCTCCCCCCGTGGAGTCCAGACCTGATGAGGCTGCTAGAATGATGAAGCTGATGGAGCTGATGAAGACCGGGCGGAGATGGAGAGGTGAAGCGTAACGGCAACATGAATGAACTGAAGGTAGAGAAGCAGATTTAAAAAGAGACAGATGATTGGCTGACGATGTCATGGTTTCTTTGAGCTTATTGGATAGAGGAGATGTCATGATTGACAGCTCTGAGAAATAATCTTCGACTGAACTTATGCTAATAAGGAATGTAATGCAACGCTCCGGCCCCCTTAAGGACAGAATCATATCCTATATGAGTTTTGCATAATGAAGCATGTGCAATGCTGTTAACCCCTTGACTGCCGTAGTAGATTTACAAATCACTGCTTATATTCAAGTCAATGAGATTGCAAACCTGAATGGTGCATCAGCAGCCGTTGTGTGTGTGTCTATGGGGGCACGGAGTCCGATCCAGGTGGTCCAGACTGAGCCCCGCATCCAGGAGTCGGACCTGCCAACGCCGCTGCAGCCGCTCATGCCATGAAACAGGATCGAGGCCGACGCCGACAATTTTATCCTCCGAGCTCAGCGATTGCCAGGCAAACAGGAGCCATCTACCAGCAGTGTGCACACACACACACACACACACACACACAGTCAGCAACGCTGGCGGGTGATGTCGCATTGTGTTGCAACAAAGGTGGAACCAGATTTGCCGGATCAGCGTTTTTTTGCCAGAGTTCTCCACGTGTGCACTTCATAACAGCAGCATTGCAGAGCCACGCCCACTCAGCGTGGTTGCTAATGCCATCCTCTTGATTGGTCAAGAGGGGACACGACTCCCCCCCCCCACCAGAGAGGGATCTCCTCCACCTGGACCAGGACGCCATGACCAGCTGACACGAAGACCTAGTTCACGTACCCGTTCCCCAACACAGCTTTTAATTTAAGGTCTTCATCTCCGCGCCGCCTCGTGCCGAGGATGGACGGGCGCGTCGGGGCCCAGCTGTGTGCCTGAGCGGGAAGGTCGCGGAGGCGGCTCCATGAATTACCTCGGAGGGGTTAGCCTTCTGCGGATGCCCGTGATTTATGCCCGGCGGGAGGGAGGGGGGGGCGGGGGGGGGGGGGGGGGGGGGGGTCAGGTGCATATAGCACGCAGCCGAGGACACGCGTGCAGCGCTTCCACCTGTGCACATGCTTAACCACACACACACACACACACAGCAGTACCCCCAAGGTCATTAGTGGCGCGGCTAGCCACCTGTTTCCTTTACAAGAGAGAACAAAATGCCGATAAGCAAAGCCGTCCGTCTCCAGGCCGCCGGTTGGTTTAAACCGGTGCTGAGCGGTCACGGGTCAGGTGGGTCCAGGCCGAGGACCGGGAGGAGGAAAGGTGATGATGCGGTTCCACCGGATCCCCATCGCTTGGTGTCAATTGGATTGGATGCAAAACAAGATTGAGGGAAGCCCAACGTTCCTCACATTTAATTAGAGAGACATTTATCTTTTGCTCTTTTATTTGACTTTCATAAGCTCCAAACACCACAATTAAGCTGTTATATAGACAAAGATAAAGGATATGAGTTTTGGCATATTTATGGATTGTGCTCTCCTTTCATCTCTTTAAGATAATACATTCCCACTTCCTTTCCACACAAGATAACGTCTATAATCTCAGGAACAAAATAACCTGAAAATCATGAATCAGCCGGTCAAGTTTAATATGCAGACACATTTTAGTTTAGAGTTTTTTATGACCATCCGCCGTGTTTTGATCTGAGAACAGGAAGCTGCTCTTCAGCTCGCCGCCGTGTTTGACCCCATTATTGATATCAAATATTGTAGTTGAGCTGTAAATGTAATGCAATACTTGATTTCACTGCAGTGTCTCCACAGCAAGAGGTTCTTTTTACATTATTCTTCGGCAAAATCTGACTGTGGTTAGCATTCAGTGGTTAGCAGGTCCGTCTTTCAATCAGATGATCGGTGGTTCGATCCCTGGCAAGACACTCAACCTCAACCTCACAGAGTATGTGTCAGAAGGAATATTACCCTCTAACATGTACAACAGTGCATGTACTTTGCATTCTTCGAGCGATAATACAAATCCCCCCTTTTAATATTTCCCATTTCTGAAAAAAAAAATACATCCGATCGTGCCGATGCAGGAGCAGAAACCTGCGAGACTCACCTGCAGCGGCTCTCCACGGAGCCATATTACAGTGCTTTATTATGTCACGGGCGCCGCCAGCAAACACGGCGGTGTTTGTACAGTAAGAGCGGCGCCCGGCCTCAGATGTGTCGGCGCCGCGGAGCTTATCTCTCTGTGCCGATGGAGACGTGAGATAGCAGCGAGAGGCGGAGAGCAAACACAGAATATGAGAGAGAGAGAGAGAGAGAGAGAGAGAGAGAGAGAGAGAGAGAGAGAGAGAGAGAGAGAGAGAGAGAGAGAGAGAGAGAGAGAGAGAGAGAGAGAGAGTCGTGATTTTATTCTGATGTCTGCTCAGCACATTGCAGTGAAGCTGTAGAAACCTTCTGAAGGGTGGAGGCGTCGGGCGCAGCAGGTGGTGAGCAGGTGAACCGGGAGGGAGGAAAGTAGGAGGAGCAGACGTTCATATTTTTATTGTGTTTTCAGTGTCCATTCATGAGTTTTAAATGTTGACTACCCTAATTTCTATAATTACGCAATCACCAATTTCTTTTATAACCCAGGAAGGAACTAGAAGTCCTGAATACTGATTCAATTAGACGAGAGGAGTGAAATATTATTCGCAGCTTTTTGTTTTTAATAGTGATCGTGATAATATGTGGCTTTTCGATAGAGGGCCTATTTTGTGTCATTTACAGTTAACGAGGGCGAGGTCAGATATTCTGATTCGCTAATTCTTGTGATATCATGTAAATGGGAGAAAATTATTTAAAAGTTGTTTCTGAAAAACAGCATTTCCCATAAGCCCCTATAATCGACCGCCAGTTTCATTTCAGTGAGACAAATGTACAATAATTTGCTTTTTAATCAACGTAAATTGACACCATAGGAGATAATAAGTTTCATGTTCTGATAGAAGATCACAAAAATAATTCGGGAAAACCTCCAGACAGGAAGTTGGATTGACCAATCAGCGGGCAGGAAAGGAGCATCAACGTGTGTCTGGAGGGATTCTCCAGTTAAAAAAGACAATCTGCATTCAGAGGAAGGATTAAAGTCCAAAATATTAAAAGTGATCAACGTAGGAGACATGGAGCCACACCTGCAGCCATAAAACATAATCATTCAAATCTGATTCAGTTAATACTGTTTTTAAGTGATAACGGGGGAGAACAAAGTTTTGCGCTGTAGCTTTAAATGAAGAGATTTCACACGATACTGTTCTGACAAAGAAAAAAAAAAAAAGAAATGACTGAAATCAATTAACGCCTCGTTATTAAAACTGTTTCAGATGGAGGCGCCGAAAATGAGCTGGAGAAACAAAACGTAGACAGGATTCTGGGAGACATTCAATTTGTACTCGTTAACACCTGGTGTGAACACACACGTGCACATACGTGCACACACGTGCACTCTGCTAAACAAAGACGAGGCCCCTGCAGACACCGGGGGGAGCCATGCAGGAATAAATCAGAGCTCCAGCCGGGCGGATGAGGCGTATTTCACACTGAAGGAGTGGCCTCCTGTGCCCAGCACCAGGGATCATTAATCTGGAGGAGACAAGCCCTCTGGCCCGGAGTCGGCACAGGTAGACCCGATCCGGCTGGGCCGGGGGCCGCGAGCCCACAACGAGGCCACAACTCTAATGGTCTCATTGTGCTGTCGGTTGTCAGGTAGGACAGAGCCGGTGCTGTTGACCTCCATGGAGCTGCACCCCCAGGAGCCAGGGGGGATCCTCGGAGGTCTGGAGCTGGATCTGGAGCGGGACTGTTGCCGGCGAGATGAGACAAGCCGGGGGTCAGAGTCCGGGCCCCGGCATGGCGGCTGCTACCCAGAGGGAGTGGCGCTGGGCTCGTTATTCAGAAGGAGCCGCATCCATTATTTATTCGTCATTACTCATTTAAAACGTAATTCCTGGGTCCCACTTATTATTCCTCGGGAGCCGGGACTCTTCTGATTCCTCGCCCGACGTCGACGGCTTCGTCCTCCCCTCGCTGCCACGAGACTCGAGCGCTCGACCTGAAGCGAATCACGGAAACATTCGCTGTCTTTCAGAAGTCGGAGCCAGAAGTTACCCAGTAACGACAAAGGGGAGACGATTCTGATCAAACTGAATTAAACATGAACAGTTAAAGCTGCAGCTGATGAATGAGAAGAGAAACAGCAGGAGAGCGTTGATGAAGGGCTGGCCTTAGCTGAGCCACGTTGTGGAGAAGGAGTTGTCCTCAGTTTAAATTAGAGCTGTGGTTTAACAAAACCAGAATTTAAAAGTGATTTAAAATCAAATGTTACACAAACAATCCTGAAGGTGAAACCGACGACCTCTAGATATCAGAAGGAAGGAAGCAGTTAAACTGTTTCTATGATAATTTATCTAAAGATTGACAGTTTATTTTCCCCTAACAATCGACCCTACGCTAAGTCCCGCCTTCAAGCGTAGACTGGCCAATCATTGCGTAGCATTCACTTTTACACGTTTATTTCCATCTTTATCTTTTTAACCTCCTTTCACATCCTTTCTGTCCGCTTCTCTCTGACATTTCTTTTTACAAAAATTGGTTAATATTTATTCGGGGAGTGCAGTTAGTGACAGTGTGGGCTCCGGTAGCAGTGAGGGGCGGGGCTTATCAAGGGCTCACTTAAATGGTAAGATGCTGATTTGGAACCCGGCTCCTTGGACCGGCTCTTCAAGTGATTATGAATTATGAACCGACAATCTACACAATCAAGCTACACAAACAGGAGTGTGTTCGGATGATGAACGTGGCCAAACGGATGATGCCGCGGTATGCAAATGAGGCGTAAACCTCGTGAGACGAAGCGGCAAAAAGGTAAATTACGCTCACACTGATTCCCGAGCGGTGTTTTTGGAGCAGACGGGACTCGGGCGGTCCTGAAAACACACAAACCGCTTTCCCAAAGTGGAAAACAATGAAGCCTGGATTCAGACAGAGGAGGTTGTCCACTGTTCATCTCGCCAGCCGGCACTCACTCGGGCAATTTGTTCATTTTTGACGCCACATTTGTTTTTCATTCTGCAGAAAGAAGATTTTAAAAGGTTTTCTGTGTTTGTCTTTTTTTCTTTTATCTTGTTTCTTTTTACTACGTCTCTTGTTTGCACTTTGCTGCTGTAAAGCCTGCACATGTCCCCACTGTGGGAATAATTATCTTAATTTAA
Source organism: Cottus gobio (assembly GCA_023566465.1). NCBI lineage: Eukaryota > Metazoa > Chordata > Actinopteri > Perciformes > Cottidae > Cottus > Cottus gobio. The sequence continues at coordinate 2,842,889 of CM042231.1, forward strand.
TTTTATCTTTTTATGACCCTGATGAATGGGAGCATATGAGAAACTATTTGTTTTCTAAAACATAAATACTTTACTGCTGTTTCATGATGATAAAAAGAGACACATTGCAATTTGAATGTTGTTTATATTACTACTTATATATCTTTTAATAGAGGGTCATTTTACACAAATTGTGTTTCATCTGGACAGCGTTTATACTTTTCAAATAATTGATTTCTCATTTTCATCATCTTAATTGTTTTTTCTAATCAAATGAACAGCAGCTGGACTGGAATGAATCCACATATTAAAACTCAACTTTAAAATCAGGACTTTTCCAGGACTTTAAACCAAATTCCCATGACCAAACATTTAGTGAAATCTGGGTGTGTCCATGAAAAAGTGATAAAATGTAGTATTTAAACTAACAATGAGGATTCCAAAGCATACAGTATTCCTTAAAGGACACAAATGAATGAGAGACAATAGTTTGATTAAAAGAATAAACATTTATAGATATACTCAGCGTATGCCTGCTTATATTTTGAGTCTTTCTTTTAAAAGCATATTCATTATTTCAAACTCAGCGTAAATGAACCACATGAACACATGAATATAACACATTTACATGACTTTTACTAAACTTTGGGGATTTTATTTAAGGACTTTTCCAGGCCTGGATATAACCATTTTAAAATTCCATCAGTCCATCATCCGTCAGTGGGAGTAATGGGCACAATGTGCTTGTGTTATTGGGTCAAGTGGTCCCCATCTGTAGATATGAACTCTTTAATGTCATAACTTATATATATATAATTATTTCCCCGCCCCCTGACAGGGAGCCACGGACCTGCACTACGAATGTTGCTGGAGTTTTGACCTCTTCGGAGTTTTTCCTGTTCTCCGAGCTCCTTATTAAGGAAGTTGTGGCAGAAACATCGGTGAGATGCTCAGCGACGCGTTAACTCACAGGTCAGCTGTTCGCTTGATTGCTGTTTTACAGTTACAGAGTTTTACAGACTGGATTTGCAAAGGGAGCCTAATCAAAACTTTAATTAGGCTCCGTGCTCATTGTGAATCAATGTCCGGGCGGATGGTCCCCGTCTTGATTATCAACGGCATCGGTGCCGGTTGGCTTCCCACTAAACTGACTCAACGAGCAGCTACAACAGACCTGCAGCCTGCACCCTGAACCCTGCACCCTGCACCCTGCAGCCTGCACCCTGAACCCTGCACCCTGCACCCTGCAGCCTGCACCCTGCACCCTGCACCCTGCACCCTGCACCCTGCACCCTGCACCCTGCACCCTGCACCCTGCAGCCTGCAGCCTGCAGCCTGCAGCCTGCACCCTGCACCCTGCACCCTGCACCCTGCACCCTGCACCCTGCACCCTGCACCCTGCACCCTGCATCCTGCACCCTGCACCCTGCACCCTGCACCCTGCACCCTGCACCCTGCACCCTGCACCCTGCACCCTGCACCCTGCACCCTGCACCCTGCACCCTGCATCCTGCATCCTGCAGCCTGCATCCTGCACCCTGCACCCTGCAGCCTGCACCCTGCACCCTGCACCCTGCATCCTGCAGCCTGCACCCTGCAGCCTGCACCCTGCACCCTGCACCCTGCATCCTGCAGCCTGCACCCTGCACCCTGCACCCTGCACCCTGCACCCTGCACCCTGCACCCTGCATCCTGCATCCTGCATCCTGCATCCTGCAGCCTGTACCGTATGGGCTGCTGTGCTTGTATTATTCTGTTGGACGACCCAAACGCCATGAGCTGTTTGGGCTTCCAACACCTGCTGGACCCAGTTCCTGTGTGATCGAATCATGCTGAGCAATAGTGAATAATAGCAATAATACAATCAGATTTTGCTATTTTCAATCTTTTTTTTTTTTCCTTTCTTGAAAACAAGCTAGGTCTATAAGAGACAAAGGAATTATTAACTTTCACCAAACTTTGCATTCAAAAATAGTAATAAAACATGCCTTTTGAAAAAAGAAAATGCATTGTATCCTTAAATAAATAATTAACAAGATTAAGCATTACTCACAATACCCACAATCCCCATCCAAAGCACACACACACACACACACACTGACGGGGGAGTTGCAGGTATATTTCTTGACCGTCTGATAAAACCAGAGTTAATTAGCCGCGTCGACTTTAGGCAAACTTTACTCTTTAGACAGCTTCAGCTCGAGGCTACGGAGGAGACGGTGGCTTTTTTTGGGGGGGTTTAAGGGGGCGGACAAACTCCTCACTTTTATTAGCGCGTTCTGCCACGTTGACCTTTTTACGAAGAGAATTTGCACGTTTTAAATAAGTACTTGATATGAGCTCAGGGCAGCGCTGGCACTTCCGTAGAGTAATAACCCAAATATTAAAGTCAAAATCCAAAATGCATTTTCAAACATTGTCCGAGAGCGTGACTTCGCTTTAACTGATGAAATCGACTCATCACCCAGCTCCACGTCACACACACACACACACACACACACACACACACACACACACACACACACACACACATGTGAACATGACTAACCAGTTACATGACAGAGATCCTAAGGGGGATGGAGACCACCGTTATTCTTTGTAGGCAGAAATACAGTACGAGCACCAGAGATGCTTAAATCTCTGAGGTATTTTTACCAGTCTCCTCTCTCAGTGAAGGGTCTTCATCACGAAGGGTAACTGGGACATTGTCCTTGAATCCCTCCGTTATTTATGACCCACCTTCATCATAAAGCACAAAAACATAAAAAAAAAAGTTCCCTGAATGCATTAATAAAAACAAAGCAGACAAAAAAGAAGCGCATGATATTTTCATGGAGGTCTAACTCTCACCGGCGAGAAGACACCGGCACACCAATTTGCCCGTTCACCCCCCTCCTGCTATCTTCCTCTTCTTCTTCGCCCCCCTCCCCCGAACAGATGGAGGTGTCAGTGGATTTCCACACACAAACACACGGCAGGGCGGAGCTCCGCGGCTCATTTGCATGTTCTGGAGTGAGGACTTGTCTGCCCGGGTCACGGAGGTTCCTCCGCGGAGGTCAAGGGCAGGTGAGCCGTGACGGGGCTGCTTTTCTATCACCGCCACCTCCAGGTGCACCTCTTCTCCTCTAAAGCACATCAAGATAAAGCAGCTTTTTTTTTTTTTCAGCTTAAAGGAACAGTGGAAGTATAACAAGCCTGTGTTCACTCAGCTGCATGGGTTAAAGGGGCGGTGTGGATCTCAGCCCTCTATAAGTGAAACATGGAGTGCTGCAGGAATCCTTAAACACAGAAATGAGCAAATCTGTTATTTTTTCATTTCCTGAAATAAGGTAAAGCTTTTGTATAAAATATCCTAATTGTGAAGCTTTTCCGTGTCTTAAGCGTAATAAAGTGGCTAAATGAGACCACTGGTCTCGCTCGTTCTCGGCCCAACTGTTTTACTTCTTTCGATCGCATTCAGGCTCCAAAAATCATTAAAGTTATGTTTTTTTTAAAAGTATAAAACTTCTGTTTGCCACAAAGCAATAATCTGAAATCCAATTAAAAGTTCCTTTTTGTTGAGGCATCCAGTGCTTAGATCTGAGGTATCTCACCTTGAAAAGATGTTACATTCATCTTCACACTCTTTTCTCTTAGCCAGGAGAAAAATGCTGTCGGGAAATGTTGAATGTGGATTTTTTTTTTGTGAGGTATGGAGCGGCCGTTATTGACAGTTCACAGGTGAAAAGAAAGGTAAGGGTGGAGGGTCCAACAAACTCAGGACTTTCTTCAAGGAGACCAAAAGTAAAGGTTTACGTCTCAGGCTCGTTCCTTCACGTGTGTTTCGTTATTATTTGATCACGATTCAAAATGCCAACATTTAAATATGTTTATAGTTGTTCCTTCCCCTCAATTGTCTCACTTCCTGTTCAGGAAAGTGAAACCCTACATATGTTCCTCACTCTGTCACTCTCACTGACGCCCAAAAAGAAGAAGAAGAAAAAAAAGAAACCTGTGTGTGAACATATGGAGAGTTCCAGTTTTGTCAACATCAAGCATCTTTAAAAAAAAACAGAAGAAGAAACAGTGTGATGCTCAGCTGATGAGACAGATGGTTCATTAGAGAATCACAAGTCTCCCGCTAAGTCTTGCACTCACTTCAGGACCAGACCTCGGAGGGCCGGGTTTGTTTGGATGTGCTTCACAGATCTGAGATCTGAGACTCGAGGAGGTCGCGATGAGGAGTAGAGGTCACGACAGCTTTGTGCCGATTCGGCAAAGCACCGGGGCCTCCCTGCGGTCCTGATTGCGTAATAATAATAATAATAATAATAATAATATCTCAGTGACGTTCTTAGTTTGCTCCACTTTCCCGTCTCGCTTTCTGCCCTCCAACTTTTTCTTTTCCTTCCGTGACTTTTATCCACATTTCTTTTTCTTTCCATCTGGACAACTACCAAGTTTCAGTTTCCATGGCAACACAGAGTATTATTTTTCATTTTTTTTATCATTATTCTTCTTCAGTGCCGCTGGTGAAAACTCGCTGCGTTTTTTGGATTGCAGCTCCTTCGCCGAGCGTTTCTTCTGCTTCGAGTGGATCTTTCCTCCCACATTTTGATAAACTCATCATCATCATCATCATCATATCTTCAGAGAACACATACGCTCAAGGTCCATGTGCACAATGTGCAGATTATCAGGAAGCAAAACCATGTTTCCTATGTTCAGAAGATGAAACGCCCTCAGAGACACACAGTGTTTGTCTGTTTTTAGGGCAGAAGGCGCCTCATAGATGCTGTTTACATCACCTGGAAGCTGCGAGCCCGAAGCTTTAATTTGCGATGTAGCTCAGCAGCATCTGTCAAGCTGTTCTCGTTATAAAGCGTTATAATAAAAAGAACATCAACGTAGCCCTGAGTGCAGTCGGATTCTCTCAGCACCGTTGTTGTCTTCTCCTAAGTGCTTATGAATTATCCCTCATGTCTTCACTCGACCTCGGGATGTTTTGCATCGGACATGTGGCGCTTTCTCATCTTACAGGATTCATATTCTTCATCTTCGCTCCTCATCTGCCTCATGCTGTTGTAATATTTCTGACCAAAACATATAAAGTTTCCATATTTCAGTTTGAGTTTTTCTTTGTTTTTGGAGCGGAGGTCAGAGGTCGGTGGGTGTCGTATATTGTACAGATTTCAAACCCCTTGGAGATTTTTTGTAAAGATTTTGAGCAATATAAATAAACCTGGCTTGACTTGATTGTTTTAATAGTTTGCTTGTGTCTAATAATACAACACAGCAGAGCCGTGGGAGCATGTTTTGAGAGTTGAGCTCTCTAAAGCTGCACCAACTCCCTTAAGTCTACTCGAGTGTAAAACTAAATCCAGCTGGGAGATTCTTTTTAACGCCTTTTCCCCCTTTGACTACTCTTTGCGCGGCGCTTGAGTAACCTTCAGGTACCGGCAGCACATTCACGGCAAGGCGGAGACTCAATCACAGGATACCAGAGGTTGGTGTAAACAGATTAACCTCACGGGCGCGTGAGGCCGGCAGCCAGGTGTGTGTGTGCCGCGCAGCCCCTGAATGCATCACACCGGGTCAAACGGGAAGGGAGGGTGTGGAAAGCTGCCTTTTCACACATCAGCGTGCCACTGAATGTGTGACACGTCAGGCCCAATCTCAGTGGTGGGGGAATATAAACAGCCAAATAAATACTACTTTTTAGAAATAAAACTATTTTTTTTAAAAGATAGCCCTAAAAACCCACCTCTTCAAACTAGCCTTCACCTGTAACCCCTGCTCCCTACCCTTCACCTGTTAACCCCTGCTCCCTACCCTTCACCTGCTAACCCCTGCTCCCTACCCTTCACCTGTTAACCCCTGCTCCCTACCCTTCACCTGTTAACCCCTGCTCCCTACCCTTCACCTGCTAACCCCTGCTCCCTACCCTTCACCTGTTAACCCCTGCTCTCTACCCTTCACCTGTTAACCCCTGCTCTCTACCCTTCACCTGTTAACCCCTGCTCTCTACCCTTCACCTGCTAACCCCTGCTCTCTACCCTTCACCTGCTAACCCCTGCTCTCTACCCTTCACCTGCTAACCCCTGCTCTCTACCCTTCACCTGTTAACCCCTGCTCTCTACCCTTCACCTGCTAACCCCTGCTCTCTACCCTTCACCTGTTAACCCCTGCTCTCTACCCTTCACCTGTTAACCCCTGCTCTCTACCCTTCACCTGCTAACCCCTGCTCTCTACCCTTCACCTGTTAACCCCTGCTCTCTACCCTTCACCTGCTAACCCCTGCTCTCTACCCTTCACCTGTTAACCCCTGCTCTCTACCCTTCACCTGTTAACCCCTGCTCTCTACCCTTCACCTGCTAACCCCTGCTCTCTACCCTTCACCTGCTAACCCCTGCTCCCTACCCTTCACCTGTTAACCCCTGCTCTCTACCCTTCACCTGTTAACCCCTGCTCTCTACCCTTCACCTGTTAACCCCTGCTCTCTACCCTTCACCTGCTAACCCCTGCTCTCTACCCTTCACCTGCTAACCCCTGCTCTCTACCCTTCACCTGTTAACCCCTGCTCTCTACCCTTCACCTGCTAACCCCTGCTCTCTACCCTTCACCTGCTAATCCCTGCTCTCTACCCTTCACCTGCTAACCCCTGCTCTCTACCCTTCACCTGCTAACCCCTGCTCTCTACCCTTCACCTGTTAACCCCTGCTCTCTACCCTTCACCTGCTAACCCCTGCTCTCTACCCTTCACCTGTTAACACCTGCTCCCTACCCTTCACCTGCTAACCCCTGCTCTCTACCCTTCACCTGTTAACCCCTGCTCTCTACCCTTCACCTGCTAACACCTGCTCTCTACCCTTCACCTGTTAACCCCTGCTCTCTACCCTTCACCTGTTAACACCTGCTCCCTACCCTTCACCTGCTAACCCCTGCTCTCTACCCTTCATCTGTTAACCCCTGCTCTCTACCCTTCACCTGTTAACCCCTGCTCTCTACCCTTCACCTGCTAACACCTGCTCTCTACCCTTCACCTGTTAACCCCTGCTCTCTACCCTTCATCTGTTAACCCCTGCTCTCTACCCTTCACCTGTTAACCCCTGCTCTCTACCCTTCACCTGCTAACACCTGCTCTCTACCCTTCACCTGTTAACACCTGCTCCCTACCCTTCACCTGCTAACCCCTGCTCTCTACCCTTCACCTGCTAACACCTGCTCTCTACCCTTCACCTGCTAACACCTGCTCTCTACCCTTCACCTGTTAACCCCTGCTCTCTACCCTTCACCTGTTAACCCCTGCTCTCTACCCTTCACCTGTTAACCCCTGCTCTCTACCCTTCACCTGTTAACCCCTGCTCTCTACCCTTCACCTGCTAACCCCTGCTCCCTACCCTTCACCTGTTAACCCCTGCTCTCTACCCTTCACCTGTTAACCCCTGCTCCCTACCCTTCACCTGTTAACCCCTGCTCTCTACCCTTCACCTGTTAACCCCTGCTCTCTACCCTTCACCTGTTAACCCCTGCTCCCTACCCTTCACCTGCTAACCCCTGCTCCCTACCCTTCACCTGTAACCCCTGCTCCCTTTCCTCCACTACAGGACTCATTCCACAAAGCTTCTACTGTTTTATTTTTTCATATCAAAATATTCTGTTTTTAATTGATGTCTTGATGTTTTTCTAATCGTTCCCTTTTTCATTTTGTTGTACCTTTGCACCTTTGAGTGTCTTGAAAAGCGCTATAGAAAATTAAAATATTATTATTATTATTAAAAGCATCTCAAACACGTGCCTTCCCAAAAACGAATGCATGAGTTTTCCCATGAGATTGTTGGTAAATGAATCCAGCTTTAGTCAGTGTTCATCCTCCTTTTTGAAGCCCTGATACTCATTTCCATTCTGAGGAAAAGACTTCAGACCATTAATATGATAATATCAGCAAGACGACTGACTGCTGTTTCGAGGATTCTCATGCGTGGAAAGTAATTGTCCATTTATTCAGAATCTTTTCCCTAAGTAATATATTCAAATTGATTGAATTCTGCTGTCGGCAGGCTCAAACCTAATATTTTGACGCTCCTCTGGGTTTTGGGGGCATTCACTGTCAATTATTTAATAAAGAAAACTAATCAAAGGGTGTCGCAAAATGTAGCCATTTACCCAAACAATAGAGAGATATTTCACACGGAGATGAAAAGAAAAAAAAAACGGTGAAATATTCCCTCAAGGCGTTACAAAAATCGTAATTCAATCAAGCAAGCGGTTGGAGGCTGAGAGCGACAAATGATGCTCGTGTTTTGGACGTGAGAGAAAACTAATGCAACGCCGTTGTTGTGACGAAGCTTCTTGAAACGCATATCAACGATTGGAAATTGATTCTTGACCTTGAACAGCTGACGATGTTTGAACGTCTCAATGTTTGCAAGTTCAAGAAGCTTCTGTGAAGCTCAACTTACAGAAATATGAAGATGAGTGGAAGCTTTAAACGTATAGTTTGAAATTAGAAGATCGATATTGTGACGATAAATGGACCAAAAGTGGCCGCACAATGTCGGTAATAATCCTTTCCTGCACAAGATAAAAAAACTATGAATGACATATATAAGATAACTGTGCAGACTATAACAATCGTGGAAGTTCAATGTTAGAGCCAGGAAGTCGATCTTGTTTGGGTCATATTTATACATCTGGTCTTAGTTTTCTCGTCCACTAAGTTTGATTTATTGTGTGTTTAACAGTTCTCACATTTCACACTAGTATTATTATAGCATCCAACAATGAACACGCTTCTCTGTGCATTGTTTACACACGTCTTTTAGTCGGGATGGCACAATCAGCTGTAAAATCAGCTGTAAAATCAGCTGTGAAATCAGCTGTGAAATCAGCTGTAAAAAAACTATTAGCTCTGTTAGCATCGTTAGCTTCCTTCTGCCGGCTCAGCGTCGCCATTTAGAGAGCTGTCAAAAAAAAGGCAATGGATTCGTTCTGAATTTTAAATTCAGCACCCTTTAATGAAACCCCAGGAAAAGGATTCCTAAAAAGAAGATGAAATGGATGAAGTCAGGTAGTCACCTTCCCTTCATTGTTCTCACGGTGAAGACAGACTCACCTTTTTACCTTGAAAGACTGACAGACGAGCCCTTTTTGGGGATATGTAACCTGCTGGAATGAAAACCCTTAAAAAGCGACGCGTGACACTCAATCTTTTCCTTCACCTGCCGCCTCGTGTGAAGTGACTCTGAGGCTCCGGGCGGCGGCGGCGAGGGGAAACGAGCCGGGCGGGCGCTGAGCGCTGCAGCATCAGTGTTTCATCTTTACCGTGCGGATAAGGGGGGCTGGTGAGACTTAACCCTGGACGCTGTGGGTCTTGGCGGGTCGCTACCCGTGAGGCCTGCAGAGGCTAGCCGCCACGCCGACCTCCATGAACCCTGGATGACGGAGCTGGCAGCAATATTAGCCTCCGGACGGCACCGTGGGATCTCAGAGAGTTTAGAGATGTCCGATTTATGATTTCACGAGGGGTGGAGGGGTGGAGGGGAGGTGGGGGTGAAAATGTGAGAACAAAGCGAGAAACAGGAGTGAAGAGGAGAGAGTGATGGATGGCACGCTGTGACGTCTCCGGAGGGTTGAGGGAAAGCGAGAAAAGGGAGAGCGGGAGAGGAAGAGAGCTTCAATGTCAACGGCAGGATCAAAGAGAGAAGGGGGGGGAGTGTGTGTGTGTGTGTGTGTGTGTGGGGGGATACAAAGAAAGACTTTGTTTGTTTGAGCCCGGAGAGAAGAAGAAGAAAAATGCCATCGCAGGGCGCGTTGTGTACATGAGAGTGTTTGTCTGGCTGACAGCATGTGTGTGTGTGTGTGTGTGTGTGTGTGTGTGTGTGTGTGTGTGTGTGTGTGTGTGTGTGTGTGTGTGTGTGTGTGTGTGGCCGGAGGGAGCAGGGGGAGTTTCGGGGAAAGGTCGTGAGGCACAGCGGCTTGGCATGGTGGCATATTTCATTTATAAGCTCACCGGGGCCGAGCTGTGCTGCAGAGTAGATTAAGCTGTGACTCTGCAGCTTCTGGAGCTTCTGGAGCTTCTGGAGCTTCTGGAGCTTCTGGAGCTTCTGGAGCTTCTGCAGCTTCTGGAGCTTCTGAAGCTTCTGCAGCTTCTGGAGCTTCTGGAGCTTCTGGAGCTTCTGCAGCTTCTGCAGTTTCTGGAGCTTCTGCAGCTTCTGCAGCTTCTGGAGCTTCTGAAGCTTCTGCAGCTTCTGGAGCTTCTGGAGCTTCTGCAGCTTCTGCAGTTTCTGGAGCTTCTGCAGCTTCTGCAGCTTCTGGAGCTTCTGAAGCTTCTGCAGCTTCTGCAGTTTCTGGAGCTTCTGCAGCTTCTCCAGTTTCTGGAGCTTCTGCAGCTTCTGCAGCTTCTGGAGCTTCTGCAGCTTCTGCAGTTTCTGGAGCTTCTGGAGTTTGTTGCGTCCGAGAGCCGAAAACAAACCCGGTTCGGATTGGAAAGTAAAATAGTGATGTTGCCGAGGTTGATTTTATCTGCACAATCCTCCCCCACCCCCCCACCCCCCCACAAACACACACACTCACACACTTTTTTATAATTAGTTTATTCCACCGATTTATTCCACGTCGGATCGCGTTGATTCCGATAGAAACAGACAAACATTTGTTTTGTTTTATTATGAAGCATGTGTGTGTTGTGTTTCTGTGTTTTTGATAATAACATTGCAATCAATGAATCAATGATTTAACAGACAGAAATATTGTATATAATATAGGAATTTTAATGCTTGTATTGAGAAACGACCGTACACATTATTATTATTATTATTAGTGTCTGAAGGAGAGGTGCTGAAAGTCCTTCCTTCCTGCTGCTGTCAGGCTGCATAACCAGCTGAGCTCCCAGTAGACCAAACAAACACTTAAATAACACTCCATTTCTTATTTTTTTATTTTCTTACTACTGCTTACTGTTTATTTATACTTCTTGATTGTTTTATTACTGTGTGTCTCTTGTGTGCACCTGCTGTAATCCTGCAATGTCCCCACTGAGGGACTAATAAAGGATTATCTTATCTTATCTTATGAGCTCTGCAGTAATTCTTTATGAGACTTTTAACATGAATTATTTAGATACTGGACTGGATTGTGATCCAGCATGAACTGGTGGTAACTGGTCAAACATTAGGACATTACAAGTATATTAATTGTCAACTATTTATATATTATAATATAGTAATATACTGTTTTGGTTGAGATGACTCCATTCAGCTGTTTAGAGACACTTCCTTCATACAGGGAAGCTAGGAAAGGGAAAGAAAGTCTGTATTTTTCTGTGAAGGTTAAATGTTTTTAAATGTTGACAGAAAGCGGTTGTAAAGGTCCAGCATGCAACTGGGGACGGAGGAGTCGCATCACAGGTGAGCAGCAGCAGCTTTAAGGTGACAAATCACACCAAGAGATAAATCCATCACAGAAAATCCTCTGATCAAGGAATGCTCCCAGAATGCAACAGGTTCATGTGTTCATGTATTCCACGTTTAAGAGTTCTGGATTATGATTCATCATAAACTGCCTCTTTGCTCTTGTTATCTTATCTGGTTCTTATTGCTGCAGTTTTTCTTTCTTTTATCACATAAACAATGTATTATTTATTCTATATTGTGTGTACCAGCAAGTTGTATTGTATTTGTATGTGTTTGTGGTTGTTATGTCTAAAATGCATTATATAAACAGACACTTTAATGCATTATGATCTGCTTAGAGTACTGTATAACCATAGTTATAAGCACTCATACATATTCATAATGCTTTATGACAATTAGCATCACACATTATAAAGCATAATATTCATAAAAGCATAGTTATACTTCATAATACTTCATAAATGCTGGTCTCTTGCTGACTTGTTTGTAGTAGTATAATAATATAGTTGTAATATATCATGATATTTTTATATTATTGATTTTAAGTTACTCATTGTTTGATTTAAGTAAAATAAATACAATATTTAGTTGTTCTTGCATAGATTTATGAGGTCATCGCTTTACTTAGAGTAAACTTGCATGCATTATAACTGTGCATTTAATGCAATATACAAAATATTACAATATATGAAAAATAAAGCATTTAATACACTATGATGCTTGCAAAACAATGTCAGTGAAGTATTCTGATACTTTGCCTTATAAGAGCTTTAAAATGTGTTGTGATTATTGTTATAAAGGATTCTGAGTGCTGATAAGTATTATTATAGAGTGCAATAAGCAGATTTTATGTCTCTCATGCACAACGTCGGCGTCATAGAAAGTGAAACTGAACACACCCAAAGTATTATTCGCTGCTCGTTAACGTCTCCGCTGATTTCATTCGGCTTCATTCTCACCGGAAAGATCTCATCCCACTCAAACCCAGCGGGGCGGACGGGAGAATAAGATTGTGCCGCTCCCGAGTTTATCATTTAACATATTTCACGTTCCTCTCACCTTTAGCGCTGCTCAATACCGTCTGACGGGTGACCTTTTAGTGGGCGAGCGAGAAAAGGGCCTCCAACTGTAAGCACCCACTCGCACACAAGCGAGGACAAACAGGAGGGTGCACGCTCTGCTGCTAAGGTCAGGCAGCCCGAGGCCGTCAATAAGAGTGGCGAGCGTCCGTGTTTGCCAATACATCCCAGCAAACAGCCCGACGGGTCTGTCTGCTGGAGAGGAGCGCTGCCCTGATGCGTGGATGGAGGTGTGTACATGCAACACACACACACACACACACACACACACACACATACGTGGATCAGTCTTGATGTCAAAATGGAAATATGACACCTCGCCACATGCTCTGCTCTGTATGTTTATACGCACCTGACTTAATGGGGCCTTTGTCACTCAGGCAGTTAAACATCAGGTAAACAAAAGGGAGAGTCGTTCACATCAGCTGCGCGCGCACACACACACACACACACACACACACACACACACACACACACACACACAGCAAACCCACTCGGAGGCGTGTGAACGCCTGCAGAGAGGAACATTAAGTCATACAAACACCTTGAGTGTCAGCCTTGGATGTGAAAGGGGGGTGGGGGGGGGGGGGCGATGGGGGGAGATGGATGTTCTTTAGCCTCGGCTGCTCAGGCAGTGATGAACGACCAGATCATTTCCAGGCCACACACACACACACACACACACACACACACACGTCTGTACGAACACTCGCTAAAGTACACAGAAAAACAAAAAGCACATATATTTAAATATGATAACACACACAGCTGCCTGGATGCCCTCCACCTCTGCACACACACACACGTGCACACACACACCTGAAGTTTCCACGCTCCGCCCACCGATGTTCCCACTAGAATTCATCTCTGTTCCACTATAGTCAGAGGATATTGGTTCGATATGAAGAAGAAAAGATGGCCGTCACAGAGCGCTGCCTAGAAGAACTTGTTTTTAAAGATGGACATGAGGTATGCTAACATAATTATTAACAGACGGTGCCGTTTTTTTATTCAGATGTGACAATATCCCTCTGTAATAATACAGGAGTCCTGCAGTAAACACTCCCCTTAGCACAGAAGTGTAATCAGCTGACAGAAAGGAACACAATACGAAGCGGCTCGATGCAGGAAACATTATCCCTGTGAGAGCATTAACAAGCGCGGCATAGGATTATTAATATTGATGCACTAATGCGTACGTAGACATCTGCAAAGTCTCCTCTGGATTGTGGAGCGACGTGGACTTAAAGTCACGGTGATGAGTGAAACGGCTTCAGTTCACGTTTCATGCTTCTGTGTTGTGGAAGTAGAAAACTATAAAGGATTGTTTATTGTAATTATTCATCATTCTGGTCATTGCCGGGTCGAATTCTGCACAGAATCTGATGAAAACCTGCAGGTTCACCAGAAAACCCTTCAGCGAGCAGACCTAGACCCAGACCCAGACCCAGACCTAGACCCAGATCCAGAGCCAGACCTAGACCCAGACCTAGACCCAGACCCAGACCCAGACCCAGACCCAGAGCCAGAGCCAGAGCCAGATCCAGACCCATACCCAGATCGAGACCCAGACCTAGACCCAGATCCAGAGCCAGAGACAGAGCCAGACCCAGAACCAGACCCAGATCCACAACCAGAGCCAGACCCAGATCAAGACCCAGAACCAGAGCAAGAGCCAGAGCCATACCCATACCCATACCCAGATCCAGACCCAGACCCAGACCCAGACCCAGACCCAGACCCATACCCAGATCCAGACCCAGACTCAGTACCAGACTCAGACCCAGATCCAGACCCAGACCCATACCCAGATCTAGACCCAGACTCAGACCCAGATCCAGACCCACCTTCCTGTTCATGGGAACAGCATTTTTGTTCACAGGAAACGTCAAAATCAACATAAAATGAAAGTTCCTCATGGTAGCTTTATTAACGTAGAACTACATCAAAAGTCTGCTCGAGTACTTAGTGAGTAAATGTACTTAGTTACATTCTAAATTGTTCTTCCAGGACTAAAATCGAGCTAAACGCTTCCTTCCTGTGGAGCCCAGTATCGGCAGAAGTTATCATTTTAAGTCTTAAATATTAAACATTCAAATAAACACCCTCTCGAAACTTTAAAAGTTTTAACGAGACAAATCCCTTTAAAAGCATCACATGCGGTTTAAAACCTTTTCCTGATGCTGCTCATCACCTAAACACTTTCTTCTTCTCTTGAGAATACTTGACAGTAAAACAAAAACAAAACAAAAAAAACACAATTTAAACCAACGTGAGAGGACAGATTGAAGGCTCTCGTATCGCTCTGCATTTGTAGATAGAAACTAAATAAACTGGCTGAGAAAGAAGAATGACGGCAGCTCACTGGGGGATGGAGGGAGGGGGGGGGTTATTGATTATGAGTGTTCCTGCAATACATTTGACAGCAAAGTTTTCACGTCTGATTGATATGAAACAGAACATCATGAAACCTGCAGAGTGGTTTGTCTCTTCCTGCCGGGGATCTCCGGAGTTTTCAGTTTTCGGGGGTTTTGTTTGACAAAGAGCTGCTTGTTGCTAGTCGAGCACGAACGGTGACAGCTGAGAGAAGAGCGCCGCCCACAGACACCAAACTGTGTGTGTGTGTGTGTGTGTGTGTGTGTGTGTGTGTGTGTGTGTGTGTGTGATTGACAGATGATCTCTGGGAAGTGCAGTGCAGACACACTCCAGTAATGAGCACCTCAGAAAGGAAAAAAAAAGATTTCATGGATTACCACTTTAAAGACGGCTCGCGTTTCGGCTCCAGTCAGGAAACGTAAAGGAGACGGAGGAGTGAGAGGAGTGAGAGGAGTGAGAGGAGTGAGAGGAGTGAGAGGAGTGAGAGGAGTGAGAGGAGTGAGGTGGAGAGTATCCACATGGTTGGCTTGTCACTTTCCTGTCTGGCCTCTCAGCCGCGCTGACCCTCCTTCCTCTTGAGCTTCCACCTCTGGTAGGGTGATGGAGATGAGGGACTAAAGGTGTGTGTGTGTGTGTGTGTGTGTGTGTGCGTGTGTTTTTCAGTGAGTTCCTCTGTGCAGCACCTGTATGCATTTACTGTGTGTGTGTGTGTGTGTGTGTGTGTGTGTGTGTGTGTGTGTGTGTGTGTCTGTGTGTGTGTGTGTGTGTGCGTGTGTTTTTCAGTGAGTTCCTCTGTGCAACACCTGTATGCATATACTGTGTGTGTGTGTGTGTGTGTGTGTGTGTGTGTGTGTGTGTGTGTGTGTGTGTGTGTGTGTGTGTGTGTGTGTGTGTGTGTGTGTGTTTGTTTACTGGCCTGTCACCGGTCTCAGGGTGCTGGAGACACCTGATCTGTAACAGGTGAATACGCTCCAGCACACACACACACACACACACAGACACACACACACACGCCATGCAGAATGTAAAACAGCTTGGCTTGCAGCCATCGGTCCCAACACCATTGTGTGTGTGTGTGTGTGTGTGTGTGCGTGTGTGTGTGTGTGTGTGTGTGTGTGTGTGTGTGTGTGTGTGTGTGTGTGTGTGTGTGTGTGTGACTTGGTGTGTAGATAAATCACAACGGTGTCGTTTGTGCATTCAGCAGTGGTTTTGTCTCCGTGTCAAGGTGCAAAGATCTGCACACACACACACACACACAAATCTCTCTCTCCCTCTCTCTCTGTCGTTCACTCACACACACGCACACACACACACACACACACACACACACGCACGCCGCCTGGCTATGCCTAGTTAGCGTAATGACACATTGGAGGGACATCAACTGTCCAGGAAGATAAACAGTAGTGACTGGAGGGCCCATTACTCCCAGTCATGCCTGAAGGAACACATTTCAGACGCTCCATCATTACCGGCCGTGTTGAGCTACAGTGAAAACCAGGACGGGGAACCTTCCTGTCTCTGAGGAATGCTGTAAAGTTTTGTAGGATAAACTGCTTAATTTAGCTCTACTTTCCTCAACCCTCTGCAGGCTTGATGGATGGCGAGTGGGCAAATAGGATTTAAGAATCGACCCTATCTCATGCTTAGAGGTAAACAGGTGGAACCGGTGCTGTTGTCTTCAGATTAAATACACAGTTCAATAGATAGTGACATGAGAAGATCGATAACACGTTGGTACAGTATATGAAGCTGCAGCCAGCAGCCGTGTCGCTTAGCTCAGCAGAAACACTGGAAACAGCAACATCTGTCCAAAGGTGATTAATAAGAAGACCTAACAAACCACATGTACCGCGTTTATTTGGGATCTTTAACTGGTTTAATATATATTTTTTTTTTTTACATATTTTCAAACCGAAGCGTGACCCTTCAAGGTGCCACAAAACCATGAACACACACCTTGTGTGTGTAACGCCTTTTCATCAGGATTAGAGGACGGTGGTTTCAGCACCTTTTCAGCACCATGGACAGCAGCTCACCAGAACAAATATTACACTTTTTTTTCTTCTTTCTCACACAATCCATCATAAAACTGTTTATTTGAACACTATTATAAACATGTAGTTACCACAAAACACTGGCTGGCTGTTTACGGCCTTTATGCTAAGATAAGCTAAGCTAACTAGCTGCTAGCTAGTGTTCATAGTTAAGCTGCAGGCATGAGAGGCTCAACACCGTTTAGCTACCTCTCAAATGCTAAAGTAGCTCTCATGCTAGCCCCTCAATGAGCTGTATGTGCTAAAACTATGGGACATATAATAATTATAATAATAATAATAATAATGATTCTTATTTAGCTGCTGCTTTTAATGTAGCTTTATAGTTTTTAAACCACTCTGCCATATTAACATGCAGGGTAGCAATAGGTTAAGTTATGAAACCACATAAAAGATTTTAATCTCCAACAGATCTGTTATTTTTATTTCCCATAAGCATAGACTCACATAGCATAGCAATTGATCAAATATAAAATAAAAACTGTTCTCCCATGTTCAGGACATTGTAATTATAAATGAGAGCAGTACACAAGAAGGTTACCATCCTTATTAAAACATCCACATCTGAGGTGACATTATTAACCCCACTGGCCTTCCGGCGATGTTGTTCTTCAGCAATAAACTTAATGAATTCTGGGAAGAAGGCAACGATTAGTCAATCAGAGCCGGGCGAGTCTTTGCAGAGAGGAAGAAGAAGGAAAACTACCGTAAATAACAGCTGGGCAGCTGACAGAGGAGTTTGGCATTTGGATGAGAGGACAACATTATTAAAAAAATCTTAATTTATTATTGCTAATGTGCCATTAATGAAGCTCTCACGGTGGCCGCCGCCCTCCAGCTCTACATGAATAAATCAATCAGCATGTTTGTGCCGTTTTTTGGTGATTTCAGTGTTTTTCTTTTTACTTTCCCACCAAAAGAAGAATACAAAACCCATTGATGTGTTTTTGTCACAGCCGAGCTGCTTCTGTCTCCTCTGCTGCAGCTTTTGTCTCTGGGATCACAGCCGAGCACAACACTCTATTAAAAACAGCTTGCAGCCCCAGATATACGGGCGGCTCCACTACGGTGATATATCACGGCGAATAGCGCGTGTCTTCATATAAAATAAAAGAATGTTATCTTATAATTAATGTCGTATCCTCTCCAGAGCCATCCTTCCATTGTGTGTGTGTGTGTGTGTGTGTGTACAGGTGGATGTTTTTGATGGTGTAGAGCCGTTGCTTTTATTGATGGAGCATGCAGCTGCAGTCTCAGCAGTTCCTCCGGCTCTGAAGCTCTGAAGGCTCTGAAGCGGCTCCGGTCTGCACCGATTCTCGTCCCAATAGCTCAACGTTTGGGATTTTTTATTTTATTTTTTTTTGTCGTCAGCAGAGAAACCGATGTTAGGGGAATTTATTGGGAAAATGAAGTACGGGTGTTGTATCGTGTGTTGAGTCCACATGCAGTCCAACGTGTGTGGTTGTGGACGCTGCAGTTGTGTTTTTTTTTTTTAGCCTCTGGTGTCAGAAGCTGCATCCTGATGCTAAAACAAACAGTTTGAGGCTCAACTTTTTAAGAGGATGAGAGGAAGACTCACGGAGGGTTTAGAGCCTTTCCCCATTGTTTGGGTTGGATTATTCTACTGGAGAGAAAAGAGCAGAATTTCTTTTTAAATGAGCCTAAATAAAATTTAAGTTACATATATCTCAGTTTCTTTTTTTGTTTCTTCATATATTACATTTAAAAACAACAACATGAAACAAAAGCGCTCTCAAGTTGAGGGCTAATGGGTTTAGAGCTGCATGAATACAGAAATAAGACATAAAATGGTGCTTTATTAGGCAGCGAGGCAATTGATAACTTTCCATAAGCCCGCAAAA
The DNA here is from genome assembly GCA_023566465.1 of Cottus gobio. Lineage (NCBI taxonomy): Eukaryota > Metazoa > Chordata > Actinopteri > Perciformes > Cottidae > Cottus > Cottus gobio. Next base: position 2,861,635 of record CM042231.1, read on the forward strand.
TCTGCAGAAGGGAATTACCCACAATTCATAGCAATGTGACGCTTGACACAGGGTTACCAATGCAATCATGGAGACGTAAAAATAAGGTAAACAAAGAGGACGATGCAGGGGATAAATTATTTTTACTCAGAAACATGAAAGATTAAAGATGGAACATGAAATCAGAGGAATGCAAGCAGAGATTTATATATATATAAATAAAGCACAGATTTATTCAAACAATATAAATTTAAAACGAGAAATTGATTATTTGAAATTACCTCTCATCTTGTGAGGAAAGAGTCTGGAAGACGTTCAAATATGTGAGTAAAAAGTAAAATAAATATCCACAATTATGCATAACATAATATGAGTTGTCATGGTATTGTTATATGTTATATGTTGCAGCAAAGTGTCGTCCCATTCATGTTTCCACCATTTCAAGCCAAACCTCTCACACTGGACCAGTTACCAGGTGACGTCACTGAGTCCCTGAGGGTCCAGGGTTCGAGGCCCCAGGGGGGGGCGTTGGGATCTGGCCTTCGGCATCTCGTATCAGAAGCCTTAAGCCGCCTCCCCTTTACTTCCCACTCGATTCATCCGATCGTCTCCGTTTGGCCCCGTTTGGTTTGTTTGGATATTGAGATCACATCTGTGCTGCCTGCAGCTCTAAGTGATGCTCAAGCTGTGAGAAGGAAGGAGAGCTGGAGGCGCAGTGGACACTTTAATTACATCGACTTAATTAAGAGGGATTTCCAGCATGATTACTGTGAAATGTTGTGCGAGTGCAGACCTTCATCGTTATGAATCTCAGGATATTAAGGCGTGCGAGCGAGCGAGAAGCCGGTCGGTTTGGCTGCATTTCCAAGGTCACAGAGGTCACAGTCAGTTACTTCATCAATACCCATGTTGGCAGATCTCCCAGAACCCATCAGCTCGTGTTTTATGGAGCAAAATGTTTTGGTCTTTTTCAACCGACGACATCATTTTAGCCATCAAGTGTACGAGGCACAGCGGAGCAATTAAACACGCAAGGCTTCGTTTAAACCGAGCCCCGTTTTTTACCCATTAACTCTGCTGCTTCCTGATAAAATGGACTGATGGGCTGTAATGTGAGGGAGGTTTCAATCAGCAGGTTTTTGAGTTGAATAGCTGGATATGAAGAGATGGATCTGTTTATCATCTGAGCGTCGGCAAAGTGGATGTTCAACAGCACAAACCAGCTCAGAGCGTTCCTCTCTTCCACTGGATTATTAAACTTTAAACCACGAACAACGTTATCATTCATTTATCTCCACAGCTGTCACAACCGGGCGCGGAGCGGGAAAACCTGGAAGCGACAGGAAGCCCAGTGAGGCGAAAGCAAAGTCCTTCACTTCAGGCGAAGTTATAAAACATGGAAAAAACTATACGGAAAAACTAGCTCGAAGGTGATGCAGACACACGGGTTACTGAGGAGACGATCTTTGTCTGACAGGAGAAGTCACAGGCTAACACACAGGGGAAGGCAGGCAACGAGGAACAGGTGGAAACAATGTGGGCGGGGCTTAATAATCACACAGGAAGAGGGAGGAGCCTGACACAAGAACAGAATCGGAATCAGAACCATTTATTCCCATGTCTGTTTTCACATTCAAGGATTTTGTCCTGGAGGGAGGTTCATAGCATTTAACATTTAACAATAAACAGAATGCAATAAATGGGAATGAAGAGTAGAATATACAATTAAAAAAAAGAATTAAAAAAGTTAAAAATACAACAACAAAAAAAGGATAAAGTGTGAAAAGGTGAACGGAATAAACAATCAGGAAACACTGGGAAGACACACACACACACACACACACACACAAGCTTACCCAGAAAACCGTTTTTTGACATGATATATAAACATAATACGATAAATACAGTAAAATAAAGTATATATTATGACAGGAGATTCATTGATTATAAAAAATATGACCAGTCCATCATAACATTAGTCAAAAAGTTGAATGAAAATAATATAAATATCAAATACCACAGCACCTGCAGTGCAGATATTGTAAGTCTTTGAAAACAGGTCACAAACACGTTTTGTTTTTTTTTTATATATTTTTTTCCAAAACAGCTGGGAACTGTAGTTTTTATTTTTTCTTAGCAAATGTGACGCAACTGGAGGAAATGGTGTGTTTGTAAGGGACTATTTTCGAACGAGGACTAATCTGAGTTCTGGCTGCAGGACGGTGCACATCCATGCATGTGGGAGTGACTTTAAAATAAACTGCTGTGTTCATATGTGAGCATGGCACTCAGGAAGAGATATGAGGATGCACATATACAATATGTGTTATTAAAATCAATTAACAGCTGTTTTTTCATCCTTTTCATGGGATTCAAGCAAATAAAATATTTAGTTTTCTACTTTGCAATGCAGCTAAAGAGCATGCAGACAGGCAGCGGATAGTATAGGACTTTTTTATTTGCATATTATCAAAGTGTTAATAATAATAAAAGTCATGTTCTGCACATTTACATCTCAAAATGAGGTTTTTAGTTTCACCATTAAGGAGCCCTGTGGAGGTTTCTTACAGAGTGTCTGTGTTTCCTATTAAAACTCATTACGTGGATCCTCCAGGCTCCGACAGAACGTGTAGGATGCGTTTACTTCCTCATAAAACATTCGACAACCAACAGTTGATTGCTGATTAATTAATGATGTATAGCGGCACGAGTGTGTTGTGTCCTCGTGAGGGATTCTGGGTACCTGATTTATAACCACATAATGCAACATAACTCGACTCATGACACATTATGAAAATAGTACAATGTATTACAACTATTGACATTATGACGCATGCAAGAAAACATTGATATTTAAGTATTGAGTGTGCACGTTCTCTCCGGGTTCTCTGGCTTCCTCACAGTCTAAAGACAAGCAGCTGGGACCAGTTTTTTATTTTTTTTTGGAGGCAAACTCAGAAGTTCCCATCGAAAATGTTCAAATCTGTCAAGCTCGAGTTAACCACAGACCTCATTTCAGGCATCAAACAAAACCACATTCCAAAAACACTGACTTTGAGATAGTATTACAACACAATTAAACTGCTTTTTTTAAGCAATTATGTTGGTTCAATATAATTTATTTGAGCTGGATCAACTTAATTTATTAGGTTCAGTCAAACCTAATTTATTTGTGCTGGAATAAATAAATACATTTGAGTTTGTTCAACTTAATTGATGACTGTATTTGTTACTAATGTAGAATTAGTTAAGTTAGGGACACATCCCTAAATTAAGTACTTTAATTGCTCAACATAATTGCTAAATGCTTAAAGAAAGCATTTTAAATCGTGTGGAAATCCTCCATGACTTTATTAGTTAGTTGAAAGCCTTGTTTTATTTTTTTCTTGTGTGTATATGTATATAAATGGTGAATGGACTCTGCTTGTAAAGCATTTTTCTTTACTTAAAGTGTTTTAACACTATAGTGTTGCATCAATCACCCATTCACCCCCGTTCACACCCATGGCTGTGTCTGAGGTGCCACCATCAGGAGTAACTAACATCCACACAGCGAAGCCGGGGATCGAACCCCCAATCGTCTGATTGAAGGCCTACCCCGCTCAACCACCGAGCCGCTACCACCCAATAATTATCCACAATTTGCACGGATTGAACAAGTAACACTAAGCAGCTCTATTTTGGACCCCACGCACCCGACGGTGCAGCACTTTGATGAATCAATGCATTTGCATGGGCTCCAAACAACATTAACCTTATTCCACCTGCGTAACTCCAATCTCACCTCTGTCTGACCTGTAATTTAACAAGTCATCCTGCTGCTGCTTCCTCGCTCTCTCTCCCTCTTCTCACACTAAAAACTCCCCTTTCTCTTTCCCTCCCTGCGTCTCTTCTTTCTCCAAATGGCTGTCATGAGTCATGCGGTACATTTAAATGTTAAATGCTAAGGTGGAGGTCATGAGCCATTCCCCGACACATTACCAGCTAATGGTTCATATCTTAATGATCTTAGCAGTCTGCTCGTATTCTCTCGGGTGGGTAGACCACAGAGTTTGAATGGAAAGCTCTGAATCCATACCAGGCTTTCGCGGCGGGGATTGACAGTCAAAGTGCAAGTTATTTGTCGGGCGAGACAGATTAGCATTGCTGAGATGAGGAAAAGCTTTTCTTTGGAAACAGAGAAAATATTCTGACACGGTGAAATAGAAGGAACAACAATGTGGGAGAGGCTTCACTCGCCTGGGAGGCGGTACACATGCACCACCTGGGGAGACGATGATCTGTGTCTCTGTGTGAATTGTCTTGGGACGTCAGACAGCTTAGTTAAAAAGGAAAAAGAAGGATCGGTGTCTGTTCACGGTAAACAACATGACGATGTGAAATCCTGTGGGAGCATAACGATACTAGAAAGGTTCACTGAGCAGGGTTCAAATCTCTGCTAGGTTACGCAAACGTGAGGTTTACGCCCAATAAGGAGCAACTGTGTCTCTGGCAGCACAGCAGCAGGTCAGCTGGGTGTGTTGTTCCGTTAGCCGTTAGCCGTTAGCCAAACACACCGTCCAATGGCGGCAAGAAACGGGCATTAAAAGGTGTTACGAGCAAGTGTGAGTCCCTCGGCAGTGAGAGGTCCTTGAGCATGCAGCCATGACCAGGCTGATAAAGAAAATGATTATGCTGTGGACAGACGACGAGGGGCACAGTCACGCACACACTCACAGACAGACGCATGCATCCTGGCGGTGATGCCAAAAAGTACTTTATAGTATATGCATGTGTATATGCATGTGTATATGCATGTGTATATGCATGTGTATATGCATGTTTATGTGCATGTGTGTATGCATGTGTGTATGCATGTGTTTTTCAGAGTATATTTGTGTGAATAAAGCACACTGTACAGTCTACATAGGCAGCGACCGTGTGTGTGTGTGTGTGTGTGTGTGTGTGTGTGTGTGTGTGTGATTGAAACTGCAGCATTGCTGTCTCAGACTCCCCCTCACTGCCTTTAGCGAGCCATCAGTTTGCTTACTTAGACATTAATCAATAGACACATATAAACACACACAAAAAAACTCCCAAAGTGTTTCGTCTAATTAGGCCGACATGTTGACATGCCAAGCCCAGGTGGAGCTGATTACATTAACGATGGCTGCGCTCCGTGTCGGGTCCTCGTTGTCCTGTTGACTCGCTGCTTCCTGCCACGCCCACAAGAAGGAAGTCCTCACCATGTTAGATGAGCATGTGCTAAACATGTCCACTGTGAGGAGGTCTGACTCCAGGATGCAACATTAGTTTAAAATGAAGATTTATAATGAATCTGCATCAGAGTACATATTGTACTATGTGTACAAATACAACTAAAACCAGGACGACGAAGAGGAACAAGAGTAAAGAAAGAAGATGAATACACTCTGAATATAGCAAGTATATAGACAATACAAGGAACAGGAATGTCAGGAATGTTTCTGTTAATTGTTAATAATGCAAAAGTGCAAATATGCTGTAATAAATATGTAATGATTGACATAACTGCTAGTTTTATATGCATTAAATATATACTTTTCCTTCCCATGAGGAACAGAGTTAAACAGGTAATAATTCCCTCTTTAATATCTATATTATTCTGTATCGGAGGAATTAACAACTACGGTGCAGTCCAGGTATTTCCTCATGAATGCCGACCATAAACAATGTGCCTGATGGTGGAGGTGGATATATGAAGTGAAATTAAATTCATCATGAGGTCGACAGGAATGTCCTGTAAACACACGATGCTGGACAGAGCTGCTTACTTCTTCTTTTTACTTTTAGAACCGACTGCATCTGCATACAGCTATTGGAACGCACTACATCATTACACTGGACCTTGACCTTTGACCCTCTTGATGATACATATTCGATGTGTGGACCGTGCTGGCTTTCATCCTGCAAAATGCCCCCGAATGCCGGAGGACATCTTGGAATTTCTGCTGCGCTGCGTTTGACGTTCTGTTGGAATTCCCGGCATCCCAATTCAACACATGTCAATGTACACAATGTATTGTGTTGGAAAAGTGGAAAAGTGTCTTTGAACTATTTTCCAATAGCGTGTGTGTGTGTGTGTGTGTGTGTGTGTGTGTGTGTGTGTGTGTGTGTGTGTGTGTGTGTGTGTGTGTTTGTGTGTGTGTTTAAGGCTGTAAGATCCCAGTTTCCCAGCATGCCTTGACAACGCTGCTCTAATGGTCGGCGTCTTCAGATGTGAAAAGGTGAACAGAAGTCCAACTGGAGTTCCACCCCGCAGTTTGTCACTACAAATTGGTTGACGTGTGTGTGTGTGTGTGTGTGTGTGTGTGTGTGTGTGTGTGTGTGTGTGTGTGTGTGTGTGTGTGTGTGTGTGTGTGTGTGTGTGTGTGTGTGTGTGTGTCGACTCAGCACAGCTTTGCTCAGCTTTACAGGCTGTTATATGTGCGTTTCCCGGCGTGTGTGCTGGAAACGGAGCAGCCAGCTTGATTCCTCGCCTCCAGCTGAGCTCGTGGCCTTTGAAGAGATGAAGTGTCTCTAACTCACGCCGTGCTTTTAATCTGGCGGGCGCCGCAAAAGAATACAAACTTGCGCACACACACGCAAACAAACAGCCACAAAGCTCGTAAAAACCTTTTTTAAAAAGCGGCGTTCAAAGCAGCCAACTGTCCTCATCAGCTCTATTTTCATGGAATAAACTTCTTCCACTTGGATTTACTGTAAAATATTTTTTAAAACTCCAAAAAACACCTTTATGCCAATTACAAAACATTGGAATATTATATATATTCAGACCTGTTTGCATGGCATTAGCACATATACATGTGTTTGTCCTGTTCTTCACTGTCACTTGATGAATTTTCTTTATGCATATCAAGAAAATAAAAAAATAATAGAAATAAAATAAAAAAATATAATAATCAGAAATAATACTCCTGTATTTTAGTTTAAATCGATAACAGATCACATTAAATATTTGTCCCACACATTTGATTTGTTTTGTCAAATCTAGTTGCTAATGTCTGAATATAACTGTTCTGCTCACCGAAAAAAATTCATAAATAAAAGCACAGCCTTGATGCCACAGTTTTAGGATGTGCAGAACTAACTTTTTTTTTCTTTGTGGATTACAATATTTATTATTAATATTTGGCCTCGTTGCAACTTTTATGGTTGTAAATATGTTAGTTCCCCTCCATGCATACGATTGTGTTAAGAGGTTTATCATTGGAAGACAGCTTATGCAAATGTATATGTTTTATTTATAATTTGTGTGTGTGTGTGTGTGTGTGTGTGTGTGTGTGTGTGTGTGTGTGTGTGTGTGTGTTTAAAGTACGGCACACTTTGGATACAGTATAACTTGGCTGTCAGGTTCTTCCTCTCCTGCATTTGCATGTTTTCTGAGTGGGTTTCCTCCCACGGTCCAAAAGCGGTCCGGGGGCACAGTGTTTTGCTTTATATTTAGAATGAGGGGCGTGGCTTATTATCATATAACATCTGCAGTGGTTTATTTCTGAAGATAGAAGATGATAAGAAAACAAAGCTCTGCTCCTGAACCTCCTCTGCAGGTTAGAAACAAAGACACTTAACAGGAAATGTCCTTTAAACTCACAACCTCCAGTCAGGAGGACACGTCCTTCCTCATTGCACATGATGAATTACTTGATCTTTCTCACTGGTGGTGGTTTTGTGTGTGTGTGTGTGTGTGTGTGTGTGTGTGTGTGTGTGTGTGTGTGTGTGTGTGTGTGTGTGTGTGTGTGTGTGGCCTCCACTCCTCTGCATTCAGAGGAAACCTGCTCAAAGCAGATGGATGGACTCTGTACACAGTCGTGGCTTCAGGTGTGAGCTGCCAACCAATCAGCAGCATTTGACCCGTTGAGCAGCAGCACTTTGTAGACTTCCTCTTAGAGACTTCCTCTCAGAGACTTCCTCTTAGACTTCCTCTCAGACTTCCTCTCAGACTTCCTCTCAGACTTCCTCTTAGACTTCCTCTCAGACTTCCTCTCAGACTTCCTCTTAGACTTCCTCTTAGACTTCCTCTCAGACTTCCTCTCAGACTTCCTCTTAGACTTACTCTTAGACTTCCTCTCAGACTTCCTCTAAGACCTCCTCTGAGAGACTTCCTCTCATACTTCCTCTCAGAGACTTCCTCTCAGAGACTTCCTCTCAGACTTCCTCTTAGGCTTCCTCTTAGACTTCCTCTTAGGCTTCCTCTTAGACTTCCTCTCAGACTTCCTCTCAGACTTCCTCTCAGACTTCCTCGCAGACTTCCTCTTAGGCTTCCTCTTAGACTTCCTCTTAGGCTTCTTCTTAGACTTCCTCTCAGACTTCCTCTCAGACTTCCTCTTAGACTTCCTCTTAGACTTCCTCTCAGACTTCCTCTCAGACTTCCTCTCAGACTTCCTCTTAGACTTCCTCTTAGACTTCCTCTCAGATTTCCTCTCAGAGACTTCCTCTCAGAGACTTCCTCTGTGTGTGTGTGTGTGTGTGTGTGTGTGTGTGTGTGTGTGTGTGTGTGTGTGTGTGTGTGTGTGTGTGTGTGTGTGTGTGTGTGTGTGTGTGTGTGAGGAGAGGAACTAGTGGACAGTATGACGGCATCACGCAGTGTGAAATAAATCAAGTGCACATAAATTAGTTAATCCAGTGTTTCGTGTCTTTCCTCCATTGGCCTGCTGGCCGAGGCCAAAGCCGATAGCAAAGGTAAGCTTCACTGTTCCCAAACTCCAGAGTACGCTCTGCCAATGCATCGCTGCAGAATCAACACACCTCTACAGTAAATTACACTCCAAGGAATCAAACCTGTGACCTTCAGGCACCCTCGCTCTGCAGACTTTGAGGGGTGCGTCTGCTTCGTTGTTTTTTTTCCAATTTTAGCCGGCGGCTCAGCGTCAGCAGAAAGGAACAACGGGGAAAGGTGTCTGTCTAAGAATATCCTGGAGAGATCTGGTGTTTGGGATTCAGCGCCTGCTCTTTAATACCCCGTGTCATTCAGCTTTAGCTCTATCTGCTATTTGAGGATTAACAACCTCCTGACAACGGCAAACATTTTCTCATCTTTAGCGGATCGCATCGGGAATACCAACAAGCTTTGTTCGGAGGACGGATCCTGAGAGCGGATCTCGTTACACTCCTTAAAGTTTCTCATCAGACGAAGAGTTCCACCGGAAAACTAATTCTCAACAATTTCAGACGAGGACTTTTGATGGCATGACACAAGCAGTTCAAAATACTATTAAATATGCTCTTCCAACTCTGAGATATGTTTTTACGTTTATCGCTAGTTGAAGGATTTGTGTTCTGAGAGCAATATCTGCCATTAGTCAGTAGCTTGAGGGTTTTAAGGCAGTTTTTTTTTGCCTTTAAAAAAAATTCCACGAATCCCTCTTAGCATATTAAAATGTTTTGAAAAGGTCTGAGAGAAAACTGGACTCTGTTTTCAGGCTTCAGAGTCTGGCCGCTCACAGCGTGCACAAAACATGGTGCATGAAAAAAAAAAAGATGAATCCCTTCTCTGAAAAGAGACCCCAAAGAAAATGTCCGAAAATATCGATGAATTGTCTCAGAGATGGAGAGAGAACGTTGCTCAGAGTTTAGCCGCGCGCTAGCTGCAGCCAATTAAACGTCCTCCATCTCTGAAGCCGCCGGATCTCTCAAAAGGCTTTAAAGGCCCCGAAGGTTGCAACGACGACAGGAAGGTGTTTCTGATGACCGGCGGCCACAGAATCACAATTATGATTCAAATTAGGTTTAAAATTAGGGACGATTCCCCTTAAGGAACTTAACTTTGAGTACTTGCAGATACAGAGTACCTATATGAGTAATAATAATAATAATGGGCTCTCCTCATAGTGTCCCCCGGGGCAATGACAGCAGCTCACTGCTCCTTCATTATAAGACTGGGTTCAAATGCAGTCATGTATGTGTGTAAAATATGTAATATGACGATTGTAAATTTCCCCACTGCTCGACTAATAAAGGAATATTATTATTAATACCATTACACCACTAACAATGACTTATATATACAACATGTTTGACATTTAAAAAAATCAATTTGGTGTTTTCCTGATATAAAAAGAGCATAGGCTGCTGTATGGATGTTAATAATTAAACGGTGGACTGACAATAAGAATTGTAATAATATGTATTATTCAATATCTATATATCTATGTATGATGCCAGTGATACTCCGGCTTCGATAGAGCAGTGAATGCTATTTTTGTGCCGCTCCGTGACTCAAAAGGACAAAACGCTTTGTTGGCAACTGGATGATAAACGGAGAAAA
>CM042231.1:2876898-3026898 GCA_023566465.1 Cottus gobio
ACCCCTCTCTCATCCATCCCTCTCTCATCCAGCCCTCTCTCATCCACCCCTCTCTCATCCATCCCTCTCTCATCCACCCCTCTCTCATCCACCCCTCTCTCATCCATCCCTCTCTCATCCAGCCCCTGACTCCAGCTCGGTAGTTTCCTAGGCGTTAGCTCCTTACTTCAGTTTGCTCTGCACACGGCCGGCAGCGATTTTACTTTTGTCTTTACAAGTGTTTATTTGTGCTCACCGAGGAGTCCGGCTAGGAAAACAGAAGGCGGCGTTCCCCCTGGGAGGAGGCGAGCTCGCCAGATACAAGAATCACAAATCACTGATGGGGGGAGGAGGGGGAGGGATGTTGCTGCCGTAGATCTTTTCAGACTATTGCTCCGGGCCAAAGGAGGTCTGGAGTTTGCTTCCTCTCTTTCCCCGTGAACATAAAGGAAATAAGTGTTGGCGGAGAAGCTGATTGCTTGTAAGTGTCCATGAAGAGGAATCAAACATCACTATGAGGCTCTGAGCTTCTTATGGTTCAGTCTGTAAAGCATCACATGTGAATTAAAAAGTCTATTTTGAAGGAATAGTTTGACACACATTTGCTATTTTGCCCATTAATCCCATTATCATGCCTCTCGATCGCATATGAAGCTATAGAGCCTGGCTGCGATTAGCTTAGCTTAGCTTAGCTTAGCATAACTGTAAGCAGGGGGGAACAGGGGGGAGTCTGGCTTTATCCAATGTTCAAATCATTTTCCTTTTTTCGCTCATTTAAAGTTCACCAAATAGCATGTTGCATCCGGTTTGTTTTTATCTGCTCAAAGAAACATAAATGTGTCAGCAAGTTGCTGTTTTATTGGGAGTTATGTATATAACTATATGTCCTGCTAGCATGCGCGGCACTTCCTCAGGTTTTGTTGTCAACCTGAGGATTCCACAGAGCCTGGTTAGCTGTTTCCTCTTGCTTCCACTATGTATGCTAAGCTAAGCTAAGCTAATGGGCTCCTGGCTCTACTGGCAAGTCAACAAAAAAGCTAATTTTCAAAATGTTGAACTGCTCCGTTAAAGCTGTTAAAACATGATTTATAGAGTTATAGACGGCTTGATTAGACTGTGTCGATAAGAAGGGCTCATTCTAATAACATTATAACGTATGCTTCTTATCTATTCTTATTTCCAGGTGATTAAACACTGATGGACACATAGTTATGAATACTATATTCGATTTATGCTAATATGTGTTACACACTGGCCCTTTAAGGCGACAGTATGAAAAAATTATGTCATAATAAAGATGAAATCCAACACATACACTTGCAATAAAAAAGAAAGACATGAGCAGTCACACAAAAAACAACTTCCCATATAAATTGCTTGTCACTATCACTATATGACTGCAAGCAGCTTACCTCCACGATGCACCTGACATATTCTGACATTATGGGATGTTGGAGAAACAAGTCTGGCTCAGATAAGTTTCACTGTTAGCCGGACTCGGCTCAGCCTGCAGACGAGTTCCTCATCAACACGTCGGACGTTGAGGAAGACTTTGGGTGTCGTCGGCGTCCGGGGGGATTATAGCGTTCGCTGTGAGTCCACCTGTGAGTCCACCTGTGAGTCCACCTGTGAGTCCACCTGTCAGTCCATCTGTGAGTCCACCTGTGAGTCCACCTGTCAGTCCATCTGTGAGTCCACCTGTGAGTCCACCTGTGAGTCCACCTGTGAGTCCACCTGTGAGTCCACCTGTGAGTCCACCTGTCAGTCCATCTGTGAGTCCACCTGTCAGTCCACCTGTGAGTCCACCTGTCAGTCCACCTGTGAGTCCACCTGTGAGTCCACCTGTCAGTCCACCTGTGAGTCCACCTGTGAGTCCACCTGTGAGTCCACCTGAGGGGCTGAAACACAACCAGGCAGATTGGCAGGCGAGCGCCGCCAGGCGGAGCCGCCGGGAGCCGACTGGTGGGACCGGGGCTCCGGTTCCCCATCAGGGCCGACAGGAAGTGAGTCACCGCGTTGGAGAGTTTCTCGCTCGACTGTTGTTGTTTTTTGGACTGTGTTACTGATGCCAACACATGGGGTTAGGGGTGTGGGGGGTATGAAAGAAGCAAGATGGCTCACTCCTTACCTCCAACATCAGCTCCGAAAAAAGAAAGAAAAAAAACGATCGCTGCATGCAAAACCAGCGGTTCTGAAAAATGAATCCAAAGCAGTACCTTAAAACTGCATTATTTCTAATGACCAGCAGGGCGGCGACTCCTCTGGTTTCTAAAATAACTCTATACAGAAATCTAAGCTACTTCTCTCTTGAATTCTTTCCTCAATAAAACTCATTCGTTACTTCAAAGTCTTCAATACAGCCGGATGAGAGTTTAGTAAATGAAGGTCCATTTGAAGTACAATAAACCATAAAGCAGGATATGCTTAGGGGCGTGGCTAGCTTGAGCCCTACCACGGCATATGCCATATGTTAAGCAATATTTCACACTGTCAAAACCAGAAAATAAAAGAAGATTACGGCATTATTTATCTGTATGTATATTATTTGTGTTTTTTAAAGGGTTTAACCTGAGCTACGCAAGAAGTAAAGCAACAGGGTTCAAATGATGATAAAAATATCACAGGCTTTTGTCTACGCAAGTTCAAGTTTCATAATCGGTATCGGGCTGGAAAACATCTCTATTGAATACAACCAATGAACAACGAGTATTGTAGTTTTAATAATAATAATAAACAATAAATGTCCTGACTATCTTCGTTCTGTCGCCCTGCAGACATCGTTTTATTCACTCTCTCCTGTTTTTAGTGGAGTAAGCTCCGCCCACTCCCTCCATCCTACACACTTGTCTTTCTCTCGTGCAAACTTTGCTGCCAGATGAACACAGATGCCACAACTATCGAAGCTTTTTGTAATTTTTCATTTTCACCCCTCCTCTGTCTCGTATCATTTCCTCCGCCAGCAGCAGGACTTCAGGTGCGTCGCTCCCCCGCACCGACTGTCACAAGCTGCATCTACCTGGCTCTCACCGGCTCTCTCGTCCTTTGATGGCGGACATTTTTCTTTACTCGTTACGAACTCGTACGCGGCCGGCGAGCTCGTACGTCATCACCTCTGGAGCACACATGCACAGCTGCACTGCTCTCCTCCGCCGGTGCAAGGTGTAAAACAAGAGATAATGGCGGCATTTCATAAATAATGCAGAAAAAAGAGTGTGTGTGTGTGTGTGTGTGTGTGTGTGTGTCCATGTCATGAGAGTGAGACTGCCCTGTCAGCACTAACACCCCTCCTCCCAGCACCTCCCTGACATCGAAAAAGAGACCCGAGATACAGGTTTAATCCCCCCTCCCTCCATCCCTCCTTTCTTTCTTCCTTTCTTTCTTTCTTTGTCTTCCACACCAACACACTCCCCTCCACACATTGCTCAGCCTCCCTCCATCAGCTTTTAATCTCAGCAGCGGTGCTCTTGCAGCTCCTCCTTCCTCGGAGAGAAATACAGAGGAGACAAATGACTCATTTTATGGTGCAGAAAGATTACCGCCTGAGAGATATTACAAGGTGCATGTATACATTTATTGGAGGAGGGAGGGATGAGAGTTAAAGCACATTCAGGTGAGAGAATAACGAGTAAGATCTTGGCTGAACAGCAGTAGTTCTGTGTCCTGCACAGATGGCCTGACATGCAGCGCGTTGTGCACCGTGGACGGCCTCAAGCCTCCAGTCGATGGAGAGCAGAAGAGGGGGATGAGGAAGATGATGGGATGAGGAAGCGGTGAGGAGAAAAATGCACTTTAGCAGCTTCTCGGTTCATCGGTTCGGCCCGGGAGGGACGACGTTACGGGTGTGATGCAGGACCTCTGGGCTCTCAACCCAGAAGGCTCTGCAGCAGCCAAACAGGAAGCTCGCAGGAGGATGTTTACTCGGATAAGTCTTCATCATTTCTGATTCATATTCTGGTGTGGAGACATGATTTGGCTGATTTGGTCCTAAATGACAGTCCATGAACAGTTCAATAATTATTTGTCAGCCGCATTAGTCGTGACGTTGCATCCCTTTTGTTCCGGTGAGTGGGCTGAAGTATGAACTGAAGGGAGCCTTTGACATGTGCATCTCAAATTGAAACGTTTCCACGACCCTGTATTACACCGCATTGATTTCCCACAGCGGATATTTTCCACCCGACCTTTATCAGAGACTCTGTTGACTGTATCGATTCCCTCACAGGACAATGCGATGGTATCTGACATGCACTTCATGCTCCATATCGTCGCTGTGCTGCTCCACCACGCACGTCGCTTCCTGTTGCGTGAGCATTAAACTCCTCTGAACGCCGTATTCTGCTCTGCGGCGTCCTGATGATGCAGAGACCACATGATGCTGCCTCTGAAACAGAAGAGGTCACGTGATCAGGTCCAGACCTCGACCAGGTTCCCCCTCTGAATCCCGTTTATCGCCGTGACTCCTTCAGAATTTGCAGAAACTAAATGAAGAAATAAATCTCCGAGCAAAGAGAAAACTTTATCTGAAGCTCGTTTATTGGACTTTTCTTGCACAAGAACCGGACGGACGGCGTGGTCCTCACATCCGACTGACAGGAGGCTGCTCGTCATGTTCCTCATCGTCGGGCAACTGACATCTGTCACCTTCGGTGTTTCATCGCCTCTCTATCCAACACACACACACACACACACACACACACACACACACACACACACAGTGTTCTGCCCACTTCCAAAGCATCCCCACCACTTATCGCTCTCATCACTCAAAGTGTTCGGCGGCAGCGCTCCTCCTTCGTCGGAGAGGGAAGAAGGGAAGACGGGAAGACGGAGGGGACGATCCGCTCATATGTTCTGAAAGGTGCTGCTTTGGCAGCGGAAACCTTTTCCCCGTGACACCCCGTGTCCGATTGACACCTCGAAGCGGCGGCTGCCCGCTCAGCAGAAGCGATGGGACGATTCCCCTCGTCTGCAGATTGGGAGATGAGAGTGTGATGTGAAGGAGGAGGAGAGAGCCGCCAGCTGAAAGCTCCAGATATCACCTGCAGCCGCCGTCAGGGCGGCTTTATCGATTTATTTCGCCCCCTCGTCATCGTCACTGTCGCCCACGCTGTCAGACCGTCGTCATCATCATTATTTACACGAGTGCCATCCACCGCGGCCGTTATCTCCTCCGCTCATCAGCGTTTGCAGAAGTTTAAACGTACAAATATCGTGATTGTCGTCGCGATGGAGGTCGGGTGCAGCGTCGAGTGATTGCTGGAGATCGAGGCTTGATCGAGGATTGAAATTCAGATGATTAATATAGAACCAAACAGCTGTCATGTGTGTGAAGATATAGTGGAGCAATGCAATGGCCTCTGGTTCCCCTCTGGTTCCACCTCTGGTTCCTCCGCTGGTTCCACCTCTGGTTTTCCCTCTGGTACACACACTTTCTTTTAGAAGGTTCTACCGAAAACCCAACATAAATGTTTATACCTAGAGCCATTTATTGAAGGTTCCACCCAGAACCCAGATGAGAGATTCTTTAGAGAACACGTGTAATGGTTCCACCCAGAACCCAGATGAGAGCTTCTTTAGAGAACACGTGTAAAGGTTCCACCCAGAACCCAGATGAGAGCTTCTTTAGAGAACACATGTAATGGTTCCACCCAGAACCCAGATGAGAGCTTCTTTAGAGAACACGTGTAAAGGTTCCACCCAGAACCCAGATGAGAGCTTCTTTAGAGAACACGTGTAATGGTTCCACCCAGAGCTCTCTGTGGAGGTTCTATCCAGAACCTTCTGAAGGAGCTATACCAACCCAATGGGTTTTAAGGAGAACACTATCATATTCCGAGGTTTTCATCTAGAACCCACCCAGGGGTTTCTACCAAGAACCCTTTATATGTTCTACGGGTTTCATCTAGAACCCGTAGACTTTCTGGAAGTGGACGATGTCAGTGTCATCCATCGGGTTGTGGATTGCCGATCCGAAGCCTCGACTTTGACCATGTCGCTGTCGCCCATATTGGATTACGCCGCCATGTTGCAAGCGGTTCTGGGTAGAACCAAAACCTGCACGGAAAAGCTTGTCAAATGGAAAGCTTGTCAAAATATATATATATAATCAAGAGACTCGTGGATGGAGGGAACGCAGAACCGAGCCTCTGCTTTCAATCTGGTTTGACTAAAAGTAAAAAGTGAAGCTCAAAGTGGACACCATGTTGGTACCATCTCAAGATCCCATCTGGATACAATGGATTTAAAGCAAAGTGTAAACAAGGTTTGAGAAAGAACTCACTTCCGAACATGGACTTTCCAGAAGACTCACTTAAACGTCATTACATCCTTTATTTAGCTGAATCTGTTCCAGGAAACCATCACATCCTGTCCCTGCATCCTGCTCATCTCTGCAACAACAATAAGTCCTGAAATGTGTTTCCATTATGACTCTCGGCCTCATTCTGTTATTCCTCCAGCTTTCTGTTGTGGAAACACTCACACGACAATGAGGCCTCCGCAGCCGGATGAAGGCTGCCGCTGAAAATCTTTTGGAATGGAAATTGGGAAATTTGCAGCGACGATCCGTTCGACATGACATGAAAAAATATATATTTCCAACCTCCTAATGATTTCACGAGTTTCCTTTACGATGCATTTTCAAGTCCTAATGTGATGAAACATAACAACAAAAGGAATGAACAACATGGACGCATCTATTTATTCCAGCCCGCAAACACACACACACACACACACACACACACACACACACACACACACACACACTTAACAGTGTTAAACACACCAAAACCCAGTATTATGAACTCAATCTTGTCTAATGTGGGCTGCGTTGTCTCAACTCATCACTCGCTGCTCTAAATATAATCTCAGCTGAACAGAATCAGTGTAACGCAGCATGAATATCATGAATATCAAGCCAGAGGCACTGATATAATAATGCAAATAGTTATATATTGTATTAAACCCTGGTGTTGATCTTATTCTCGGTTACCATCTCATTGCCTCGCAGGTCACACGGCTGCTGCTGACCTTTTCATCAGGGCGACCTTAAACCAGGAGGAATGCACAGCAAAATATGTATTTTAAATTGATAATTGGATAGACTTTTTTTCAGATGAGCTTAATTATAAATAATTAGGGTAACAGACTCGAGTATAATGTCTTAACCCTGCTAAGTGGAACAGGACTAAGAGGCTGCAGCCATGCGACATGCTCTGTGTGGGAACCAATGCTTTGTGTTTTATGCTCTTTAGCAACACCTAGTGGCCATTGTTAAATAGCAGCTCTGAAGAGGAAGTGACATCATTGGAAATATACGGACAGGAAGTGAGGTGCAGGAAGTTCTGTTTGCCGTCAGAGTGAGACTCCCAGTTTACAATCTTTGCAAACAAAATCATCTTCATCTGTAAGTTATCTATTATTTACAGTTATATTAACATGTTTAGCTTAATATTTATTTGGTTGAATACAGTATTGTTGATGATGTTTAGTTACTGCCAACTACATATGGATGTATTATTGTTTAGTACTTATAAAGGCATGTGTTTTGTGCTCTTTTTCTGTTTCAAAATGACATATTTTCTTCCATTAAATTCTGCCAAACACAACTTCTTCCTTGGAAAACACGTGCTGGAGAATATATCGTCAAGCTGAAGAATACGGTTCTTACAGCGACCTTTAGCGGAGACAAGCTCACGATGCTAACATGCTGCTGTTTGTTCACCCTCCGGATTTAAATTGAAGAAAAAAAGCTGGTTTTTGTCTGTTGTGTGTTTCACCATTACATGTTGTTGACCTTAAGCTATCCTTGAATCTTGAATTAGGATACGCCCTCCAGGAATGTCTGCACTGATGCTAGCTCGGCTAAAAATAAACGTAAACTTACATTGCATGCACTTTATCGTTTCTTATTTTAACTTTCATTGTATATTCTACTGCTCAATTGTAAATATGAATGCATTCATCCATGCATTCCCATTTATTGCACTCTGTTTATTATTAAATAGCAACAACCTGAGACCTCGAGGTACGACTGCTGCAAAGTGGCGCTCAGTTAGCGGCTCAGTTAGCGTTAAATAAATACACAGGAACACGGAGACGGTACGAGGAGAGGCGGGTCGGGATGCTCACCTCCTCTTTAGATGGAATCAGTCACACTTTGATGCCCTCGACTGTAGGCCCACTTCTCACAGGAGAGGGAAACACACACACACACACACACACACAACCAGACAAACACAGTGAACTCAATAAGAAGATTACGATGGCTCTTTTTCCGTCTCAACTCAAGGGGTGGGATTACCAGCTTCCCACAGCAATTTAGCTCAAATGAAGGATTCATCATCAGCGGGGAAACCGGGAGGCGGGACGCGATCACGCCGTCGTGTAATCCCCGAGATCAGTTGGGCTTGCACGACGCGGGACTCGTTCCAACACGCTTCCGGCCAGGAGATGCATTCTTAATGGTTTGCTTCTAACTGGGAACAGCGGGAAAAAACAAACTGGGTGCTTTAGCTATAAAAAACAAACAAACAACCAAACCTGCAGATGTGTGTTTTTCCATCCGCGCGGCTGTCAACCGTCTTCATCCGCTTTCCCCCCGTCTCATCTCTCCCAGGTGTTTATTTACAACACAAAGACGGCACTTTAATGACGCCTCGGGGTTGTCAATACAATCAGAGAGCGATCCTCTCCGTCTCCGCCAGCTGTCAGGAAAACAAAAGGCCTCCGAGTTACAGTTACCGTGAACCGGCGCCCACGCCGGAGCCTCTCTTACCGGGACAGGGATGCGAACAAAAGGCCCTGTCAACACAGTTTGACATTCCTTGGTTGGATCCCTGTGTGTGTTGTGTGTTTACATCTGCTAACAGCCTCCTCTTCTTCTTGCTCCTAATGATCGCCCGCCGATGACAGATCTCGGTGCATTGTGGGAAACGGCTTGAAAAGATCAGCCGGCTTTTGGAGTAAAAATACTCCAAAACGATCCATCCTTGATGCTATTTTCGTTTTTTTTTTTTCTTCCAGCGAATAATTAAAGCTTTGGGTTCGACGCTGTGTGTGTGTGCGTACATCTGTGTGCGTGTGTGTGTGTGTGTGTGTGTGTGTGTGTGTGTGTGTGTAATTACCGGCATTTGTGTAGCGCAGCGTCTCTCATTACAGTGGAGAGGCTTGCAGAGAGGACAAGGTCAAGGCTCACTCCATCACCGGTTGCTGCTCGGGGCCGTGAGTGAGCGGGTGGCGACACGGAGATGTATTCATGACTTTGAATTAAAGTCAAACTGAGATTTGATGGCTAATTTTAGCATCAAGAAACATGAAACAACTCTTTTTTATCAATTAAAAACGGACGGTTTGGAAATGTTTAGCTCTGGCCACGCCCGTATATATATATATATATATATATATATATATATATATATATATATGTATATACTTTTGTATTCCTACTTTAAATAAGCATTTTTTAGGAACATGAAGCATTTTGGATACATAAACTAAACTTTATCACCACATTGACTGGATGAAGAGCTCAACGTGAGACGTTTCCTGATGTGATGAAACTGAAATAACTTCTCACAAACTCATCGGCAAAAAAAAAAAAAAAAAAATTTCCAGTTCAACTTCAAAGGCAAGCTCCTTGTGAATAATCAAAAAATGACACATCTTGAAGAAAAAAAATAAAAGTGAATCCACTGTCATTTCTGTGATTTAAACAGCGCTCAGCCCGCCTCCCCTCCGGCGCCGCCTCGCAGACCAGATGCCGGCTGACGGATCCAGCCGGGCTCTACGGGGCGATCCGAGTCTCAGACCTGGAGTATCGTGCAGCTTCCATCAAATCAAAGTTAAGACGAATACGTGACAGAGTGCGCTAATTGGAACTAATTGGACGCCGTCGTGCTTTTTGGGGTTGCTGTTCACTCCCCCGTCTCCATCGACAACTGTCGCTGCAAATGAGCTCGTTTCAACAAAAGCGAGAAAACAGGAGACGAGAAGTCAGAAACTGCGTCGCCGCCTCGCAACCATTCCGGAAAGTTCCCTAATTAGGCCCATCTAGGTGGTTAATAAATCAAAAGAGAGAAAAAAGCAGTTGGAAATCTCGGATTTCCGATGAATAAATGATGAAATATGAGACAGACGGAGCAATTATTAGCTTTCTTAAACATCGTTTACACACCAAACAGGCTCTACATAATGCATGGGGCTGTTTTTAATGGCGCAGATCAAAGAGAAGCAAAGCCCCAGCGGTGCCACTGTTAAACTGACTGCAATTAAATAAATCATAAACAAAGAACAGCCCCCCCCCCTCCCCCCCCCCCTCAAATCCCCCCGCCCCCCGCGGAGAGTCACGGATGTGATTGGACCGCCGGGGTCCCTCCGGACGGCGGCCCAAGAGTTGTAAATATTATGAAAACTCGTTTGTAATAAAGAATATCATTAGATGTTTTGGATCCGGATGCATTCTTACGCTCACGGCTTCATCGGGCCTCCAGACGGGCGCCGGTCCAATAACATCCCCCGGCAGCCATTTTTATTTCTGTCAGTCAAACGAGTAAATCGCTTGTTCGGCAATCAGCTGACGGCGCCGCGATCGCTCGCCCCGCTCATTCGTCTCTAACGTCTCGCCGCTTTACCGTCAGCGCTCCGACGGCGAGCGTGTGTGTGTGTGTGTGTGTGTGTGTGTGAGTTTGTGTGTGTGTGTGTGTGTGTGTGAGCGCGCTCGTGATAAATCTAGAGCTCTCTAAATTCAACACCTTTGACCCGTCATTCCGCGACAGAGGTGATGGCGATAACGAAACCAAACACCATCACTAAGCTGTCTTTTTCTGTGTGTGTGTGTGTGTGTGTGTGTGTGTGTGTGTGTGTGTGTGTGTGTGTGTGTGTGTGTGTGTGTGTGTGTGTGTTTGTGTTTGTGTGATGACGGTTCAGGGATTTAGGGAGCGACGGGGTGAGAGAAAGGAGCAGAGTTGTCTGCTTTTTTTCAGCCGTACGTGTGTGTGCATGTGTGTGTGTGTGTGTGTGTCTGTTGTGCTTCTGATATCAGGACAAGGATGGAGAGTTGATAGGGCTCAAGATTACAAGAGAGCTTTCAATTTTCTATTTTCTAAAGCGCCCCTCCCCCGCTCTCACACACACACACACACACACACACACACACACACACACACACACACACACACACACACACACACACACACACACACACACACACAGCCCTGATTATTTTTCACTCAAACACACACACAGTGGCAGACAGGTCACACCCAAGGCCTCCATATCTGGGACAAGACATCTCTCAGATACGTCTCGTTCAGGATTCCTCAACTCTAAATTAAAAATGTTGGTTTATTGTTTCATATTTCTGCAGAAAGAAAGAAAAACAACGAGCAACATTCTGCCTCTAAACATGTTGTAATTTACGAAGACTGCGACAAACGCTGTGACGAGCAAATGCTGGGCTTCAGGGAAAAACATGTCGAACAAATCTGGAGGACTGGGAGGAAGAAGAAGAAGAAAAGAAGCAGCTGTAAATACAGTACGACCACATTCAGAACATTTAGTAAATATACACGGGGGACAACATAGTACTGACATCTGAAGCTGGGAGACCATGCTGTGTGCAGGACATCACACATAATGATGCATGTCCTCGGGGATGCTCGTGCTCGTGCACGTGCACGTGCGCACAGCTTAAAGGATTGCATGCATGCATGTCTCCCATTGTCTTTTCCATGTCATGCAAAAGTAAATTGGTTTTCTTTCGGCGGATCCTTAAGTCCACAGACGAGCGCCGCAGGATCCTGAGCCGTCAGTAAACGTCACGTTAAGCATCAGCTGAGTCTCCGAGATCCTTCTACGACAAACAACCGTAAAATAGCCTGAAAACACCGTGAGAGGTCCACCGTCACTAATATCTAATATAAATTCAAACTTACAGCTGCCAACTTTTTCAAATGTTCAAATCCACAGAAAGGTGATGTGTTGCACGTTGTAGCTTCACATTATGGCTAAACATCCAGTAAAGCGAACGGGTATTTCAGATTTAATTTGTTTCTATTTCTGCTGACAGACTTAATCACATCTTCTTCTTCTTCTTTTTTTTTTAAGTACTCTGCACGGAGACCAACGCGGCGTTTAGTTTCCACGGCGAGCAGCAGCGGACCTTTAGCCCCGTGATGGACCGCGTGCAACTAAATGTTCCTACTTTGGTGGGTTTTCATCACCTTTCCATTCTAGCGAGGACACTAGAAACCTAATAAGGCAAAAAAAAAAAGAAAAGTTGTACACACACACACACACACACACACTGCTGTAGCCTGCAGCTCTAAAAGAAAGAGCAATCAGGGGTGATACATTGGTAAATGTCAAACAAGGATTAATGGATTAATAACATTGTTAAGTATCCTCCGAGTAGTGTCTCTGTTGAAGCTCCCTGTTTCTTCCCTCCCTCTGCCCTCCCTCCATCCTCCCTCCATCCTCTCTCTTCTCCGCCGCACTAATAGGGAGCGTGAAGGGAGCTGGGGACGCTAAGAACCAATCTCACAGACAAAAAACTCTCGGCAGAATTTAATCTCTCCGTCCTCTTTCTGTCTATATCTGACAGCACCGCTCTCCAGCTTCCCACTGTGTGTGTGTGTGTGTGTGTGTGTGTGTGTGTGTGTGTGTGTGTGTGTGTGTGTGCGTGTGTGCCTGGGTTATTGGGGCTTCCATTAAACCACACTCGGTGTAATCAGCAGAGAATTATTGGCGCCATGGGCAAAAATACTGTTTTAGTCTTATCTCGGTCTGTGTAAGTGTATTAATGAGTGTGTGTGTGTGTGTGTGCGTGAGGATGTTGTTGTTGTTTTTTTCCTGTTTGCATGCGCCCAGGTTTTCGCAGAGCCTGGTGCATGTATGTGGCGGTGAACCGAGGTTAAAAGAAGAACATTTTCTCCAAATTAAGAATTCATTCTGACACATGGTGGACCCACAGAAGATCCCTGCAACACACTTTGCGCCGGCCAATTAAAAAGTCCGAGGGCTAATAGGGCTGCTGCAGTCCGCCGAATGATTATCTGCAAAGTGTCTCGCCGCGATGCTCCCCATGAAATGCACGGGTGGCAATTCAGCCCCCCCTCCACATCCCCCACATGCCGCTTTACACACTTACAGCGAAGAAATGTTATCAAGTCGGAAGAAGAAGAAAAAAAAAAGAAATCTCGGCGAAGACCTTTCGCAACCTCACGCCTCGCCTTAAATCAGCTGCAATATTGCTGACGGGACGTATTCGGCGAGCGCATATGTGAGTGAGTTATTCCTCCTCAGGATTCTATTAGCGGCTCCCTACTTATAAAGGTCAGCCTTAATTTCCACGGGGAGTGATAATTACATGGGATCCCAGCTCCTCCGGTGGCCTCCTCACCGCAAACACCCCCGTCTCCACGGAGGTTAGCTTCACTCTGTGCTTCTGACTTGGCGCTAATCAGCTCCGGGTTTTTTTAATAAGTCCAACGGCGAGTTATAACTCCAATGTCTCCCGGCCACATCGCCTGCATCCGCATTGTTTTGATTCTGCCCGCCCGCTGTTTCCCCCATTGCAGCGTCGTAACTGTAGAGAGGGATGATTGGAGCGCCGCCTGCACGGTGATTGCCTGATGATTGCGAGTACGGCGTTTGCATTCAACGGGAAGACGTTGCTCCGCGGCTCGATCACCGCAGCCGCGTGGCCGCGATAAATACACAACAGGCCGCTAAGATGGAGAGCCCCGAGTCACGTCTTCTGCATACCAAACGCGTGGAATGATGCACTGTAGTTTGGGGAGCTCGCGCGGGTCGTATAACTCAAACTCTCCCCGCTCATCCGCGGGGGAAATTAACTGTGGCGAAGCAGCATTACATGAATTACCAGGGTAATCCCGTACTGACACTGCCCTAATCTGCAGAGGAATTTACGGGATCAAATCGCAGCTTGCGTATTTCACTGTGTGCAGAGCTGCGCTGGCCGGTGGTTCAGGGAGATGGCGAAGCGATGCACCCGTGTGACAGGAAGGTGAAGAAGTCACAGTTTGGAGTCCACAGGCCGCACTAGTGACTCTGCTTGCACCGGGCGCTAACGCCAGCTCGCTAATGCCAGCTCGCTAACGGTGACAAGCTGACGTCGACACGCTAACATCGACACACTAATGCCGACATGCTAACGCCAGCTCGCTAACGACATGCTGATGCCAGCTTGCTAACGACACACTAACGTTGACATGCTAGCGCCAGCTCACTACCGACACGCTAACGGCAGCTCGCTAACGTCACAGTAACGTCGACACGCTAACGGCAGCTTGCTAACAACACGCTAACGTCGACATGCTAACGCCAGCATGCTAACGCCAGCACGCTAACGCCAGCTCGCTAACGCCGACACGCTAACGTGCTCACAGTTGCGGGGCCGCCATGCTGATCCCGAGCAGCTGTCGTGTTTACGGTGATCACGATCTCAGTTTGGTGTTTGGCTTGTAGTTGCTAAACACACGTTTTCTCCCCGGAGGCACTGATGTGTGCAAATTGGTTGTGGACTGAGAAAAGGAGGAGAACTAAACTAATGAAGAAGAAACAGTCACACTCTTTTCGGCTGATTATATTCACAGGGTGACATTTAGGAAGAATATAGCGGAATATCTACTCTAAGACCGGCATCGACCGGAGTTCTTCCAGTAAAACATTATAATAATAATGATGCATGAAAAAGACACGATCGAACATCAATCAAAGAAAAGGCAGTAAAGGACCGAAGCAAACACCATATTTATCCATCATGGAAGTTGTTAGTCTATAAATAATATTACAATCTACATTCATTTTTTTATTACACTGCTTTTCATTTCCAAGGCCCAATATCTACTTCCAACATGTCATTGGCTAGATTGATATGAATAAATACATATATATTTCAGATTTTATATATATCCCCATGGGAAATAACTTTCACACACACCTACACACACACAAAAGAAGCTATATGATTATTAGAAATGTTGTTTTTGTTGATTTTATGAAATACTTTTGACTGACCTCTGCAACCACACCTACTCCTTTGATTAAGGCAAAAGCTAAATGCTAGCATCTATATGCTCAATGAGCAGATATATAATGTTTACCATGTTCCCCATCTTCAGCATATTAGCAGAAAACACAAGTACAGCTGTATTTTCAAGACAACCAGTAGCTACAATAACTGTTGACATTTCCCCTCAAATCTACAAATGTCAACCTCGTAGTGGCACAACAGGAAGTCAGGGATTTGCTGCAGTCATTTTCATTTATTTCCTAGAAACCATGAATTTCTACTTTAAAAACCACTTTAAAAGCATCATTTTTTCTTTTGTCTTTGGGTCATACTGAGTTCACAAGTTATTTTATTATTTATCAAGTGCTACATTTCAATCTCAGTTTTAAGACTTCAAGTTTTGTCCTGACTTTGACCTGAAAGTCATGAGAATCGATCGCTCGATTCCACTGAACATCTTTACCAAGCCTCATTACGATCCATCCAATAGTCGGCTAACGGGCATGGCTACCCATCCGGTACTGAGACGGTTAAGTGTGCACCAGAATGTAGCGTTGCCTTAAAGAAATGTCCTGACAACTTTGGACCAACGGCCACAGACGCAGCTGTTGAGGAAGCCGCCTCGCCGCTCGCTGTCCTGCAGGTCGCGGGGCGATAAGCGGCGTGTTCCTCGATGAGCTAACGCAATAAAAACCGTCGCCTTGGGCCTTCAACCTCAGATGGATCGGCCGATCCCGGCTCCCTTTGGCGGCGAGTCAACAACGGGAAAAAAAAAAAAGAAAACACTTCTGTCGGAACGAGGCCTCCCTCGGCCTCTCCTGCCTCTCGGCTGATTGACGTCGAGCGCCCCGCCCGGTAACGAACGCCGTGCCCGCGGCGGTGGCGGCGAAGACAGCGGGCGCCATTAAATGGGATCAAACGAAATGCAGAAGTTTAGCCGGCGCCCGCCTACTGCAGCGCGAAGGATCTAAAGAGGATGTTTCCATTTTGAAGGAAAGACGCTGCCAGGAATGGAGCACGGAGACATGTGGGGAGATTATCTCATCTTACCACCGTTGGACTGATGCTGATTCAGACCCAGACATGGCGAGGGAAGGATTACTGCAGGCTTTTAGAATATCTCTTGAGAAAAGCTCTTCAAAGAAGGCATTATACTAAACATCCAGCAATATCTGCTGCTCTTTGTAAAAGTCTTTACCAGTGGCCTCCGCTTTGTGTCGCCTCCTCTCCGCTCACCGGGGGGGGGGTGGGGGGGGGGGGGGGGGGTGGAGGCCTTATCGCTGGCACAGATGCGCTTGTCTCCTCCACGGCTGCCCGGTTAATGATGAATGATTTCCTCTCTGTCTAAACGCTTGTTGTCACGCCGCTTGTCAATGGCGGCCGTGAGTTACAGTCCTGTAGGAGTAATGGGGTTGGCACGGCTCCAGCCCTATGGGGGGGAGGGGGGGGGTGAGGAGGGGGGGACCGGTTTAAAATGACGTTCACCGAACATGTCAATGTCAACAACAAGCAGCCTCCCCTACGTGCTGCAGCGTTTTTTTTTTAATTAGTGATTTTCTCATCTTGAGCAGCTGATTTTAATAACTCTGAGGAAATTAACCTTTTTTACAAAATTGCTTCTTTTTTTTCGACCGAGGCTCACTAAGCACTCACAGCCACATGCACGTTCTCGTGAAAATCTTTTGATAAAGAGGGAAAGATTTTTGCTGGACAGCCATATGATTAAGATTTTACAAACAACGTACACGACCAACAGTGTAAAGTGTTTAAAATGTCCTCTACTTTCACATTAAAGGCCATAAAAACAGATTTTTTTAAATCATATTTTTCTCGTAGCATTGTGGTGCTATGTGAACACAACATTAATTACTGTGAAAGTTTGAACAGTTTTTTAAATCACGTGTAATATTTCTGCGTACGACTCGCCTGTTTCAAGTGGGCGGGGTCAAGTGATGTCACTTCCTCCCTGCACGAATCAGAAAGTGCGAATGAAGAAGTCGAGACAGCTCTGACTTTGTTGTCAATGTCAAACCCGTCACAAGGTTTTAAATTCTGCAGAAATAATACTTTTTTCGTTAAACTTGAACTTTTGATCGTGACTTATGAAGTCATGAATATTTAATGTTATGAGGAAAAAAAATCTGATTTCAAGCCAAGATTTACGGGGCTATAAAATTCTTATTGCACATTATATTAGTCAATAATTCAATGATATAATAACATAAAGCTGCTGGATTATGCATACTTTGATACTTTAAGTATATTTTACTTATTACTATCTTTCAATGCAGGACTTTTACTCATAATAGAATATACTTATTTTGAAATACAGGTTCTGAACATCTGTTTATTCTTGTTCTGTTTTCTATTTTCCAAACTACTTTTCCTGTAAATAACTACGACACACAGGCAGAATGACCCGTGTGTGTCTGTGTGCGGCGCCGTGTAAATCTTATACTCGCTGCCTAAATTAGGCAGGTTATGGTGCATAATTGGGAAAGTAAAAAGAACAAAAGAGAGAAGAAGCACGAAAAGAAGATGCAATAAAGCAACAAATGAGGCGGACAAGCTTCGTTAGGCGGAAATTCAAAGGCATCATTGTGGTTTTAATATTGCATGAAAAAAGGTGTGCGTTAATGTGTGTTCCTCTTACATAAAGTGCACTTTCCTTCCTTTCTCTTCTCATTTTCTTCTTGTGAACATAATTGTGCTGCCATCTTGACCAGAACCTTCTGCTTTAATGAGTTTCTCTGCATTTCTGCAAAAAGAAAAGCAAAAAAAAAAAAGAAACACAATATGAATGCAAAGTCTCACTCAATTAACTGACTCTGGAAGCTGGACTTCACGTCTCAGACGGAGCGAGCTGATTGGCCGCTGTGATCGCCCGCCGGCGATCGCGCGGCGGCGAGGACAACAACAAAAAATATTCAATTGAGCTTCAATTTGTCTCAACGCAATAACAATAACTGGCACGGGAACACGGAAGGTAAACAAAACATTCATTTTCGGCGTTATATTATATATTTCAATGTCATTCACTGCGGCGTCCCAGGTTGAACATTATTATGAAAAATAATAATGGAAAAAAAGAAGAAGGAGGGTTGGAGTGTCATTGAAAAGTAATAAGGCTGCATTTAATTTTAATAACACAAAGAAGAATCCTCAAAGGAAATAGAAGTGTCTCCACTTGAGAAAGAATGAATGAATCTTAGGGTTCTGGGTGGGAGTCACCTTGAGCTCTGTGTGTGTGTGTGTGTGTGTGTGTGTGTGTGTGTGTGTGTGTGTGTGTGTGTGTGTGTGTGTGTGTGTGTGTGTGTGTGTGTGTGTGTGTGTGTGTGTGTGTGTGGACGGACACTTGAGACCAAAGGGGATCAGCTGGGACCTTGAGCAGAGCCCTGTTGGACACCTTTCGGTGCCAACCGGGAACAAAAATCAAACGCACCTCCCCGCCAGCGCTCTGCTCGTCTTTAACGAGGACCATAAAAAAAATAACGAGCCTTCTTAACCTTGAGGCCAAATCAGAAAAGTGAACACTCAAGAGTACACTCAGCTGATCAAGGTGATCTTTTATTTCTTAACCCCCCCCCTCCATCCCCCCCTCCTCCTTTTATTACCGGCAAATGTTTCTGCCATTAAAATATATATTAGTTCTTTTAACAGAGAACACAGGTCAGCGTTTCCTCTCTCTCGGTGTCGGTTATGAATATGGATCTGCAGCTTTCTTCCAGCGTTTCGATGGTTTCGATGGTGACGGGTGGCAGCCGGTATGCAGGAATGTTACAATTAGCGCGCTTCATGTCGAGCTTAGCGCTGACCCTGAGTCTGCTGCCTGTGGCGCTATCATTAAGCCTAGCAGCATTGTTCTCCATCTTCTCCTCCCACCCCCTCCATCCCCCTCCTCCAACATTCTCTCTCTCTATTTTTTTCTTTCCTATCCTCCTCTCCCGGCCATGTCTCCACGCGTCCTTGTTTTCATTCCTCTCGAGCTAATGATCAGTATCCCGGCACACGGCGGGTTTTGTGCCTCCTCAGCACGACCCGCCAGGCCGCCGCCCCCCCCACCCTTCCCCCCGCCCCCTTTTTCTTTTCAAGACGAAGGACGAGCGGCGTAAACAGAAATATGTAGTTCAAATTCCCACATTCTCCTCAGAAAATCCACAGTTAACATTTGAACTTGATACGGAATATTTGATCACCGCCGAGCGGATTAATTATTAATAACAAAGAATTGATTATGGCTGCCGGCTCCCTGGAGCTAATCTCAGCGCTGATGTGATTAGAAAATAAAAGCGGTTGCTGGGAGACGACAAATTGACAGATCGACGGCGAGCGATGAGATTAAGTTTTAAGTGAAGGAAGGGAATACATCCTACCGGCATCTGGGAATCTTTCTTCAACAACTTCAAAAACAAAAGGCAGCTGAAAACTTCTGGGCCGTAAATCAGCAGTTTGAGCAGATTCTCAATATTTGATGTTTTTTAAGATAATATTTCAACCTTTTCTAACTCAAAATATTTCAGTTTCTTCTATACAACCAGAGGAGTCGCCCCCTGGTGGTCAGGAGAGAGAATGCAGCTTTAACGCATGAAGCATAGACTTCTATACAACCAGAGGAGTCGCCCCCTGGTGGTCAGGAGAGAGAATGCAGCTTTAACACATGAAGCATATACTTCTATACAACCAGAGGAGTCGCCCCCTGGTGGTCAGTAGAGAGAATGCAGCTTTAACACATGAAGCATAGACTTCTATACAACCAGAGGAGTCGCCCCCTGGTGGTCAGGAGAGAGAATGCAGCTTTAACACATGAAGCATAGAATTCTATACAACCAGAGGAGTCGCCCCCTGGTGGTCAGGAGAGAGAATGCAGCTTTAACACATGAAGCATAGACTTCTATACAACCAGAGGAGTCGCCCCCTGGTGGTCAGGAGAGAGAATGCAGCTTTAACACATGAAGCATAGACTTCTATACAACCAGAGGAGTCGCCCCCTGGTGGTCAGGAGAGAGAATGCAGCTTTAACACATGAAGCATAGAATTCTATACAACCAGAGGAGTCGCCCCCTGGTGGTCAGGAGAGAGAATGCAGCTTTAACACATGAAGCATAGACTTCTATACAACCAGAGGAGTCGCCCCCTGAAGGTCAGGAGAGAGAATGCAGCTTTAACACATGAAGCATATACTTCTATACAACCAGAGGAGTCGCCCCCTGGTGGTCAGTAGAGAGAATGCAGCTTTAACACATGAAGCATAGACTTCTATACAACCAGAGGAGTCGCCCCCCTGGTGGTCAGGAGAGAGAATGCAGCTTTAACACATGAAGCATAGACTTCTATACAACCAGAGGAGTCGCCCCCTGGTGGTCAGGAGAGAGAATGCAGCTTTAACACATGAAGCATAGACTTCTATACAACCAGAGGAGTCGCCCCCTGGTGGTCAGGAGAGAGAATGCAGCTTTAACACATGAAGCATAGAATTCTATACAACCAGAGGAGTCGCCCCCTGGTGGTCAGGAGAGAGAATGCAGCTTTAACACATGAAGCATAGACTTCTATACAACCAGAGGAGTCGCCCCCTGAAGGTCAGGAGAGAGAATGCAGCTTTAACACATGAAGCATAGACTTCTATACAACCAGAGGAGTCGCCCCCTGGTGGTCAGGAGAGAGAATGCAGCTTTAACACATGAAGCATAGACTTCTATACAACCAGAGGAGTCACCCCCTGAAGGTCAGGAGAGAGAATGCAGCTTTAACACATGAAGCATATACTTCTATACAACCAGGGATATATGGAGTGTCATACTTTGAAGCTGATCAGTAGTCGGGAGTAAGAATATGTTGTCTATATTTTTCCAAACCCCTTACAAGACAAGCATGGAACAAAAAAGCTCTCATGAAAGCCAAACACACTCTGCAAACACACACGTAGTCATTCAGCAGAGCACACATACACACAACATTTTCTCTCTTACACACACACACACACACATGCTGGAACAAATCCTCACACAAACATGTAAACAAACACACAGATGCAGATACAGAAACGTCTGCTCAGTCTCTCAAGCTTACATAGATGTGCACTCAACAACACACACACACACACACACACACACAACATGTCCACCACGTTGGTGTATTTAAGAGCTTGGGTAGTTTTGTTTGGATATCCGCTCGCACAATAACACAATCTTGAGAAGATGGTTCCCTCTGAAGCTCTTATTAAATATGTTCCAATGGTTTCTTTTTTTCAAGTAGATGTCAAACTAGTTTTAAATTAGATTCAACAAAAATAAGCTTGTGCAATGAGTGCAGTGTCTTGAAATGTTTATTTTTTTCTGAACGAAGGGATAATTTGGAGGCTTGGATACAAACACAAAGTAATCTGAGTCACTTTGGTTGAAACTTAGAGTATTTGTGTTATTATGCATGTACATTAAATATTCTTTAAAAACTTTTGTTTTGGCGGGGGTTAGGGGGCAGCGTCATCATATAACATATATACATGTTTGCAGATTATTGTTCACTCGCTGTAAGCTTTTATATTTCATACTCCAGGTCAATGCAATCATCTTTACATATAGAAATACACAAATTGCAAATGTTTTACAATTTAAAAAGTGCAGGAAAGTGACAGAAGAGATAAACTAGTATGTTTTTAATTAAGCAAAAATAAAATAAAATCTTTTTTTTTTTAAAGCACAGCTCATAATAGAACATTTAGATGCACAATTAAATTTCAAACAATAAAAAAAAAAAAAAAATGTAATCCAAGGCTAAGCTTCATAAATGCTCTGCCGAGAGGAGTTTGTTATTCATTGCTGGGTAAAATAAGGTTTCTGACTAAGGAGGAGTGGAAAGTGCTTACGATACAATAATACACAACTAATATCAATAGAATTATCACAGATTGTAAAGTAATTCAACTTAATATATTGTAGCTGGAGCTGTGCAACCAA
This sequence comes from Cottus gobio, assembly GCA_023566465.1. Lineage (NCBI taxonomy): Eukaryota > Metazoa > Chordata > Actinopteri > Perciformes > Cottidae > Cottus > Cottus gobio. Next base: position 2,898,868 of record CM042231.1, read on the forward strand.
AGGTTTGTGATGTTTATGTCCAACCTGGCTGCATGACACTGCTTATTATACGTGATATTCAATAAATGCACACACAATAAAGATGCAGTGGTGTTGCATGAGTTAGATAATTTATTTTCAATGAGCTTACAGTGATGCAGCACCATGATCATGTACTCTGTGCACAGTTATCTCTCTGTCCATCCCCACGTGTCTCATAAAGTTATGTGAGCAGGCTTTATTCTCCAGTAACAGACAAGCTGAGAGTCGGACGGCCACGATACGGAGAAACAGAAGAGACAGAAATAGATATGCATTGAGCGGCCATCTTGGAGCCAGTCCAAAGCCTCCTCAGTGAAACTCCCAGGAGGCATCAGTCTGCTGACTCTCAGCCCGCACGCCGTTCATCACGCCGCCGCGTCAGGCCGATGCTCTCAGAGGGGCGTTAACGTCCGCAGACCGATCGGCGTCGCGTCTGCCGAGGCCGGCTATTGTCGCGCGAGGCGAGAAGTGTTTTTTTTTTTTTTACGGTGGGCGGATTTAGCGTCTCTCGTCTTCCAGAGCGAAGAGGCCGTTCACGAGCGCCGGGCCCAAATCCTGCCGGCAACGGTGACGGAAAAGCTGCTGCTGGAGTCTGGTAATAGGCTTTTCACACCCCATGTTAGCAGGGCTGAGGGTGAGTGTGTGTGTGTGTGTGTGTGTGTGTGTGTGTGTGTGTGTGTGTGTGTGTGTGTGTGTGTGTGTTCCTCCGCCTCCAACACGCGCCAAGGATGTGCATTCATTGGGTGCACACAGGGTGCTGAATGAATAGCGTCTGGGCGATTAGCACGCTTGCGCTTGCAATTTTAGCCTTGAGTCTTGATGAAGGGCATCCGGAGCTCCAGTGAATAGAGGGGATGTCTTATTTATAAAGTGATTGTGACACGGGATGAATGACGTTAGCAGCCCCCCCCCCCCTCCCTCCCTCCCTCCCCCACCTCCACCACCACCACCACACCGCCTCCAATCCTTCGTTCCTGAACTTTTTCTCATCACCTGGATCCCTTCCTGCTCGTGTAATCGCATCTCTTCCGCCTCCAGCCGGCCCCTCCCCTCCCTCCCACATGCACCCCCACCCCCCCGCCCGACACCTCCCTGTGATTACATTGCAAAATCTAACTCCAAAGGCTGCAATCTTCCTCTCCCCGGCCGACCATCTCCTCTTTTCTTCAACCGACCCCCCACATACAAACACCTCTTCCAATCTCTCCCTTCAATTGCCACCCCCTCCCCCCCTTTTTTGAGTTTTGGGTCCACACACAAAAAACTACTATCTCGTCTCCCATCCCGGAGCGCCAAAATGAAATCCCCCCCCCCCCCCCCGTGTTGTTCCACTCTGACTTCCACCCGGTTGCCAACAACCTCATCCTCCCATTCCCTTCATTTTCCCATCAAGTCTCCACACGCCGCCGGACCGGGAACCCTCCACCGACCCCACCTGTGCCGTCTCCTTTCATTTCCCCTCCTCCCCCCTTTGCCTCTACCTCCCCCCCCTTTTCTCCCCCCTTCCTTCATTCACGCCCCGACCTTCATTTCATCCGCCCGCCCCCCCTCCACCCTGAACCCACCGCTTTGACTACTTCTCCATCCCAATTACCCGGTAACCCCCCGCTGCAGCCGGGCCCTTACATCCCCGTCTCTTCTTCCTCTCCCTGACCTGAAAACGCCTGAAAGCTTCTCTCCTCCTTCCCGCTTCCCTCCATCTTTTTTTATTAAGCAGAGCCCCGTGGCAGCTCAGGGTGGCTGATATCTGATAGCTTGTTAACGCCAACCCAACGGAGACTGATTAATTCTGGCATTTCAGAGGGAATTGTTTTTGTATTTGCCTCCATGTCCGGCCATCACCATCCCCCCCCCCCCCCCCTCCCCCCCCCCCCCCTCCTCGGCTGACTTGCAAAAGGGAATAAGAAGCCCTTGATGTTAATACAGGAAAGAGGAGGTTAGCCATGCCGGCACACCGACCCGGACAATCGGAGCGGACGGCCGGAACGCCGGCCTCGCAGGTTCGACTCAAGGATGTCTCTCCTCCTGAGACGGGTTCGAATACGAGGGAGATAACAAGATGGACGAAAGCGGGGAATTAGTGCAATTTCTGTTTCTGCACGATGAAGGAGATCTGAGGCGCTGGTGTCTCGCATGCACATTCCCATTTTTTTTTATTATCAAAAAGCCAGTCATCACTCCTTTTTTTTATTTTTTCGGGAACCTTGGGTGGCCTTTTGTTACAACTCGAGTGTGTCCTGTCCTCAGAGCCTCTTCTGTTGAAGCTCTGTGTTGTGATTATGCTCCAAAATGGTAATAAAGTTGGTTAAATGGCGAAAAAAATGAATTCTTCCTCTTCTTAATACAATTACGCATCATAATTCACGCGGGTGCCCCTGTTTTCATCACCCTCCCGCTCCCATCTCCAACATCCACCGAGGTCTATTCATCATTGTTTCATCTCTGGTTGACTTCCCACTTGGAGCGCCGGTTCAAAAGCCTTGTGGGTAATGTGTGTGTGTGCATGTGTGTGTGTGTGTGCTAAACTAATTAGTGCCAGCCCTGCTGTGAGGATACACAGGGGCTGTTCAACCACTGATGAAGAAAAAAAAGACGTCTCACAAAACTCTCTGGCAAAGCTGCCCTCCTCGAATGGGAGTGAGGGGAGGCGGGATCGGCGCTCCTTTTTAAAAATCAGGATCTGAGCAGCGCTTGAACTGCGGGAAAAGCTCCTCGCTGTGAACTCTCTCCCGACGTCACTTCAAGATGAAATAAATAAATAAGCCGTCATGTTCTGGTGTCATCCTGTTTGGATCCTGGGAACTCGACGCGAGGGAAGACTTCCAAACTTTTAATGACTGCTGCTCCACTCGGGACCGTCTTCCTTCAGCTTGTTACGGCTCTGCCTCTGATTATGTGCCATGCACTGACTGTAGATGTTATTAAACTATTACTGGATGGATACGAAGCTGCTGTTTCACAAGCCGACAAAAGAAATTCTAATTTTACAGGAAATAACTTCCTGATATTTTTACAGTAGTTTTTCTGTTTTTTTTATTATATACAAAACTTTGTAAAATTAGCTGTAAATCAACAACCCAACTTTTAATTTCCGTATTATGCTAATAACAAATTAGTGATATGTCTTTATTGAAGGTGTTTGATTGTAATAATACAGGAAATATCTGTAAAATAACAGTGTTTCACTGCAAAACCTTTAATGAAAATTTCCGTTAATTTATGGTTTTCGGCCTTTATTTTAATTAAGATATTTTACCTTCATTTTAAGGTTTTTGTTTGACGGCCACTGCTGCCAGTCATTTGACCTTTTTTTTTACAGTGTAGTTCTCTTGAAGTCAATATAGGTCATTATCACACCTGTACCACGTGCTGGGAAAGTATGAAAGATGTAATCAATTCATCTGATTAGTTCATAAGCCCTTAATAGGCACCCAAAGCATCAATTATCTGATTATGCAAGATTAGAGCTGAAAACAGTAGATGGTGTTGTGAGAGATTTTTATACATTAAATAAACATTTTATAAGACATGTAAATATTAACGCCATTATTGATGTGTTTCATTAAAATACAGTAATATAATTGAGTTTGTAGATTAAAAAGCATGTTTAAGTGTGCAGCACTTCTTTAATAACACCATTACAATGACTTTGTGATCTTTTTTTTGTGGATGTTAATTTAACAATGTTGAAATTTTAACATCCTAATTTCTGTTTTCCCCAAGCAAACATAGTTTGCAGTGGAAAAGTTAATTATTCAAAGTTAAATAAGAAAAACTAATTTCAACTGAATCAATTAAACAGTTGAAAGAAAAAGTGACTTCTCACTTTAAGGGGAACAGCTGATCCAAACGTCTACTGTAGCTCCGCCCACATTAAGTGAGAGAGAAGTTGGAGACAATCAAGGGGAACAATAAGCTTTTTATTGTCAGCAGCAGACAATGCGACAGATGTTACTAATTAAAACAACGGCTCAGTCATGTGGTAAGCCACGAGGCACACACACAAAGCCAGGATCCTGAAACTGGAGCAGCTAAATGGAATGCAGCCATCCTTCATTTTAATATTTACACCTGTTCCAGCTGTGACTTGTCATAATGTCTCTGCTGAGGAGGAAAATACAACAGAACCACTGAAGTAATTGATCAGAGGGAACGCAGTTATATTCTCAAAGTGCAACCGACGAATTGATTTCTGCTTCTTATGATTTGATTTTCACATCCGTCCATAATCCATTCATGTTTAGGGGTTCAGGGCAGAATTACTGGATTTTCTTCTCGGGGGAAAACCAGGAAAAGTACTTGTGTTGTACTGAGCAGGATCAATTACATTTATATTTACAGTGGATTCAAACAGTGACCTACTGTATTGTGCTAATACAGTATAATGCTGTAAAAGCAATGCATTCTGGGAGTCATAGCGCTTGCTTCTTTTCACAGTAATTTAATGCGTACCGCTGAGAATCATGGGAAAGTTTATTCATTGTGAAGTTCTCATAAATAATGAGTAACCTAACTATTCTGAAACCTTTGAAATCTTCTGGAATTTATATCAAATTGAAAACCTTGATTATTGATCCCCTGCTCAGCCAAATAGAGACCACCGAGCCATTAGCTGGGACTCATTTTATTTATTAGCTGTTATTATTTGTTAACTGTTTATCTTCTAGCAGTGTTTCCATACTTTCCTCTAATCGTGGACCCGTGGATCCCCTGGTCCGCGGTTCCAAAAGCATCCATTTTGGTTTTGAACATGTGGTCATTAGCATTAACAAGACCCCGCTCACACACATTGTTAATATGAAAACGAAGCCATTACCATAACGTGATGCATTGCACCATTAGCGACCGCGTTGGCCTCCTCTGAAGCTCGTATCCTCTCGGCGTTCATGGATGGAGCGCCGGCCTCCATGCAGCAGGCACGTTTCCTCCGTCTCCAGCCCCATCGCCTCGCCCTCATTAGTGACATTAATAAGTAATCCAGCTCTCTAACTTCTATCTCCCCCCTTTTTCCCCCCCTCCTTGTTCTATTACTGTCGACGCCCTGCCTTTTGAATCTTCATCCTTTTTTCCGGCCGGCTAATGGCTTTCCTTCCTGCATAATTCCCCTCTGCAGCCGGACACATTGTCACCGGTGGACATGTCTGACGCGCGGCTGGTGAGAAGTTAAATGGGAAGGGTAAATGACGCTCCGTGGTGATGATTCGGATGATAATGACCGCAATGATAAAGGACGCTTCTCCGGTCTAATAGCGTTTGATTTCCCCGTAGGCCGGCGAGGGAAAAGAGATAGGAGGTATCGGGGTTGCTCATCCAGTGAGAATGACCTTTAATTTCACAACAAGGCCCCGCAGATAGCGGATGCATCTCTTCTCTCTCTCTATTCGCTCTCTCTCTCTTTGCAAACCCTCATTAGATCGCAGAGCTGGGAGTAGAAGCAAAACTTTACTTGGCTGCAAGCTGGAAAAGTTTACAAGGTCAACTGCCATCGCTGGGTTGCAAGTGGATATACGTGGAAATGCATATGTACCGAGTGAGGACGGGTCTGGAATCAATATGTCGATCCAAAATAATCCATGCACTTCTGAACCAAGCCTCCACTCAGTTGTCCGGACTTCCTGGTCTGTCTTTGGAATTACCCAGCATGCAGTTCATCAAAGCTTTGCACACGGCTACTATGAGGTTCATCTTTTCCCTTTGAACTGCCGATGACAAGGTACGCCAGTGAACACCGGGAAAAAATGAATTCCTCCACAGTTTATTCAATTACAGAGCACCTAAAAAACGTAACAAAAAAACCTTCCTCTTCAATGTTTCACCCAAAGAAAACGTCGTATCGTCTCCGAGGATCTGAATCCTGATCCGGCGGAATCCGTGTTTGCTTCTGCTCCCGAGAACGAGGGCAGGGAGCTGGTCCCCGGTCTTCCCGGCGCTCCGCCCCTCTCTTGACAAAACCCCGTCACCGCCCTGCGTTCCAACAATACGCTTCAGATACGCAGAAAGAAGAGAGAACAATAACGCTCAAGCGCCACGGAGGGGGATCCGTTTTTATCAAGCCGGCACTCCAGAGGACGGCCTCCAAACACACACACACACATCGACGTGTGTGTGTGTGTGTGTGTGTGTGTGTGTGTGTGTGTGTGCGGCGTGCTCCAACTCAATGGCAATGAAGAATATTGTTTTTTATCTGCTTCCCACATGCCCCTGGTGACCCTCACCGCAGCGGAGAAACACCGAAAATACTCAGCGATAAGAGAGGCCTGCGAGGGGGAGAGTGCATTTTAATCACTTAGGAACATGTGTTGTGGCGATACTGTCATGTTCCCCCGGCTGAGGTAGTTAGTGCAACAGCACAATGGTGGAAGGGCTCCGCGGGGAGGCCTATATAAATATGACAGTGTTGTTTATGCATGAGCTCCTCTTGGCAGGGAAGTGAACATCCGACGCTCTTGTTTCTGCAAACACAGCCAGCTCAGCCAGATACAGTTGGACGCCAGCTTTCTGCCTGGGATGTGCTGTCATTTACCTGATTGTGTGCGTTTTCATGCTTGTTTCCTCCAACAATAGCCGTCTGCACCCCTATGCTTCCTCTGTCATGGATTACATCACCACCATCATTGATGGCGTCACCACAGAGAAGCAGATCACCACATACCCAAACCAGAAGCCATGGATGAGCAAGGAGGTGCGACTCCTGCTAAAGGCCCGCAACACGGCCTTCAGATCGGGGGATGCACAGGCCTACAGCACATCCAGGACTAACCTGAGGAGGGGCATCAAGAAGGCCAAGAACTGCTACAAGCAAAAAATAGAGGGTCACTTCTCCAACTCCGACCCCAGACGCATGTGGCAGGGCATCCAGGCCATCACTGACTACAGACCCAGCAACCTCACCCCCACAGCCACAGACATCTCCTTCCTGAACGAGCTTAACCACTTCTATGCTCGCTTCGAGAGGGAAAACAGAGACAGAGCCACCAAGACAACTCTCCCAGCAGATCACCAGCCCACCACACTCTCCTCCACTGCTGTCCACACAGCACTGAGCCGGATCAACGCACGCAAGGCGGCTGGACCTGACGGCATTCCTGGTCGTGTGCTCAGGGCATGTGCGGAACAGCTCACTGGGGTTTTCACGGACATCTTCAACCTGTCCCTTGCCCAAGCAGCTGTACCAACATGCTTTAAAACCACATCCATCGTGCCAGTGCCGAAACACTCCAAGCCGACGTGCCTCAACGACTACCGCCCTGTAGCACTCACACCCATCATCATGAAGTGCTTTGAGCGGCTGGTTCTGGCACACCTGAAGGACTCCCTCCCACCCACACTGGACCCACTCCAGTTTGCCTACCGCAGCAATAGGAGCATAGACGATGCAGTCTCCTCAGCACTGCACTCTGTGCTCACACACCTGGACAACACCGACACCTACGCGCGATTGCTGTTTGCTGACTTCAGCTCGGCTTTCAACACTGTCATCCCCTCCAAGTTAATCACTAAACTTGGAGACCTGGGCACCAACACCTCCCTCTGCAACTGGATTTTGGACTTTCTGACTAACAGACCTCAACATGTTAGGTCAGGCCACACCTGCTCCACCACCATCTCACTCAGCACCGGTGTGCCACAGGGCTGTGTACTCAGCCCATTCCTCTACTCCCTCTTCACCTACGACTGCAGACCTATGCATGGATCCAACTCCATCATCAAGTTCGCAGACGACACCACGGTGATTGGTCTCATCAGCAACAACGATGAGACAGCCTACAGGGAAGAGGTACAGCACCTGGCCACATGGTGCGCCGAAAATAACCTGCTCCTGAACACCAGCAAAACCAAGGAGCTCATCGTGGACTTCAGGAAGAAGAAAAGAAGCAAGCATGTGCCCATCCACATCAATGGGATGGATGTTGAGCGTGTCTCCAGCTTCAAGTTCCTGGGGACCCACATCTCGGAAGACCTGTCTTGGACCACCAACACCTCCAGCCTTGTCAAGAAAGCTCACCAGCGCCTCTTCTTCTTGAGGACACTGAAGAAAAACCATCTGTCTTCAGCCATCCTGGTGAACTTTTACCGCTGTGTGATCGAGAGCATCCTAACCAACTGTGTCACAGTCTGGTATGGGAGCTGCTCTGTTGCGGAGCGCAAGGGACTGCAGCGGGTGGTGAAAACTGCCCAACGCATCACAGGAACTCCACTTCCGGCCATTGAGGAAATCCAGAGGAAACGCTGTCTGCGTCGAGCTCGCAGCATTCTCAAGGACGCCTCCCACCCTGCACACAGACTGTTTTCCCTCCTGCCCTCAGGCAGACGGTTCAGATGCTTCCGGACAAGGACCAGCAGACTGAGGAACAGTTTCTTCCCCAGAGCTGTTTCCTTATTGAACTCTGCCCCATGCTGACACCCCCCCTACTCCCCAACCACCTCCACCCACAAACCCATCTCCTCGTCATCTCCCCCCACTGACCAAAGACTTTACACCTGCACTCAAACACTTTTGAACTGTCTGCACTAAAAACTGAGCATTGCACTAGTCTAGTAACGTTAGGCAGCTACTGTTTATTATTATTATGCACTATTTAACGTTCACTCAATCTGTATTACTTAACTTATCATATGCCCATTTGCCTTTTGTAAATTATGTTTATAGTTCCTGCTTATAGTCTACCTACATTTAATGCACAAATCAACCTGTATAACATGTACATATTACCGCAATCAATCTGTATATCCCGTACCTATATCACTAACTTATTATCTGTAAAATACTTATTATTATCTGTATATTGGTATTTACTGCTATTGCACTTCTGGTTGGATGCTAAACTGCATTTCGTTGCTCTGTACTTGTACATGTGTAATGACAATAAAGTTGAATCGAATCGAAAGGGGGTTGAACTCGTCTCACAGACGTCGTTTCCCTTTATTCCTTGTTTCCTCTCCGAGTATGCAAATGAACCCCAGTCAGCGTCTCAATTAAATTAGTGATCTCTAATACTCGTCTGCTTCCTTTATTAAGAAGGCGGCGGCTTCTGGGCATCGATGGAGCAGCCAAACCCCCCGACAGGAAGGAATCAGCGCCTCCGACGGCCCGTCAGTCACCGCCGAGACAGGAAGCAGATAGAAACAGGAAGCGGGGCCACGGATGACAGACAGGCCGGTTGGGTAATCTGACACCGTCTGATTGGGCCGTTCTCCCCCCCGACGGTGGATATCAGTCCAGATTCACCTCCCTCCCTCCCCCCTCCTTTCCCCGCTATCTGACGCTTGCGCTCATTGCGTAAAAACGTTGTAATTACGATCTCGTGTGAATCTATTTGTCCCTCCATTAGGGGGAAGCCTCCGAGGGCACGGCGGGAAAACAGAGACTGGATAATGAGAGCAGAGGCCATTAAAAAAGCTCGAGGCTCCTCACATGATGAATTATACAGCGCGAGCGAGAAAGACGTTACTTAGGCTCCACTCGCCGCCCGGCCAATACACTCAGGCCCCGTAATGCACGCTTAATGGGAACGCTGGGAATATCTTGAGAGACAAGGAGTTATTTTGAAAGTCGGCACTTCCGAGAGAGAAAAAACATGCGGTTGGAAATATACGTGCCCTCGGTGGCGGGAGGTCACCGGACCGGGGGCTTGGTTTACAAGGTGAAATAAGGGGGCGGAGCTTCGGCGTGAAGCATCGCAACTGAAGAAAAATGAGGATCTGATGTCAAATATTATCAGGTGCTTTATTGCTGGATTTTTTTTGTGGGGGGGTTGAGGGGGGGGGGGTACACTATTGGCCGCACCTCGGTGTGTCTGAGTCCAATTCAATATCTCATTACTTTGGGTGTGAATAGGTTGAACGGAGGCGACGGTCGGGGTGCATGCAGCGAAAAGGTCCAGCGCTTCTTTTCTGATATTAAGTATTGATCGGAAGAGATTGATCCAAACAGTATTAAAAGAGCACCGAGAGAGAAGCAGTCGAGCAGATAGCGTACAAGGAAGAAGAAGAAAAGAAAAAAGTGAGGAAAAGAAAAAGAAAGCAGAACCTGTGTTTTGTGTGACTGCGCCGGGGGCTAAAAAAGACGGGAATGAAAGGGTGAGAACAAAGAGAGGAAGGGAAGGAGATAGCGAGCCGGGCGGAGAAGCGCTCCAGACTCCGGGAGGTGACACTAATTGGGGCGGCGGCGGCGTAAACCTGAGAGGGATCCTCGTCTCCGTGGCAGACGTCAGCGGCGCTTGTTCTGGTGTCAAATCCTCCGCCGGCTCTCGCTGTAGCCGAGACGCGCTCGCTGTTAACGAGGAAGAAGGAGAGGAGGCAACATGGCCGCCGAGGAGGAGCAGCGTGAGTCAGCGGGGATTTTCTGTTTCCAGCGCAACCGTGTTGTGTTTTTACGATGTGACGCAGCTTTCACTCCTTCCTCTTGCTCACGTATCTGTGTATTTATTGGTTTTATTGTATTTCATAATAAAAATAAAAGGGTCTCATTTTCCTCACTAGGTAGCCACTGCCTGTGAATCTGAAGCTTTTGAAGCTTTAAGATGAAATGTTGGTTAACAAAGTTCATAAATTTCCCATCTTTCCAATGATAAAAATGAAAAATACTCAAAATGCTGGCTGTTCCATTCCAGGTCCACATTTATAAACGCATATTAAATAATAAATATCTATATTAAATATGTTGGCACCCATGTTCAGTGATGTAATGACCCTCTTTTCTTTTAAAAGGTACTTTATTGTAATGGAGCATATTTGCTATCAATAAATAACCAATCAGCAAACTCTTCACTATATTTCACAATATTGAGATATGATATTAGTGATAATTAGCCAGCTCTCTCAATAATGGACCCTCATATTGACAGGAGGATGTTTTGTACGTCTCTATAAAGCTGGATCTGTATACCAGTGAGGTGATGACCCTTCCTTCAGCTGACAGTTCCCAGCTGTTGCCTGGCAATGCAACTCTGTTGAAACTGGAGCGTTTAGCAGCTAAAGGTCCAGATATCATTCGGCAGAGAGCAAAACTTTCTTTCTTTAGGTGACGAAGAAACATGACTCAGAAACGAGGCTGGTTGAACTGTGCCTTGGTGGTTTGTCTGTTGCAGAGCCCCAAATAACCCAATTAAAACACACACACACACGAAACATTAACATAAAACATAAAAAAAGGAAATCTTTTTGACTTAAAGACACAGGTTTGTTCACAAACTTTTTTTAAAATCAAGGTTGCAGCTTTTACTGCTGCCCCTAGTGGCCAAATAAAGAATTACACGATCCTAAACGGCCTAAACTCAAACTAAACCGGAGGAAGATCAGAAAATGCTGACACTCAAATGATCAATCTGGAAGATTTTCTTTGCTTTTGCATGAATTCAGAAGGAAATTTTACAGGAAAGTCACTTATAGTTCGACTATAATATAATAAAATATCTCTGTGAGATGTAAATCCACCTGTGTTTGTGTGTATAAGAGGCGGCCATGTTTACCACACGGGCCGAGCATGCTTTCTCTGTAACACGCCTGCAGTGTATATGAGCCCACGTACCTCCGGGACTGCATGATATATGGCAGGGCTTTGCAGCGGTTCTGTATTTTCCATCTATTCCTATAGATGATCCATGGAAGTGCTTTGTATGTGTGTGTGTGTGTGTGTGTGTGTGTGTGTGTGTGTGTGTGTGTGTGTGTGTGTGTGTGTGTGTGTGTGTGTGTGTGTGTGTGTGTGTGAGCGGAGAGGGTGCGTACATGCCGTCCTTGGGGAGCAGACCCAGCTATGCAGGTCAGGGTGGCTGTGATCTGAATGGAGAGCATTAATATTTAAACACAGGCTCCTGAGGGAAAGAGACTGTAAATGATTCATGATTTATGCGTCGGGGCTCCGAGCAGCAGAGGCTGGAGCGCCGTAAAGATTCCCTGATTCCTCCCGTGTCCTGCTCTGTCCTCCTATATGGGATGCCGTTCATCCTGCAGTCAGTCTCCAAGGGTAAAGGGGGGGCGACTGTGGCTGGGGGGCAACTGTGGCTCAGTGGTTAGCAAGTCGGTCTTTCAGTCAGAAGGTCGGTGGTTCGATCCCCGACTCTGGCAGTCCACGTTGTTGTGTCCTTGAGCAAGACACTTAACCCTAATTGCTCACCGTTGCTGTGTCTACGGTCTACTGTATATCATGTAAGTCACTTTGGATAAAAGCGTCAGTGTAATGTCTTCTTCACTGGCTTTCCTTGATTTTGTTTTGTTTCCTCATCAACTTTCCACCGCAGTGTCAACTTTCGGGAGCTCTTTTGCCCCGAAACAGAAACACAGGTTTGTTTTCAATGTGCCGCCGGAAAAGAACTTGTAGGATGTTTACTGTAAGGTTCAAGGTTTTTTATTTGGCATTTTCCATTTGTGCATAGACCAACAGTCCAGACACATTGTGCAGGGTTCTCTCAGAGTCAACATTTATAAAAACAGACTATAATAACAATAAATGTAAATATATTTTAAAATGTAAAATATAAAAACACTATACAGACAAGAAAGGTGGTTATATGTACAAGAAAGGTGGTAATATGTACAATAAAGGTGGTAATAAGTAGAAGAAATGTGGTAAAATGTACAAGAAATGTAGTAATAAGTACAAGAATGGTGGCAATATGTACAAGAATCGTGGTAATATGTACAAGAATGGTGGTAATATGTACAAGAATGGTGGTAATATGTACAGAAAGGTGGTATTTTCTACCTTCAAAAAGAATAAAACAGTTAGAGGACGTGTCCATGAGTTGTTAGCTTCCACGTGGTGCAACTCTAACCTGTTTCTTCCCACATTGTTTGGGTTATGAACACATATTTCTGTTTCAAATCATCTGTCTCTTTATAACATTCAACTACGACTTTACATTCCTCCTCCAAACTGGGAGCCAGCTAGCGAGCTTCCTCTCGGAAAGTGGAAGCTAATTAGCCGAGCTTGTTAGCATTAATGATTCATAACAGACATTGTGTTTCTTTCATGTTATTCCAACATGGCCGCCCCAGTGGCAGCTCATAGACCCCTGCAGCTTCAGAGCTGTAAGGGGTCCTCATGGGGTCTTCATGTGGTCCTCACGTGGTCCTCATGTGGGTCAGAGCGATCGCTAACATCGGCTAACTGCCTTCTTGGCTGTTGGCTTTGAACCGATATCCTTAACTCTCTCTCGGTTCCCGCCCCCACATGGATCACACCAATCAATCACTAGAGCAGCAGCGATGTCACCGCTTGGAAACGCCGATACGGAGCCTCTGCACATTACTAACTTAAAGCTACAACTATTATTGCCTTTACTTTCAGTTTACGTGACATGATAGCATATGCATCCTCATGTAGCGTACGATAACCTTTCCGCTCTGTTCTCTGTGGTTACAGCTGCAGATGCTGGATGCACACAACCACTCATGTTTGCTTTACAGGCGTTTCTCTCTCTCGTGCATTGATGCACGAAAGAAATGCAGAAAAACACTGTGTGTGTCTTTTTGATGAGCGGCGCTCTGTGTCCCCCGTGCACGATAAATCAGATGGACTACATCCTCCTGACATCCGACGGTATTGTCTGCAGCCTCCTTTTACTAATAGCTGGCAAGCAGGATGCTTTAATGTTGTAACACACACACACACACACACACACACACACCTCCTCACTCAACACCGCTGCTCCAACCCCTGCTGGTGTCGGTGTCTGTTGGCCAGGAGGGAGATGGATGGAGGACGACAGCGGGAACTGTGTGCTGGGAAGAGGGGGAGCGTGAGAGAGAGATGCATGGACAGACAGGCCTGAAGTGGCAGCCGTCAGCCCTGATGGAGACTGATGGGGGGATGAGGAGATAAGAGCGGAGAAGGTGGAGGCCGCATTCCTGGGATGCTCGCCGGAAGAAAAAAAAGGCGGCAAGACGGATGGAGAGCGGGGCGACGGGGGGAAGTGAATCAGGGCTTTTTTCGGCGCGAATGATGAGCGCCGAGCGCGCCCCTGGTACAAAATGGAGGCGAGGGAAGAGATGAGGTGGGGGGGTGGTGGGGAGGAAATGAGAGAAAAGAGGGGCGAATACGTAATGAGGGAGAGGACGGTGTCTCGGTGCATCTGTGGAGCGGCGGGAGGAGGAAACAGGAGATGGGATCGGTTCCCCGGCGCTTCCACGAGCACTTTACTGAACCACCACAGCCACTTAAAGTCCACGAGAGCTGAGAGCCACTCGTGTCCGAAACAATAATCATCCGAACCTCTGCGGCATCAGAGGGGAGCGTGTGGGGGAGGAGGATGGAGGGGGAATAAACACCACTGTTGTGCAGACTCGATCAATAGCAGCATTTATCACCTCCGGCGATCTCCAATCCGAGCGTCGCTTCCGTCTCCCGTTACGTAAATCGGGGACGCGGCGAGCGTTTGATGTCGGTAGTCGTGTCCCGAAATATCAGCCGTGACATCCCGGGACACGTCGCGTGTGGGAGCGACGTGTCCCGGGATGTCACGGAAGTCGTCTCCAGTCAGTGGATCTGGGGTTTTCAGCGGAGGCCTCGCTGTGGCTCCTTTCTACCAAAATGAGTCAATTCCTGGAAGACATCAATGTGGGGATTTTTTATTCTTATGACACGGTTTTTTTATGTCACGACAGCCTGTTTCTTCGCTCCCGGCCTCATTTGCATATCGCGGCTCGCTCAGAATGAGCTTGTCAGTTGAACGCGGAGCTATTAGCGTTCCCCGACGAGGCCTTTTTTAACGTGCTCTTTTCATTACGAGCTCACTCTGCCGACACGCCACGAGCGAGAGTTTCTTTCCTCCGCGGTGCGGTTACGAGGAAAAAGGCCTTCCTCGAGGAAGACGAGGCTTCCAGGAAACCTCATGCCGTTTGCCATCAGGCTCATCGCCCCCTAAAGGGGTTACCACCCTGAGCAGGATTAATTCAATTATTTAAAATCACACAGTGATGATGAAATACTAAACACTTAGTGGTGTGTGTGTGTGTGTGTGTGTGTGTGTGTGTGTGCTAGTCATACAAATGCACCCTGCTCATGCGGTTTCTCACGAGGTAAAACCATTTGAAAAAGTGACTCCACCGTTGATTACTCACATTCTTTACACCTCGTATTTAAATTCCTTCTATTGTTGCGTGAACATTATCTCTATAAAGTGGGCTTAATGCCTCCAAATGTCATGTAGCTGCTATGATTAATTGCGGATTGCAGTCAATTGAATTAGGTGGTTCCCGACGTTATTGGCTCGTGACCTTTTTTTTTTTTTTTTAAAGCAGAGAAAAGTGTTTTCACGGCCAGTTCGTCACAGGTTGCTCATTTCTTTGAGCCGCGGAGTTTCACCGGCGTCGTAAGCAAACAGTAAATATTAAAGAAGTGTGTTCTTGGTTTATTAATCATCTATCAGGCAGCTGCTTGGAGGGATGAGAGCCAATGATTTAACCCTCGAACACCAATGTTAAAATAGTACCACCATCACTAACGTCAGGTATAATGTAGCTGATAAAAAATACTTCTCATCAAAATATATTAAAATACAACAATACAAGGCAAATTGAAGTCCTCTTCTTTTATTTTACTCTATAGAACTTCTCATAAAACTAAAAACAGGTATCATGGGGGACCCTGAAAAAAGGCTCAAAATATAAATAATGGAGCTATGAACTTGTTCTCTGGTCCACATGTTCCTGGGACATGTGAGCCTTGTCCTGTGAAGGAAAAGTCTCCTTCAATGGGAAAACCATCCGGAATGTTTTCACCCTCTATCACTAACGTGACACGTGAAGGTTGAAACAACCAGGGATTGGAGCAGAGAGACATGCCCACCTTCAATATAGACACGCCCACCTTCAATAAAGACACACCCACCTTCAATAAAGACACGCCCACCTTCAATAAAGACACGCCCACCTTCAATAAAGACACACCCACCTTCAATAAAGACACGCCTACCTTCAATAAAGACACGCCCACCTCCAGTAAAGACCCGCCCACCCACACAGCTCAGACGGTGAAAATCACCAACGTTAGTGTTGTAGGGTTAAATATGATTGGTATCTCCATGTAGCATGAAGCAAACATATCCTCACTGCAGGTAATATACTCTACTTCTGCTCTAACTTTAATCCATCATATAAATATCTTTGTGCTGCTTTAATATCGTGTCGACTGCTTCATGCTTTGTTGAGTTTGCACAACGCCGGTCCTCCTCCGACTGCTCTCACTTCATGCGAGTAAAAAAAAAATGTAAAAAAAAAAGCCGAGCGACTTTGAAAAACATTTAATTTCTGCAAATCCATCTGGACGGGCATTAAAGACCCACGGGCGCCGGAGTGATGAACGAACGCACAATGGTGCTATTTTCTGTCCGTCTGATGGTGTGAACGACGCTGTGTGAGGAACGCCATCACCGAGTAACAAGAGGCTGATCGATACGCCGCCGGCCGGGGAAAACACGCACAGCTGCAGCAGCGAGTGTCTACACGCCGCCCCCGGATGTGAGAGGCTGACAGCATCTCATGGGGGAAGTGTACATATCATATTCATAACTTATTCACACACACAGATCCTGAGACAAACTCTGTTGTGTTGAAGGTTACCGCCTACATTTTGTTCAGATCCACGGATAAGGAGCTCAGTTTCAAGTTTCATGGTGGGGTGGGGGGGTTGCATCGTCCCTACCGGCTCTTTTGAGGCGGCAGCTAGACACCCTCCTCTGTGATTAATGACTCTCCGTCTGCATAGAAAACATTTGATCGATGCCGTTGACGATTGCCAAGCGTCCCAGCATGCATCATCCCCAGCTTTTCGTTCTCGACGGCAGGAAAGTGAGTGACTAAAAGCGGCCTAAGTGACATGCACATGGCGCTCAGCGATGTTTGGCTGAACGTCTCCCACGAACGGGAGCTGTCAGAGTGGAAGGGCAGCCATGCTTTGGATTTCCCCCCCCCATGCTAAAGCGCCGTGGACAAATCTGTCAGGGATGCGTCTTCTTCTTTGCCCTCAAAGAACACAAAGAAAAAAAGTGCTAGGAGCTGCAATCATTAGCAGGTCTGCAGGCGCTAAGCTAGTTAGCTTACTTCTCATTCCAACAGCTTTAGCTTATTACTTAGCGGGTGACTTAAAAGAAGCTTAGTTTAGCTTATGTTTTTCTTCACAGTGTGGATGCTGGTCCTGGATGCTATAGTTCATGGTAATGTTAGCATGTCCGTCCTGGTCTTCTTTGGATTTAAGTTACCCAGCAACCCCGGCTAACGTTACACGCGGTAGCATCAAGTCAAACAGCCAATCACAGGTCATGGTTAGTATTCAAAGTGGCCAATCAATGAGCAGAGACATCAGCCAACGTATGAAAAGTCAACTTGAAGAGCCTTCAATTGTGACAAAAATGGTCATTCATGACCTGCAAACACACTGTTAAAGGGTTAAAGTTATACGATTAAAAACATGAACTACTCCAAGACCAAGCAGCACAGTGGTAGCCACGCCCAACACTAAATGGTACCATAATTTACTAAATGTTATTAAATCAAGTGAAAAGTAAGGTAATTTTTCCCATAGAGATCTATACAATATCTACAAGTATCTGTGTGCTGGAATCATATATGTTTTATATATGTGTGCAGGTTTTGAGACTATTTAAATACCATACAAATCATACATACACTATTATAACTAATAAGACAAGAACAATGCTGGAGAGGACTTTCAGCTTTAGCTTCTATTTTTACCTCAAGATGAAGATGTATGGAGCCATTAAGTGCATATTTAGGTTCCCCTATAACAGGGTTCTTGTTTACTAAGAACTTCAGTGTCTGTTGTATTGTAAGCTGAAGAAAAGAAAGCTCAGCATTAATAACTCGGCTAACGCTCCTTCGGTTTGAACTGTTTCATCCCGATCGTCTTAAACGCGCTGACAATTTATAACCGTTTTTTTTTTGTGCTTATTTGTTTCGTGCCACACCGGTCACCAGATCCAGCCTCACCCCGGGCGGGTGTGATATTTGTGTTGTTTGGAGCAGTCGCTCTCCGGCACCTGGTTCCTTCTATAATTGATGGGCAGGGCCAGAGGACATGTCGGAGTCACTCCGCCGAGCCGGAGTGTGACGAGGCCGCCCGCCGCCCGCTCAGCACATCTACATTCGCCTCACGCGTTTCTGTTCACCCGCCGGGCGAAACGGAGGTAAAAATGAAATAAAGGAGAGAGGGAGCAGCGTAAAAAAAGTTGTTGGGAAATATATTGTTTTTATTATTCAGATTGCTATAATATTATGGATTATCATGTTATTGTGTGTGTTTTTTTTTTACTTATTTTATTTTTGCGCGTGTGTTTCGGTCAGTGTGTATATATACACCTGCACGTTTATGCATATTTCACATCCGTACATCTGCATTGCTGTGTGTGTGTTGGGAAATATATTGTTTTTATTATTCAGGTTGCTATAATATTATGGATTATCATGTTATTGTGTGTGAGTTTTTTTTTACTTCTTTTTTTCTGGTATCGGTCTGTGTGTATATATACCTCCACATGTTTATGCATATTTCACATCCGTACATCTGCATTGCTGTGTGTGTGTGTGTGTGTGTGTGTGTGTGGTAATAAAAAAAATAATGGAGCATTGAAATTGCCTCCATGCCACATGCACACACACACACACACACAGAGCAATGCAGATGTACGGATGTGAAATATGCATAAACGTGCAGGTGTACATACACACAGACCGATACACACAAAAAAAAGAAGTAAAAAAAAAAGACCTAAATCACAATCTATAGAGTAATCCTGATGATGGGGCTGTTTTCCAGCGTTTCCCAGCTGTTACGGGTGTGATAATGAGAACATGGCACCTGGTGGGCATTAAGAAGCACATCACTCTGTCTGCGTGTCTCCTGCTTACCCTTTCACAGCCATTTGGATGATGCCCCGCGACAGAGCCAAAGACAGACCGTCTTTTAAGCTCCTGTTACTGGCGGCTGCCTCCCAGCCAGGACGTGTACGGGGAGCGCTTCAGCATTTAGTCGCATTATGGCGTAAATTAACGTTACAAAAAACTGGTTCTTCTGTTCAGAGACCCAGGGCTCTGATGGGTGATCCGTAGTGTTGGCTAACTGGTGAGATGGAAAGCATGCCCCTTTAATTAAATAACTCAGTTGTTCTTTTTTTGTTAAGATTTGTTTTTTTTTTACTACTGCTTACTGTTTATTTATACTACTTGATTGTTTTTTATAATTTTATTATTTTTGTATTACTATGTGTCTCTTGCTGCTCTAATCCTGCAATTTCCCCATTGAGGGACTAATAAAGGATTCTTTTATCTTATCTTATCAAGTATACCTGGCTGCAGCCTGCAGATCGGAGTTGGGTTCGCCGCTGACTGTTTAACCCCACCCACATGATTGGTTGAATTTAGGCGTGGTTAAATGTTGGTTTTGTTGGATTGGCCCCCTCAACAGCATGGCTCTTCTAACATGCTGCCTGTGTACTGGAGTAGTTTTATTTCGTACACAGTTGTACAACTCCATATCTTTCTAATGCTCCTTGTATACCATATATACTAAGCCACAAGCTGAAGCTGAGGCAACTCAGACCATTACCATTCAAATGTGAAGGTATATGAAGTTGGGAAAAGGTAGTACCTTGGGAAAAGGTAGTACCTTTGGGAAAAGGTAGGTACCTTTTTGGGAAAAGGTAGTACCTTTTTGGGAAAAGGTACTACCTTTTTGGGAGAAGGTACCTACCTTTTCCCAACTAAGCCCGGGCCTCACGTCAAACCACAAGAACATGCATGGAAAAATCTCTCATCTGAAATAAACCAAAACTGTTTAGCAACAGGGATAAAAAAAAGGAAAAGATAATGGGTATTTTCAAAGAGGTTGGGAGGTGTGATTGTTATTTTGTCAGAAAATCGCAACACTTCGCTGTCATCCACCTTCCAGCTTTGTTTGCCCCGATGAGCAATTAGTTTCACAGCTAGTATGAAACTCATTATGACTCAGCAGCACAGGAAACAACAGACACTTTGCTGCCAATGCTAGGTGTTAATGTCTCATCGCACAAAGGAGGCACAATGCAAACAGCCGTCGTCGCACATGCAGACGTTGTTGACGTTGTGACTCCAATCACAGGCCTCTCTCGCCATCCAGGACCGGTGCAGAAGGTCCAGAGCAGCTGAGGTAAAGAACTCCCGTTGACCTGCTTCTCTCTGCTGTTTTAAGATTAAAGAGCAGATGGGAGCATAAAAAACAGAAACGCAGAAGGGCCGAGACGATGGCATTTGCTTTGTCCGCCACCTGGTTTGTGCTTTCGGCCCCCGAATCGCACAGCCTACAGAACGGAGAGCTGAAAGTTGTTAGAGAGGATATAAATATACTTATTTAGCAAGATTCTGGACCAGAGAATTAACTCACAGCATGTGCAGTAAGTATAGTGTTTGTTTTTTTCTTCTGGACATTGCCAGAACTATGCAGCAGGGTTATCAGCTGCTTGGTCAGACCCTCTTGACGTCACTTCCCAACGCACTGGGTCGCAGTGAACACGTGAATTCAAACTAAATTAAGCAACAAAACCATTTCGTTGGGTTTAGAAAAACACGGCGGCTTAAAATATCTGTTCAAGGGCAAAGAAAGTAACACAAATGAGTCAGAAATATCACTAATGCAACTTCAAAATAGCTCGACGACAATTAATTGATCCACAGATTAGCAACAAATGTTTGATTTCGTGGACCACTCTTAAAGTACAATCTTTGAAAAAGTAAAATCAAACGTGATTTTGCTAATCTGTATTTTTAGTAGAATATATTTGTCGCAGCCTGGATGTTAATCAATGTGACAGAAGGTAAAATACATGAATATCTTCATGTGAATATGACCAGAAAGGATTCTGGGAAATGAGAGATGATTGTCGCCGTAGGAGTGAAAAGTGAATTTGAAATTGATGCAACACATTTAAATTAATTTTACTAAGCTTTCTTTTTTAAAATATCGCCCGGGTAAAAAAACAAAAACATGAAATCTATTTTTCCTCAAGTGCTGTAAGTGTGAGCCCAGAGGTGTGAAGGGCGACTGACATGCATTTGTCTTTATTCCCATAGTCCCGCTGGACAAATGATTTCCAATGAACTTTAAACAGAGCAAAGTACTGGGGCGACGTCTGCGCCGCCGCTTCTCTGATTGGAAATGGAAATCAATGAAACGGCATGTTTAAAGTATCATTGTCCCTCAGCCCGTCGGGGGAAATCAGACCGCCGACACTGTGCCGAGGTGGAGGGAGGGAGGGAGAGGGGGGGTGAGGCAGTCACCCCATCGGCTAACGAGACGTCTCCCACGACCCAATTAGGGAGTCGCTCTGGGGAGAGAAAAACGAGAAAAAAAGACGGAAAGGGGGTTTGTTTCTAGAGACGTTATGAAGAAACAGACAAGGAGGAGACTGAGAGTTCACCTGCACATGTGTCCAGTATAATAAGAGATGTTGAATACGCTTAAAGCTGCGTGCACGAGCTAATAAGGAGAGGAGGAAGTCAGGAGGAAGATGCTACCCGTAAAGAAAAGCTTCTCTTCCCCACGCTGTGTTTGAACGCTCTATGTAAACCCACAGAGTCACAACAAGAAAGTAACGTCCTCCATCAAGTCAAGCGCCACGTTAACCACCGTTGGCCTCGAGAAGAGAGAGAGTCGTGGGAAAAAAATTTGATGTTTACATGACGAGTGAAAATCGACATCCCTTCTAATATTCCTGTTTACATGCAGCTGTGCAAACTCCAATTAACGTGCAAACAGATGCTCCTTAAAGCCCAATAATGTCGGCGTATCCAGCAATGCTACATTCAGAATGAGGCGGGAGGAGGCGGAGTCTGTGGTTGCATCATTACATTACATTTCATTTAGCTGAGGCTTTTATCCAAAGAGACTTACATGCTATACAGTAGACCGTAGACACAGCAGCGGTGAGCAATGAGGGTTAAGTGTCTTGCTCAAGGACACAACGACATGGACTGCAGGAGCCGGGGATCGAACCACCGATCCTCTGATTGAAAGACAGACCTCCTAACCACTGAGTCACAGTCGCCCCATCAATGATGCTCGGTGCTCAAACGTAGTCAAAGTTGATGGACAATACTTCCCTGGTGTTGAATTTGTAATGTTACGATGTCGGCCATACTTGTACATCTTCTGGTACATCTTGATGCAAATTTTGAGAAAAAAATAATCTTTTGTTTTGTCATGTTTTTAGTAGCAAATTCTTTGTGCAACCCTGTGCTGTAATCATTTAGAGAGTCAGAGATTTGGCTTCACACAACCCTCTGCCTGTCCAGAGGGATCACTTTGGCTTCCCCCCTCAAAGGCAGATTCACCTTTCCTTGTTTGCATCCTTCCCTCGTCCGTCTTGTTTTTTCCTCCTCGCCTCCCGTCCTCCCGGCGCTCCGGCATAATCGTCCCCCAGAAACCATTGCAGGGCTCTTTTGTTAAAGCAGCGCGGTGCATGAATTTTACATGGGCTGCACACAGCCTCCTCTCAAGACTCCCACCGGACGCGGCGGGTCCGTTGTTCCCGTGCACGCTGCTGCAAATACACACAACCTAGCGTGACCCCATAAGTCACAAACACACACACACATGAATGCACAATTCTCCTCTTTGGCGAATAGGGGAGACTGTGGCTCAGTGGTTAGGGGGTCGGTCTTTCAATCAGAAGGTCGGTGGTTCGATCCCCGGCTCCGGCAGTCTGAGTCGTTGTGTCCTTGAGCAAGACACTTAACCCTTAGTTGCTCCCCGGGTGCTTCACGAGGGCTGCCCACTGCTCCTTAATACTAAGGATGGGTTAAAATGCAGAGAATACATTTCCCCACTGTGGGATTATAAAATAAAAAATGCAGCGTATTCAGAACACAGATGAAATGCCTCAGACTGAAGACGCTCTGATGGCTGCTTGATGTTTTATTGATCATAAACCATGTTAAGTATGTTTGAGGGCTGAATTTTAGCTGCAGACATTATTTATTTCTGCCGGAGTTTGGGATGTTTTTGCACTCGCTAGCTAGCGGCGGGACTGACAGAGGAGACGATGCTCCTGACGTGACACATTAAAAGGAAAATATCCAAATCAACCCACAAGTCCTACACGGGACTCTTATGGTTTTGGACAGTTGGGTCTACGGTTCATGGAAAGGCTCGTCTTTGAGAAACAAATCCTCTCTTTTTAAAAATGCCATGCACAGTGATGGCATCCCGGCTGATTAAATATACAAATACATATTCTCCTACCAGTATTACATGCAGTATAAAGCTGAATTGCGTGTAGCAGCTTGGATAAATATTGCGTTCTCCACAGTCGCCGGCTTCACTCCAGGTAATTTCTACACATTTGACAGCCTCGGGTTTCTGGTTTCCAGCTATTTGAGAGAGATCTTCGCAAACATTGACTGAGCTGTCTGAGATCAGCGGCGAATTACACGTGTGTGATTTGTGCTTTGGGGTTTGGTATTTACCTTTAAGCAGCAAACAAGCTTCGCCTGGCGGGAGGGACGATTTAGACCTGTTGCTGGTGACAAAGGCCGCGATAAAAGACGAGGTCTTGTGTCCTCACTTTCTATGACGATCCACTACCATCACGTGCTTAGGGTCGAGGCAACAAAAAAATTAAAATTAGAAACTCACTCAAGGTCGAAGGTCCTTCCTCCAGCCACCATAAGTAGTCTTTCCCGCCATCTAGTGCAGTGATTTTTCACCTCTGTGCCGTGAGAGATCGTCAGGTGTGCCATGGAAAAATGTCCAATTTCACTTAATTGGTCCAAAAAAAATGATTATTTAGATGCCACTAATAATTTCCCATTGTTGAGCGTCGGATCCTTTAATATAGTGGCTGGCCCAGTAATTAAATACTCTTTCATGCCAGTAGGTAGCGCAATAATTACCTATATATTAGGGCTGGGCGGTATGGCCAAAAATTTATATCACGGTATTTTGTAAGATTCTGGCGGTTTCACGGTATATCACGGTATTAACATAAATCTATTGACGCCGAAAAGGACCTGCGGCCACCTGAACAGCTGTTCACTGCTCATTGTTCACCACTCGCTGGCCAACTCCCTCGTTTGTGCAGCGTGACTTCTGGTCTGTCTCTTCCGGGTTTTTATCACCTGCATTCCCCTGGGTCCTAAGTCCCTCCAGGTTCAGCTTCTTTACAATACATCGTTTTCTAAACTACGTCGGACTTTTCAAACCCTCCAGCCAGCAGACACAGCTCCTCTCTGGGCAACACGTTGTGTTGGTGCATCTCTGCTCTCTCTTGTTCCTCCTGCATCGCTCTTTTACGTTTTTTAATGTAGCGACGGAGTTTATTCTTGTTGTGATAGTGTGCGGGCTGTACCCAGCATGCAGTTCGGTGGAGTAAATAAAAAAAATGTACAATTATTAGTGTTACAAATTGTTTATGTATCACAAACTGTTGTTTTGTGGTGTTGTGCCTTGTTAAAGAACGTTAGTTGCGGGTTATTAATTGTTGTTATAAAATTAAAACCATGACTCAATGCGCGTAACACACATAACTCCGACCGCTTCACCAGTTACTACAGCTGGGCACCGGTGTGCCGGTATGTGAAAAAGTCATACCGTACGTAAATTTGACACCGGTATACCGCCCAGCCCTACTATATATGCTACAATGGGATATTTTGTGGACTTTTATCGTAGAAACTGTGCCTTGGCTCAAAGAAAGTTGAAAAACACTGATCCAGCTCAAGTCACTAGCTCTGTCCGTCGCATATCAACGTGGATGCCTTTTAATTTGTGCGTCCACCATGAAAGAAAGCATCCTGAATGACTTTCCGTTGGCATTGTTTTTTCGTATCACGTTGCTGCCCCACGTTCAGCAACGTCTTGTGCTCTCCGTCTATTTCCTGATTAAATTACCGAAAGAAAAATAAAAAAAAAGGGAGTGAGGAAGTTAGAAAGCTCGTCTTGTTCCTGCAGAGGAAGAAGAAGAGACAACTCGGAGATGGAGGATGTGCTTCAGGTTAATGTTGCTGACCTGGAAACTGTACCAGGCGCCACTTTGCTCTCTTTCCACCGTTGACACATCCGCTGGTGGAGCTTAAGTGGAGAATCAGGTCCTCAGGGGGGCAGAGCCCTGAAATGTGGCCGGAATGTGAGTTGCGTAATTCAGACGGGGATTTAAACAAAAGAGACCAGACAGAAAAGTATCCGGGTACGTTACTGGATCTAAAAGTTGTTTCAGGTTCACGGGGGAGTTTCTCCAACATCGACTGGCCTGTTTGAGTCCACACAAGCTCCGTTAGCGCCGTTAGCACCGTTAGCTACAAGCCACCAGCTGTTGAGAGGCCATCGAAAATGCTCCCAATCTTTAAAAAAAAGGGATGTTATGTCAATGTTGCATTGCGCTCCAAGTGACTAAAAAAAAAAAGGTTTAAGCAAATACTTATTCTTTTTTTGTAGCCGTTAACTCCCCCCAGGCTGCTAACACCTAAGATCTAGTTAGCATTAGCATTTCCTGCTAAAGCACTTGTGATAAGCACTAAACACCTTTTATTGTATATTTTTGAATGCATTCTTGTACTGAAACACATTTGAGCTCCATCTTTAATACAGTATGAGTGAAATAACCTTGATGGCTGGGCTGTAACTCCACCTGTATTTAGCTGAAAAAACCTTTGACTACAACAACTTCTGGGAGTCTAAAGACGAGCTTCCAACAGAAAATAATCCAGAGCCGAATGTGCCGTGATTTCACCGCTTTATTGCTGCTTTGTCTCCTTGTTTCTCTGTTTTAGAGAAATCGGCGCCGTCGTATTTATGTGAATAAATAGCTGTCCGACACCCTATCTCTGCCTTGTCATTCCCTCAGATCTCCACCCCCCCTGCGCTCCTTCCTCCCACCCTGTGGTCTTCCTCTTCTTCTTCTATATTGCACCTGTCTCTCAAATGCTTTAGTTATCTCCAGAGTCCTCTTTATCCACCCCCGCACCCCGCCGCCGTTTCCCCCGTCTATCGCTATCTCGCCTCAGTGTGTTTTTTCCCGTTACGCCTGTCTCCTCCTGACAGAGGTGCATCATGGCGGAGGTGGCTCTCAATCCGGGAGAAGTCACTTCATCATGTGGCAGGCGGTGGGGGGGGGGGGGGGAGCTGCATTTTTGTAACGCCGTCAAACGTCACATGCACCCTCGAATAATACTTAACGGCCCCTGGAAGCTGAGCAGACGCTCACAATGTGCCACGAAAACTTTAAATCAACGGGCAGCGGGAAAGTGCAACAGCATGTGAGAGTTTAGGTTTTATTTGTTATCACAATTCAAAAATAATGCAATTCAAAAATAAACCAATTTAAGAGAGATGAATGAAGATCACTGTGCAGGAACTGGGCTTGAAGCCTCCACCTGTAGGATATTAACATCTTTTATAAAATGAAATATGCATAAGAAAGAAAGGAAAGAAAAATACGGTAATGGTGTTAAGTGTGTGTGCAAGTGTGTTTGTTCAGGGTGTTGGGTTATACCCTTGTGGGGGGGTGGGGTGGGGGGGTCAACCCCATTAAGACGCCATTGCTCTCAACCACGAAACACACGCAGATGGCGCCTCGCAATCCTCGTCCTCGTCCTTCCCGAATTCCCAAGCCACCCCACGTGCGGAAAACCTCTCCGTCTCATCGGAAAACATCCCCCTCCTTCCCCCTCCCCCCACACCTCGCATCCTCCTTAAAACAGAGGGAGATTGCAGTACACACACAGCCCAGCACTACATCCCAAAGCTATTAGTTGCTGACAGCGCCCTCCATTCAGCCCTGTCTGCCCCCCACCCCCCACCCCCCACAATTCTCGGGGCTCGCCTCCCGGCACGCCGCTGCGCTCCCCTTTAATAGCTTTCCACGCCGCAATCTCGCCGCCCGCCCGTCGAGTCAATTGAGTGTATTATATTCGTAATTGGAGGCTATTGATTGACAGACTCCGAACGCGTCGCAGGACAAAAGTGTGGGAGCTTCCAACTCTGCGCACAAAAAAAGCAACTCTCAAAGGATTTCTCCCCCCCTCCCCCTCCCCCACCCCCCTATCAGCAATCACGACACACCATAGCGCACGTGGACGAGCGCGCACGCTCGCCGACAGTCACAACGAGGCTTCAGAAATCGAGTCCCCGGCCCAAGGTCACTCCATCAAGAGGCTCTGAAACGGTGAGACCCGCTCCCTCGGACTCGACCGCTCGGGAAGATCAGCAGCCTGGTGTGTGTGTGTGTGTGTGTGTGTGTACAGGAGTTTGTTGTGGAGCCAGACACACCACTGGTTGTGTGTTTGTGTGTGCGTTTGCCCATTTTCATAAAAGTGCCATAACTTCACGTTAAACGACTCTGACGTGTCGTCTTCACACACACACACACACTCTCCCTCCTTCCCCACACTTAATCAAGATCCATCGTTCCCAGGAGTCTCGCTGTGTGTGTGTGTGTGTTTGTGAGGACTTCAGTTTGAATTAGTGCCTGTCACATCATTAATACCCTGTCTTCAAATATATGCTCTCTTTCCATCAACACTCAACGGTGCTTTTCTGTAATTTCTTTCTCAAGGTCAGTCTGGAGGTCACTGCGTCTCAGAGAAAAGAGGAAATGGCCTCATGTTCGTATACCAGACTTACGTACTGTTTACTTACTGTTTCTTTATAGAATTGGATGTTTTACAGCAGGCGAAGCTGAATGAGTCTAGACTGAGCTTGGAGCAAAGTTTAGGGGCTGAACTTGGTACAGAGTCAATGGACACATGAAGTATAAGAGATCTTCGGTTTTCCATGAGGAGGAACACACATGGGATAAAAAATATAAAAGATTTTAACGTTTACTCGTCACGTCCGCGCTGCTAACCCTTGCGGAAAGTTTAAACGAGGCTTAAGGCTGCTGGACATTCAGAGCCATGAGCTGCAATTAGCCTTAGATTACAATTAGCCTTAGATTACAATTAGCCTTAGATTACAATTAGCCTTAGATTACAATTAGCCTTAGATTACAATTAGCCTTAGATTACAATTAGCCATAGATTACAATTAGCCTTAGATTACAATTAGCCATAGATTACAATTAGCCTTAGATTACAATTAGCCATAGATTACAATTAGCCATAGATTACAATTAGCCATAGATTACAATTAGCCTTAGATTACAATTAGCCATAGATTACAATTAGCCATAGATTACAATTAGCCTTATATTACAATTAGCCTTAGATTACAATTAGCCTTAGATAACAATTCGATTACAATTAGCACAAAGCCTCAGTCCGATAAAGGATCAATGAGTCCTGTTCAACTGAACAAGCCCTCAGAACCTGCACTTCTCTACTAGAACATGTTTATTGGTCATTTTGATACAAAGATGCCTCATTTCCAGTCAGATTGCCTCCCGAGTATGAATACTGTGTTGTTTTAGACGCTTAAATGGATCATCATGTGTTTGCTGCTCCAACAGGACTGCAAACATCAGAGATCTAACATTCACATTTGTACAAAATAAGTCAAAATTAGCTTCACATTCAATCTTAACGCACTTTAAATGTTTCAAAAGACAGAGTAGGAAAGTGGGCGGGAAGGTTTTGTTTTTGTTGGAACTGATATTTGAGGGTATAGACATGTTTCTAAAAAAGAAAAAAAGCCATAAAATACATGCAAACCATGAAAGAATCATCACATTTTGTTTTATTTCATGTTGGATGAGGTCATCAAGAAGAAATCAGGTCACAACGTGAACCTTGAAGTGAGACACTACCAGAAAATACAATGAATATAATACCTGCACATTAAATATGTGTGCACTTGACTCGTCCCTGAAACATCCTTGTGTTTCATTTGAATTGCAACCAAACCCCCTGGTAGTTTCATCCCAGTTTTTCTTCTTTAATATTCACAATGGCGTCCGGAGGTCAGGATCCAACGGGCCTCAGACAGAAAACGCAGTCCAGGTAGGAAAAAGGTGAAATAACTGGCTGCTCACTGTCACCACAGCAACGGGGTCAGGGGGAGGTCACGGGGTGAGGGGCGGGATCTGTTGGGTGTCTTTAGCGGTGCCGCCAAATTAGCCGGATCCCCCGCAGAGGTGGCCTCGGTTGTCTGGCCCCGGTTGACCCCGCCCCCTCGTGGGCCGACACCTTGCCAGAAACGGCCCGTGTTAGGGACTCGGCTTTGGTTGAACTCGCTGTAGTCAGAGGCTGCAGGTGGGAAGACGATGAGCAGAGACACCAGCATGTGGATCAATGAAACGTTTATTTATTATCATTGGGTTATGTTTTATTCAGCGGCAAAGGCATGAAAATGCAGTTATGCCTTTTAATCCAAGTGTGATATACCAAAGTATTGAATGGGACTTCATTTCTCTCTCTGATTAATAATTTCCTTATACCTGTTATTTCTTTAAGACGGAAGGAATAAATGAACATTTTGTAAAATTAGCTTATTATTTTTTGAACAGATGATAAGTTCGATTACATTCGCCATGCTAGCTTAGCTTACCTTAGCCCACAGAAACAGTGAACCTGGATCTGTCAAAAATCAATACCTGCCTACCAGCATATATAAAGGTCACTAAGTGAAGTTTTATATCATATTTATTTATTAATCTGTACAAAAAAAGTATAAAAAAGAGAATTTGTGTTTTTTCTATGGGAGGTTTTGGGTGGGACTATTTCTTGGCTGAGCGGAGTTACTTCCTGGAATCCTGTTACAGACGTTTTGCACATTTTTGGCAAACCGTCAATAAAGGATACCCTTCAACCTTTGGCGTAGTATTATTTTGGGCTAGATCTGTGCATGAGAATTTAATGAATTATCTGATTGTTTCTATATTCCAGCTGCTTTAATTGTACTAGCCTCAGGCGGAGAGAGCCGCCACCTTTAGAAGTGAACCCTGAGCCTGTGTTTGTTACGACTTAATCTTTATGCCGCGAGCAGCACAGCACACTCGTTGGGAATGGTCTCATTTCTCTGCAGCTAACTGAGCTGGGAAAAATCCTCCGAGAGTGGCACATTGAGATAAATAGTCTACATGTTGGGGCTTTTAGTTGGTTTCTCATTTTTTCATTTCCTCTCCGTCCTGCAAAAGGCTGTCTGTCGTCTCTCCAGCCAGCTATGCAAGAATGGATTGTCTGCACTCGTACATGAGAGGCCACACTTCCAATATTCCCGTTATTCTTGTTTTTTCATTTATTTGTTGTCCTTGCACTCGTTCTGCTAGTCAGTAAACGGAACAAAACACCTGTTTGGGGAGTGAGGAACATCGGCAACAATGAATTATCTGCTTTAAATTTCCACATTTTGTGTGTATAATTAGTTTTATCATAGAAAGAAGAAAGTATCCTTTATTAATCCCCTTAGGGAAATTATTCTCTGCATTTAACCCATCCTTAATTAAGAAGCAGCATGCAGCCTGTGAGGCGCAACTGAGGGTTCAGTGTCTCGCTCAAGGACACTTTGACATGTGAACTGTGGGGAGACTGGGAGTTGAACCGGCAACCTGGTGGTCTCAGAACGACCACTCATCCCCATGAGCTGCAGAAAGACAGGCTTTCAGTATTCATGAGCATATTGAACATACAATAATGTACTTGAAACAGCTTGGAGATGTTTCTCACAGTTAATTGGTGCTTGTTTCCATTTCCTTGTGTTTGCAGCGACGTTTGAAGTGTCATGATGGAGTTATTCCATAAAGACATGTTCATATACAAGCTGTCTTTAGATATGTTTGTAACGTCAATGCGGCCGTGATATTGCTAGAAAGTGAACGTATACATGAGTTAAATCTGTTGCAATTCAGAGGTCATTACAATTTTGACCAATGGAGGTCCAGGACTTTTCCAGGACTTTTCCAGGACTTTTCCAGGACTTTAAACCAAATTCCCATGACCAAACATTGAGTGAAATCTGGGTGTGTCCATGAAAAAGTGATAAAATGTAGTATTTAAACTAACAATGAGGATTCCAAAGCATACAGTATTCCTTAAAGGACACAAAGGAATGAGAGACAATAGTTTGATTAAAAGAATAAACATTTATAGATATACTCAGCGTATGCCTGCTTATATTTTGAGTCTTTCTTTTAAAAGCATATTCATTATTTCAAACTCAGCGTAAATGAACCACATGAACACATGAATATAACACATTTACATGACTTTTACTGAACTTGTATTTTTTTCAAGGACTTTTCCAAGACTGGAAATAACCATTTTAAAATTCCATGACTTCTCCAGGTTTTCCATGACTGTATGAACCCTGTAAAATCTAACCATGATCTGCAAAACTACATTTGTTCTGTTAATAAATCTAAATTCATGAGTTTCTATAGATGCATACTTGTGCATAAAGAAGATTATTAATATCTACTTATTAAATACACCATCGCTGGCATTTGAAAGTGTAATCATGCAGAGAAGCAGTGCAAATATAAGTATTGCCAAAATAAAAAACTGTCATTGATGTTTTGCTATTTGACATTTCAGTGAAAAAGCTGAATACATTACAATCCGTAGTTTAGATTTGTTTATGCTTATTTTGATATTCCAGTCATTACAGACCAGATCTGAGAGAAGAATGCCTTCAATAACTGCACATGACTTTCTCTCAAGGTAAGAGAGAAGAATATTTTCCATATTTCTCCAGAAGCTTGTCATATTATTTGAAAGGTGACGTCTGAGCGCCGGTGTGTTTCCGGCATTTGTGACTTTTCCCAAAATGAAGTTCACGGGCTAAATGAATGTTATTGTCGCGGTTTCCCGGTGAGCGATGGAGCGACGGCGCTCCGTTTCATCAACATTCCACATGAAAGCTGTCGGTGTAATGAGACGACGGCGGCGCTTTGAAAAGCCGCCCAGCGGCGGTCCCGCTTTGATGCGCCTGCATGAGCGATGCATTTCGTCGGCGATCGCTCATCGCACACTTCAAAACCTCCCCGTGAGCCGAGGAGTCTCACCTTTCCTCCTCCGCCTATTCATCACTCAAGGGCTTAAGGACCGCATTACTCAAACCACTCGAGTCCACTTGTGAATGAGCAGCTCAGCCCGGCGCCGTTTCCCTGAATCGGCTTTAAGTTTAAGCGATATCCTAACATGTCTGTTTGTTTGTTTTTTCATGAAAGTGCACGTGGGTGGTGCACGAGGAGAGGACACACTCGGATCTGTCGCTCAGCCAGTCAGTAAACACTCCTGTGGAAAGCAAACCCTTGAACTTGAGTTGTGTTTTATCCATTAACCCGAGAACACTAACGTTGCAAATAGTAGCACCATCACTAACGTCTGGTATTTATTATATAATAATATAATGTAGCTGATAAAATATACTCATCAAAATATATTAAAATACAACAATACAAGGCAGATTGAAGTCCTCTTCTTTTATTTTACTCTATAGAACTTCTCATAAAACTAAAAACAGGTATCATGGGGGACCCTGAAAAAAGGCTCAAAATATAAATAATGGAGCTATGAACTTGTTCTCTGGTCCACATGTTCCTGACATGTGAGCCTTGTCCTGTGAAGGAAAAGTCTCCTTCAATGGGAAAACCATCCGGAATGTTTTCACCCTCTATCACTAACGTAACACGTGAAGGTTGAAACAACCAGGGATTGGAGCAGAGAGACACGCCCACCTTCAATAGAGACACGCCCACCTTCCATAAAGACACCTTCAGTAAGAAGACACCTTAAAGACACCTTCAGTAAGGACACGCCCAGATTCAATAGAGACAGCCCATCTTCAACAAAGACACGCCCACCTTCAATAGAGACACGCCCATCTTTAGTAAAGACACGCCCACCTTCAATAGAGACACGGCCACCTTCAGTAACGTCAGTGAGCAGCATGAAGCTACACAAGGACCCACACAGCTCAGACAAAAGCAACACAATGAAAATAACGTAACCACAATCCCTCGTTATTGTTCTAGGGTTAAAGAAGGTGTAACCCTTCGGCCGATAGAAGGAAACGCGAGTTCCCCTCTTGGCTGCTCTTCTTGGAGAGTAGACGAGGGGTTAAATTTGAAGAAGGTATTTCTACCTTATCCTACATGCTCTTTGCTCGCGTCCCTTTGGGTTCATCAGGGATACGAGAGCCTACAGCCGGAGTCTCATTGCTATTCTGGATCCAGACCTGACATTTCTCTCATTTGTTCCACATGTGACCATATCTGATTCAGCCGGTCCGCCAGAGCCACGGCTGAAGTTGGCCATTTGCTGATGGGAAATCTCCCTTTTACACAAATGTCTATTTATATATATCGATGGCCGAAGAGCAAAACCTCCAATCTGAAAAATGCACTTTTTGAGAATTAAAAAAAAGAAGGTACTTAATACTAAAAATACAAGAAAATACAGTTTTTCCGATAGGAGCTTTTGCCCTTCAGCCATCGATATACAAAGACATGAATTACTTGATAACCTTCACTATTATATTTGACTGGTTCGACCATCCCTGTCCAAATCGATGAGCACAGAAATGTAGAAAAAAGGTTTTTGAAGTGCGAGTTGCCTCTCGGATCCGAGGAAGCTTGATACCCGTTTGCATCGTGACCTTTTCCGTCGAGTTGAAATGACAACTGACACGAGATCGTTCAGATTGTTGCACATCCGTTGGCATTTATATCATAAAAAAAAGAATTTCAGAGACAATGATCCACGTTCATTTACCCATAGCCCGTTCATACCGATTCTGAACCAGGATTCAGCCAATTCGGACCAGATATTCATTCAATCCTTCATTTAAACACAAAATAACAGATTAAAGAAAACAAAGTTCAACATGCTAGACTTCTTTTTTTTTTTTACATTTTTCAAAACTCAACCTGTTTGTCAAACTGTCCTGTTATTTGAAATTATATTTACTGTATGGAATCGCTCGAGATAGAAATAGCTATGCAATTTATTTTCCAGTAAAGCCTTCTAGATAATTAATGTGTAGTGCAGCCCCTCGGTTAAAGACATGCATATATAGAAAGTCTCATAATCATGCTCTGACATAATGGTAGATTACAATTTGTTTTTCTGATTAGAAGAACACCATGAATTATTTCAATATTAATCCTATTTTGAGACTGAAACCCAACCAGATCCCAAAATACAGCATATGGAACAATTAACCATTTCAATTTGAGAACCCTGAAGAATTAGATTATCTTCTGTGTTCCAGATAATGGCATATATATATATATTGTTTTTATCAGCATTTATTGGATTAGATATGTGCAACCAAAAGCAGATTGTATATTTTCAATGAAAAGAGCTGATGGGATACAAACAGAAGGTTCTCAATCTAACTCGTCACAGACCAACGCTTGGTCAGGAAAAGAAAACACTTGCTTATAGGTGTAGGCAACAACACCTCTTAGTTAGCTTTAGGAAAAACATCACATTGGGTTTAAAATTAGGGAAATAAACTGCGTTAATGTAAACAATGTAAAATAAATCAGGGAAACCAGCAACTTTGAAATATCTTCACTTTCTGACACAAACACCGGTTTCCTGGCTGAAAGTCCTGTGTTTGTTAGACGCCTCCACCTCCTCTTCTGACCCATTATGGGCTGTTTTTTGTTCGGGTCTTGAGTCTACGTCCTCACACTCCTGGAGCATTTTACTCTGAGCGTCCATACAGACACTCAAGGGTGCCGAGGGGCGCGACAAAGGGGATGACCACGGGCTGATATAAAATGGTATCATCGGCATAAAAAAGAACATTGTCATGTGAAATGCCTGAAATTTAGATTTTCATACATGTGTAAAGTGTTTTCAGAAGAGGACCAAGAATAGACCCTTCACCTGTGGTGTTACAAACCTCAACAGCACCTGAATAACTAGAAACTAGCAGCTGTCAGACCTAGAAATAATTTCCAGTAACATATGATCAACAGGGCTTTAGAGAGGTTGACCTTTATAAAGGCCCGTCAACATTTGACGTGGACATTTTTGCCTTTTTGTACATTTTTGTAAACTAATGGAAACATGAATTGCCAAAGCCACAAAAGACCGACCCCAGCCCAACATACCCTACATTGTAGTCTCTAAATGTCCTTCAGTCAAAGAAAGCCATTACATTGTGGTGTCCTTTCAGGCTAAACATGTATTGGATGTTTGTATCTGTTCTCCTGTTTAGAGGAAAATCTATTGTGATACCACTTTTCTGTTATTTTCTTCCCTGACACATTCACCGGAAAGGTATTGCTTTAGAAAGGGAATGCACGGACGAGCAGACTTTAATTTATTTTTCGTTGATGTGCTTTTGATTGGCCATCAGTCTGGACGATTAGTGCCAAATCACGATGAGGGTGAATTGATGTCTCCGTGCAGGGCGAAGGCAGTTTGTTTGTTTGTTTGTTTGTCTGTTGTTGTGGCGTCAGCATCAGGGATACAGCGTTCTCAGGGTGACTTTGACAGCACACCAGAGGGCTCTCGGAAGACGGAGGGAAGAAATAAGAAAATGCGATGGAGGGAAAAGAGAGAAGAGCCTCGAGAGGTGGCAGAGGCCAAGAAAGGCAGACAGGAAATTTGTGAATAGCGAAAAAATATAAGTAAATATAAACAGCTTCCCTCCAAGGCTCTTCATCCAATCGGCCCTGTCATATTCTGCTAAAGCTTTGCTCGCCTGTCACAAAAACAAGGTTAGCTGTTTTTCCGGGCTTAGTGGACCTCTTTCTGTGGCAGATACAATGTTTTTTATTAAAACCTGTTTTAGAAAATGTCATGTCTTGCTGCTGCTGTTGCTGCAAAAAAAAAAAAAAGAACTATAGATGGATACAAAATAACAACACCAGAGGATGACAATACTAAACAACAGGTTCTCGCAGAACTGACCCGCGTTCACGAGGCGGATCAGTCGCCTCCATATCCGTCACCAGCGGGGTCCTGTTGGGTTCAGATCCAATCTGCCAGTCTGTTTATGAGAGCGTGTGCCCCAGTTGCCTGAGAGAAAAAAAGAAAAAACAGCAAAAGATGTCAGAACGAAAATGTGATCTGATAGCGAATACGGGGAACGGGAAAGATGAAACGGTGTTAAAATCTCGTCTGTCAAATTCTTTCTGGGGTTTACTTATTTGTAGCGGCAGAGATTGCCTGCGAACACCGAATTCCCACAAAAATGGATTCCTGCGAGCGCTCCGGATTCACCCGGTTGTGTGTGTACACACACACAGTGTACATTCAACAACTTGGCGTCCCAATTTCCGAAAGCGCCAGATATTCGGAGGGGGGGGGAGGGGGGGGGGGGCACAGGTACTAACGAGATCAAACTGGGAAGTTGTCAATTATTACTCCATTTTTTTTCTGAGGAAATAATCCATCTGTCAAGGAATAAAAAGTTTGCTTTTGGAATACGTAATGTGGTTATGTAAGGAAAATACTTAACATTTCAAAGCACCTGCTTCCCTCAGGCAATAATCCTGTAATAATCCAGCCATCGAGACCTCCTCCAGGGGCCACCATGCATATGTATGCCGAGGCCCTTTTTTTCGGTACGCCACCCACCAGACCATCCACCGACGCTGGAGAGGCAGCAGAGTGCAGCCGAACGCCCACAGTCTGCCATCGCCGAGGCGCTGTCTGTTTAGCCAGACGGAGCAGAACCGAGAGTTCCTCCAGCACAGAGTCTACCTTGTTATCCTGTGGCCGGAAAAAAAGTAAGATCCACTGGACAGCAGCTGCAGCGGGCGAGTAACGTCTAGTTATCCCCCCAGAGGACTCGCACAAAAAGAAAAAAACACACACACAACCCCCAAACCTCATCTCATTCCACCGGGTCAATATATATATATATATATATATATATATATATCAGGGGCTAATATAACCCAGACCCGGGAAAAAGACTGGGAGAAGCGAGAAGCATGTCCCAGAAGTGACAGCCCTGGTGGGGCCCAAGTGGAGTGAACACACACACACACACATATTGCTGCAAAGGATTCATAAGCTGTGGAGGAGAATCTGACGGGCGTGCGAGATAGAGGGAGGATATTATGAAAGCTTTGTGGAGTAATATCATGAAAGGGCGCCCTATTCAATCACAGAGATCCAGAGGCTAAGTCTGTCATGTAATTAGATGCTCTTTCACTCCCGCTGCCTCTTCTTCTTCTTCTTCTTCTTCCTCTGCGCCCGTGCATACGCGATGAAACCGACGCTCGCCGCACAAAGCTGGATTTTCGAATGGATGGCTGAGACACCTCCCCCCCCCCCACCCTCCTTTTTGTACGAGCATTACACTCACATATTAATGGCACCTCTGTTCTCTGGGTTGTGCCCCCCTCCGCGTTGCGTGACAGGCGTGACTGTTGAAATGTCACCCAGATCACGGCGGGACGGGAAGAGATTTAGGGAAATGAGATGAGGATTGGGGTGGGAGGGTTGGGGGGGGTGAGAGGTGTAGGGTCAGACAGCGAGATTACAAAGTGAGTGAAGGGGTGAGGCGGTTTCCAGGTAAAGAAGACCGATGGGGGGGGGGTTAAGGAAAGGGGTTAATGATGGAGAAATGGCAAAGGGGGGAAAAGCCAGGTGGGAAAGGTAACGCTCTCTAATCCATTTGCACAATAATTGCCTAAGTAAGTCAATAAATTCATATCATGCCACGGACTAAACCGAGCTGGTGGGTTTATCTGCTCGTGAGAAGCGCCGGGTGTATCGAAGCCATCTAGTCCAGGGGTGCCCAATACGTCGATCGCGATCGACCAGTCGATCGCCAGGGTAGCGCGGGTAGATCGCATGCCATTAAAAAAGAAAAAAAAAAAGTATCTTCCCTACGACATTTGCCACTTGATTGATATACAGACCAGCCAGTGTGTAAATCAATGTCCATCACCACGGACGGTGCGCCCGCATGGTCGGACGCTTGAATGCATTATTTGCGCTTCTCTACTCACGTGAGTTTACTCAACTTTATGTGGTTAATTTGCGCCATTTGCTTTACTCGCGGCTGAAAAGGGGCAGGGATATCTCCGTGGCTTATCTCCGTAAAAGCGGTACCATTTCCGCCATCCACCTTTGAACTAACCACTAGTTCTGCTTTATAGTTATTGTGGAAATCCCTCAAACGTCGGACCATCAGACGCCCCCGTGTCCATAATATCATCTGTAGCCGCACAACAGCGTCTGAATGACGGCTGCTTCCAGCGCTGCTTCAGGCGGACCAGCAGCAGTTTGATTCAGCACCGGCAGGACAGCAGTGATGATGCGGCGCTTCTCAACGCTGATTGGCTTTCACTACGCAAATCTTTCGCCCAAGTTATTCGCGTCATTTGCGCTGCCCGGCGGAAATTTGCGTCATTCGCGTCTGTGCATTGACTTTGCATGTAATCTACTCGCGAATAATACGTGCTGCATTCAGTGTGAACGCAGCATAACCCTGGCTGTTTCTATTCAGTGCAAGTCAGAGTAAAATGTAATGACCAAAAATGTACAGAATTATATTGTGTCATAAGTTATGCAAGGTACGCCAATATTGTAAATATAAAGTATACTC
The DNA here is from genome assembly GCA_023566465.1 of Cottus gobio. Classification (NCBI taxonomy): domain Eukaryota; kingdom Metazoa; phylum Chordata; class Actinopteri; order Perciformes; family Cottidae; genus Cottus; species Cottus gobio. The sequence goes on from CM042231.1 coordinate 2,937,332, forward strand.
GGTATATTAATACATTAATAATGCTATTTATTAATATATATCTATATAGATTTATATAGATAGATATCTATATAGATAGATATTTAGCATTATTAATGTAGATCTTTTTGACTAGGTCATTTTAAAAGTAGCTCGCAAGCCAAAAAAGTGTGGGCACCCCTGATCTAGTCGATCCGTATAAAGGATGCGTTCCGTTGGGGTGATAAAAGCCGGGAAGCTGATTATTTCCCCCTGGGAGTCGTTTACTGTAAGAGGTGAGTAAGAAACGGTGTGTGTTCACGGAAACATTTGCCCGGCAGTCTATTTCTGTGCATGTTGCTGTGTGTGTGTGTGTGTGTGTGTGTGTGGCCTCTGCAGTCGTCTGATTTACCGTATCGGGCCTTTTAGGCTTTTTTTTCGGGGGGGGGGGGGGGGGGGGGGGGCTCCTCCATCCCTCCTGCTTCGACCTCCCCCGCAGAAATGGACGCCTATTTTTTTGTGAAGATGCTGAGATAATAACAGTGGCGGTTCCGGGGAAAATGGCTCCGGGTTATTTTATCTTTTACGCTTTTGTCTCACTGCTCTCCAGCAGGCAGCGATTGTGGAGGCTCGATGCCCCGTGTGTTGACTTCATTGTGCGTCTCCCAGTGGTGTGGCTTCCCCCGCTGTTCAGAGACACTGTGCTTCTGGATGTGAGTATCTGCAGGCGGTGTTAGTGCAATTACTTGAAAAATGTAATCAATAATTTGTGATGTTTCATTATGTTAAATATTTTTGAACTAGGAGAAAGAGATTACAAACAACTCCAAATCCTGCACACGTAAAATGGTAAAATACAAATTATGTTTTTACAAACATTCTACAGTTGGTTCTTGTTGACCATCAACAAGTAGCTTACTGTTAGCATCGGTTAGTTTTCCCCATGCGATATATAAGACACCTTCTTGTCCACATGGCTAAAAGACTCTGAGAACAGTGGCAGCAGCAGCAGAAGCAGAACTACTAGCAGCAGTAGCAGAAGCAGCAACAGAAGCAGCAGCAGATGAAGCAGCAGTAGTAGCAGCAGCAGCAGTAGAAGCAGCAACAGAAGCAACAGAAGCAGCAGAAGCAGCACTAGTAGCAGCAGCAGTAGTAGCAGCAGTAGTAGCAGCAGCAGTAGCAGCAGCAGCAGTAGTAGCAGCAGTAGCAGCAGCAGTAGCTGCAGCAGTAGTAGTAGCAGCAGTAGCAGCAGCAGTAGTAGCAGCAGTAGTAGCAGCAGCAGCAGTAGTAGCAGCAGTAGCAGCACTAGTAGCAGCAGCAGCAGTAGTAGCAGCAGTAGCAGCAGCAGTAGCAGCAGCAATAGTAGTAGCAGCAGTAGCAGCAGCAGTAGTAGCAGCAGCAGTAGCAGCAGCAGCAGTAGCAGCAGCAGTAGCAGCAGCAGTAGTAGTAGCAGCAGTAGCAGCACTAGTAGCAGCAGCAGCACATCAGCAGTTGTTCTCTGTCACCTAACTGCTAGACTCTGTCCTGCTGAGACTAACTAGAGGTGAGGCCCCTTCCTGCGCTGGTTTATCCAGGTCACAGCGATGTAGTCTGGGTCTGACAGTCGCACTAATACCGCCACAGCACTGCTGGGAACCCGGCAGCCCCTTCACACTCATAAACAAAAACATCACGGTAAAAAGTTTATCTCAACTTCCCTTGTTAAGGATTACGAGGTTCTCTCCCTCTCGTCCCTTTCTCCCTCTCTTTCCTTCCCTTCCTCTCTCTCAGAGGAGTGCTGCAGTGGCTCTGAGGCAGATAGTAAATTTAGTTTAAGTCTCCGCGGAGGGAAGAGACAGAGTATTTTTCTAATACCTCGCAACTACCTCTCTCTGTGCTGGAAAACATATGAAGTCAGCGTTTTTTTTTCTTTTTTTTACAAACGCACTCGGCAGGCCTTGGCGACACTTTTCTTGGAACGAGAGCACTTCAGCGTTGAGGGATGCACACAGACCTTCAGTATTTAAAGTCAGCATCCGTACAAAAATAAAGATCACTGCAACATCCTGCTCAAGCACTGCATTAACACAAGTAGTCTATTTAAAGTCTGCTTCAAGCCACACACACCAGGTTAATAACGCCTGAGAAGCTTTTTGTGAGCAATGCATTGCACATGCTTTGTTCAAACCCGCAGATATACATTTGGAATTAAAAAAGATATGCGGTGCATGTTTCCAGACATGTGCTGGCCTCATTCAGCGAAAAGCTTCTTTAAAAATTAAACAGCTGTATCCCTTTTGAAAAGCATACATTCACAGGCAAAAATAAACAAGCAGAAAGGAAGAAAATCGAGCTGTGAAGGGAGGAAGAAATGAAGTGGGGGAACACTTGAGAACGTTTGAGTTCAATTGCTTTAAAGAGATCACGTTGTACTGTGTGATCTTTCCAGAGCAATCCAAACTGATTGGGACAGCTTGTGGATTTGTCATTTTAATCTTCTGCTCAATCGTGTCTCCGCATGAATGTTTCTTCTTCTTCTACACGTGTCAAATGCAGCCAAGAAATTGGTTGACGACAGAGGGAGTAACATCAGCGTTACTTGTGAATTTCTGCACATATTTGTATTAATGTCAGTCAGGTGATTTTTAGGTTTGATCCACATGTAATAAAAAATGCTCCATTTCCTTTTCTTGTGCTTGTAGGTTATTTCTAACATTATTGTGTTTCAAATTGCAGCAAAGTACTTCAGTTGAAAGGGAACTCAACCCAGAGTTACACAGCAGTTAACAGACTCATTTGACATTTTGGGAAATATACTTATTCAATTACTTTCAAAGAATTTGATGAGAAGATTGATACCACTCTCCAAATATATATGAGTCAAATATGAAGCAGATCACCTGATGGTTAGCTTAGATTTGCACCGATGGTTAGCTTAGGTTTGCACCCGATGGTTAGCTTAGGTTTGCACCTGATGGTTAGCTTAGATTTGCACCGATGGTTAGCTTAGGTTTGCACCTGATGGTTAGCTTAGATTTGCACCGATGGTTAGCTTAGGTTTGCACCTGATGGCTAGCTTAGATTTGCACCGATGGTTAGCTTAGGTTTGCACCTGATGGTTAGCTTAGATTTGCACCGATGGTTAGCTTAGGTTTGCACCTGATGGTTAGCTTAGATTTGCACCGATGGTTAGCTTAGGTTTGCACCTGATGGTTAGCTTAGATTTGCACCGATGGTTAGCTTAGGTTTGCACCTGATGGTTAGCTTTGATTTGCACCGATGGTTAGCTTAGGTTTGCACCAGATGGTTAGCACCTGATTGTTAGCTATTAGCACCCGATGGTTTGGTTAGCTTAGCTTAGCTCCTGATGGTTAGTTTAAGTTAACAGCTGATGGTTAGCTTAGGTTAGCACCTAATGGTTAGCTTAGGTTAGCACCTGATGGTTAGCTTAGGTTTGCATCTGATGGTTAGCTTAGCTTGGCACCTGATGGTTAGCTTAGCTTAGCACATGTTGAATAAAGGGTGGGATACTACAGTTTACAACACAGGCCTCTATTTAGGGCTTCTATTTTAAAAATATGTGGGAATTAATCAGACTGGGAGGGTATAAAGAAAATAAGCTATTGTTGCATTATGGGATATGTAGTCTCTATTGTTCTCGGAGGTCAGCCCACACGACGGAGAACAAGTTACGATATCTCGTCCACTGTTCAATGCTTCAATTTTGTGATATCATTTAAAAAAGGTGTCTATTGTAAAATCTTCAACCTTATGGAGGTATTAAATCGCTGGAATATGCCTTTAAGCAAAAGTAAAGTAGTTTAAAAAAAACAGCAAAATGCTCTTTCAGACTTCCATCGTTGCTGGAAGGGAAAGACGTAAACACTTGTTGTTCCTCAGAAGGAACTGTATACCCCTTCATGAAAAATGCACAACATGAAGTCGACGTCGGTTAAAGGAGTTGTTTTCTGAGGGTTTGACATTGACAGGTAAAGAATGGGGGAGTCCTTCTCAAAGAGCAGTCTGAAAGGCATTTCTAAAGGATGCACATTTTAAACACATCTTTGTATTTCCGTCACAAATCACTTTCATTTATTCACTATTTACTCTGCTATTTTATCTTGACAATTTATTTTTGTATTTAATCTTTTTTCCCTGGATTAAATCGGGCATATGAAGCACGCAGGAAGTAAAAAGATGTTTTTTTGTAAGAATCATCTCTCAATCTCTTTCCCTTTTGACGCTTCTAGTAGTGAAGAAGGCAAAGCTGGCTTCATTGATCATGTTAACATTGGACTGATCTGCTTTCTTTTTGAGGCGGATACAAAGCTTTTTAAAATGTCTTTTCTCTCCGGCCCAGGAGGAGGAGGACTATTGATCTTGCTGTTTCTTTGCTTTGCCCTGAGAACATGCTTCAGCAGAGAGTGCATGCTGTTACATGCCTATCGCACTGTGTCAGCTGAATGCAACACAAAACGGTGAAATATCATTAGAAACGCAGCTGAGTCAATGCACAGCATAAGCCTGCAATGTTCAACGGATTCAGTGATCCAAACAACAGATGTGGCCTGGAGTTCATCAGCAGCTCTTTGTGATCTCACTGGTAAACTGTTGACTTATAACTGGATTCATTTAGGCTGCAACTGCAATGCAAAGGCTTTGTTTTTGAGGGCATTTCTTCAGGTTCGGCACCAACGTCCACCTGGACCCAAACGTTGAACTGATGCATTAAACCTTATGGTTCAGAGCCTCTGGGACTCTGGGGTTCAGAGCCCATCGATAAATATCTTAGCAGAGCCACTGGTGTGATATAGCAAAATAAAATGGCACATCCTGGCCTCACATGTCAGTATAAGTTAATTTGTCATGTTTATAGCAATATGACACAACAAATATGAACATAAACCATAAATGTGACTCAAAGTGACATCAAAGTGGCTCGAGAATGCACCCCGTTAGCAAGAAGCTACAACCCTAAACTAAAGATACGCACAATAATGTCCTTTTCGTCCAGCAAAAAAAATTAAAATTGACTTACTTATGTCTGAAATATGAATAATTCTGCCTTTCCAACCGGACGTTGTGAAACGAGATGCATTCAGGTACGCCCGGAGAAAGTATGGAGCTTTCAGTGCCGGCCGAGTTGCCGCAATTTTTCGAAATGTCTGAACTAAAATAATTATTAGAAATACTTAACTTCACTCAATCAAAGCCAAACTTTGCACAGATACTCCCACCATATCGAGCTATTTTATAAATTAAACAAAGCATTCGTTAATATAGTTATGATAATGGAAATGTACTTTGAATTTCTTTTAGAAAAATATAAAAGAATATAAATATATTTCTTGTTCTGTGTATTATCAAAAACCAATATACCACTAACACATATATTAACTTATTATCTATGTTCACAAGGGTTTTCTGTATATTATACATTTTGAAATTATTCAAATAGACCTTGTGAATGAGGAGATAATCAGGATTTAGTATGAGATGCAAATCATTCGCAATTTTCACCACAAAATGGCTCGGGTGCATTTCTCAGCCCAAACTACAACTTCCTTCAGGCCTCCATTACAAACCTTAACTTTTACTGGATAATTAAGTCTCCACAGCCCGATACCAACTTTAGTATTCACTCACTTCATCATCTTAAAGGTCGCATCAGCATTTTACTTTCCCGATGTAACAACGCCACTAAGTTCCAACCAAGTTAATTTTTCTAATATTCCGTGAAACACCCTTGGAGTCACATCTCATTACTGACTTTTATTTCTTTGGTATGAATCTCCACCTGGGGAAGGCATGCCATTTGAATGAGCTTTGCATTATTTGACCTTGCAGACATAGCCGGCGCTCGCGCGTATCCACGCGCACAATGTTGGCCCATGCTTAGCAACGCCATATGGCAGTAAATGATCAAAGATCCTATATTTGACTTTGAGATTTCTCCAGAGGGAAGCGTCGCTGCAATGGAGGGGAATTCACATTAAAAAGTCTCCAGCTGAATCTAATTGCTCCCTGGACCTCCTCGTTTCTTTAAGATGGAGCTCCTGCCATAATTTGTGTGTGTGTGTGTGTGTGTGTGTGTGTGTGTGTGTGTGTGTGTGTGTGTGTGTGTGTGTGTGTGTGTGTGTGTGTGTGTGTGTGTATGCAAAAAAAAGGGAAGGGGTGGCTCTATGGTATGGTGGATATTACATCCCGTAATAAAAGAGTGAGGAAACAGAAGAGAGGAGACGGGGAAATAGTCTTCACTTTTAAGATGACTTTGTCTGCTATCAGACAGAACGGACCTAATGAAATAAAATCTGGCGGCGACATCAGGCATCAAACTGAAGCCTCTGATGGCCAAATGATTAATTAATTGATTATGGAACAAACCGGTCCATAGATAAGACGGCGGAGGCTTTCTAATGAAAAGGAATACTGTTATTTATCCCACCGAGGAGCATCTGAAAGATGATTCTCAGTCATAACAGAAGCCGACAAGTCGAGATAATGAATTCAATAATCTTGCAAATGAAATAGCGAGTTGCAAACTTTAGGACAAAGCGGTGATGTCTCTCTTTTTCTTTGCTCTTTTTCTCGTCTTGCAGTGACACAACCATTATGCCATCGCAGGAACATCTGAGGCGAAAGGTTTTCATCACACTGCAAAACACACGGGCGTGCAGATATGTTTTCAAATCAAATGGCATCCGCGTTGCTCTTTGAATAACAAAAAAACAAAACGTGTTGCAGGTATTTTGGCAGAGAAAATTACAGGAAAGTATTTTAAGTGCGACTCTCGGGGAGCTTGTGTTTCCTCAAACAGCTGGAGGGGATTGATCGCGTTTGTCTTTGCACAACGCGAACAACATCCAACTGTGAATCACGTTTTTCACTTCATGACCTTGAACGCATCATTGGCTCTCGCAAAAATCTTTCTGCATAACCTTTTGTTATAAATGGTCAATTATAAGTGTCTTTGACATAATTAACTGGAATAAACATATAAAGCTTTTTTGTTTGTGCAGAATCATTTTAATAGCATTTATAGCTCGGTAACACGGCTGCAGGTGGCATGAGGTATATGAGCTATTATTATTGATCACTATATATAAATTGGTACAGATATTCATGACGCCCAGAGGAAGAAACTCTCATGATGCCACCGAGAAGTACACATTTGTGGTTTTAAATGATGAAAATATGAAACATGAAAATGTCTGCAAAGCTAATGACATTCCCATCACCTTCTGTGGTACTTTGGGTTTGTATGAATCAGCAGAACCTGCTAATTCATACAAAATCCAATATATATATATATATATACATTCACAACCTGAACTAATGATCAAACACTTTATACATTCACAGTGTGTAAAAACATTGGGATAAAAAAAAGTCCTGCATGTGAGAAGAGATGAATCGTTCCTTTCAACTAATCATCATCTCCCAATAACGAAAATCAGAGCTCCAGTTTTTAATCAGCGCTCACATCCTTCGCTGGCGTTGCGTAGTCATTACGTAATTGGATCTTGAGAAACGACTCCAAACATCCCAGATATGTTCCAACAATGTTTTGCTCGCTGCAATCAAAACACATTATGGCGAATGTAATGAGGCGCCGGTACCAAACGCTGGCATGATGCACAAAGACGCTGCGGATAAAAGACGGCGAGCATCCTGGTCGCCCGTCCTGCCAAGTGCTCACCCGTAATTAGGCGGTGATGTAGTGGCTTTTGTTCTCTCTGATTAATTATCAGCAGCTTTCAGAGAGCGCGGAGGCAGCCAATTACCTTCATCCAGGTTCATCGTCGGGCTCCTCAGATGCTACACGCGAAAGGTCAACGGAGGTCGTCTTCGGTTTGGTGGGAGGCAAAAGCGGCGAACAAGAGAGGCGCGTTGGAGGCCGGGGAAAGGGCACGGAGGCAGTTTGCTAATCCATTTATCACCACGCCGAGCTGCTTCCCCCCATTCGCCCCACTCCATCTGCCTGGTACATGAATAATAGACATCATGAAAAACAAGCAAAAGGCAGAAATACATCCCGTTAAGTGACACGCTGTCAGGGGGAAAGTCAGACCTTGTTGTTGGAAGTTAACTCAAAAGCCATTTGTCCGCACATGGCCATCAATTCTGCACAGCCCAACGCTATTTTTTATTTTTTTTGTTGCAAAACAACAATTAATGCAGCGGAGAAAAAGCAAGCGAATAAAGACTTCATTTTATTCAGGTGATTTTGTGTCCTGTCAGAAACCGTTACGCCGCGAAGGGAGAGCCGGAGTGACTGGAGGAGAGACTCTTCGGTTTCAGCCGCGGAGTTAATTAGATAGATTTACTGGAGGAAGGTGATCGCGGCAGACCGAGAGGATCAGACCGCTGTCAGGGTCGGCGGCGGTGTTATTTACGGGGGAATCCGGCGTGCCGTCGGATGTCTGTGGGTGTGTGTGTGGCCGGGCCCCCTCATTACCTCCTCGCTCCAATCACGGGGCGGATTTATGGCCACCGCAGGGAGGCTGTGAAAGCCCCGTAGTGAGGTAGTTAGGTGTTCCTGCACATCCTCCGCCATACACATCACCTTTATGGCCACTCCTGTCCTATTCTTACATCAGAGCCAGCCGTAGTGGGTCTCCGAATGCTCAAGAGCAAACATCAAACGGCTTTAATTAAAGTACCCCGGCCAGAGCTGAATAATTTGAAGACTATTTTTCCATTCCTGCGTTGCTTTTTTTTTTTCTGCAGAGGAAGCGTGACAAGAAGTTGAGTTTAAGAGAGCTCGTATTTCAGGGATTATTACACAGCAGCCGAGCTGAATGTGCTGTATTGTAAATACTATTGTAAAAAACAGGAATAGACACGGTGGAATCTCCCTTTAAAGCCCTTTGCTGCTGTGTGTTACATATAGAAAGTTTAAAAATAAAGATACAAGCGTCCTCCGATATGAACGGCGAGGCCCATCGCAGGCAAAGAAAAGCACTCTGAGTTTAACAGGCCTCATTGAGCCGGTTTCGATTGGGCGGAAATTAGCCTGTGAGGTTTAGACGGTCGAGAGGAAGTCCTCTCAAGCCTCGTCTTCATCAATTACAGTGCGTACAACGACCGCGCCGTATTGATCTCTTCGCTTCAGATGGCCCATTGGCTCCGCCCACATCGCTCTGCCATTTCACAGGAGGATTTGTTTCGGCCGCTGCAGAAAGACCGGATACACCGGAGGATCGGGTGACGATCAGAATATAGGGACCCCAAAAAGAAAATTACAAGGGCTCTGTGATTGGGACGCACCAATGGGATTACCCCATTACTGACTTGGACTCAGCTATTGACATGAAAGGTGCTAAAATCCCCAAAGTCTGAGCATTAATTTAGCAGCAGACAGATATTGGCTGTTTAAAGATGTAGCAGAGTGATGGCTATATGAGCTGAGGGACTGTAAATTGTATTGGAAGGAAAAAGTTAAGAAGGGAAATATCCTCACTGTTGTACCTGCTTTGAGTCTCTCGATTCATCACCAATGTTCACTGGGACGGTGCCGCACTGGAGACATTTACATAATGATAGTGGGAGGAAAGTTTTCAGGCTCTTCACTTCAGCAAAAGTAGCAACGGCTCACTAACAATACTCAAAGGAAAAGTCCAGCATGTACAGAAATGTGAACAATCTACTTAAACTATATCGCATAAGGCATTATTGGATTATTAGCATGTCTTGTGGTTGATGGTGACCAAAATATGTGAAATCTCCGATGCAGTGAAAGGTCGAGTGTGCTCGAAACTAGTTTGTGATCCGTCGTCCGATCAAAGGACAGGGCAAACGTTTACTCCCTGTTTCTAAAGGGCAACGCTCAAAGGCGGAGCAAAAGGTATACGAAAATTGTCCCAAGATGTCTCTCCTTAAAGATTTATGTGGCGTTGTCAGCATGAAAGTGATGGAGGTAGTTGTGTAGAAAAGATACAAACCTTGTGACATCGTATTACCTTCATTTGACACTTTCACCCAAAGGGATTCCCAAAAGGTGCATCCAATCCGGTGGATACAACCGTCTGAGCCCGGCAGGCAAATACAGTGTCTTGAATCAGATTCAGCCGCTTGTAGCCAGAGGAGGTTGTGCAGAGGAGCAGGGTTACTGTGGAGGACTTATGGGTTGAAGCCCAGCTGGACGGTGGAGTTCTCAAAGGTAACGGAGAGGTCATGGACAGGAGATACCTTTCCTGGAAGGAAGCTACTACCTTGTTTTGTTGGGTCTATACTCCACATGGCCACTTGCTCCGTGTCTGATTGGATTATGCTTTAACATTTATCAGATCCCACCCACCTCTTCTCAAATAACAAGTGGTTTGCCACATTTCCTCAATGACAATGTCGTTTTTAGCCTGCGCTCCCATTCCGATCAATCCAATCCGCTCCGAGTCTTTTATCATACATTACTATTCAAATTGTCCCACAAATCTCCCCCTCTCACATGTGCTGAATGATCGAATGATCCAGGAGAATATTTAAAAAAAAAACCTACTCAGCATCTCACTTATCGGGCCCCGCCACCTGGTAGATGTCAGAAAGTGAGAGGGAGACGGTATAGGGGGAGGAGGGACCACCCCCTTAGTCGTCTGATAAAAAAAGAATAAGAAATGGACAGCGCTGAATGGATTTTCAACACTGTTATGAAGACGTATCTCCTCTTTGCCGCTCACGCCCCACATGGCTCTCTGCACACCGCCCTCCCCGTGGCGGTATCTCCCTCACCCTTTATTACCCTCCCGCAAAGCGCTTTGCAGATGTTCTCTCTCCCGCCGGCAGCCCAAACACATTCTCGCATTTCTTCAAACTAGCCCTTATTATTATTATATTGGGTGTAATTGAATTAAGGAGCTGTTTAAACTGGGTCTATTTGCACACTCAAATAAGGCGCCATCAGAACTGAGCTGCCTTTAACTCTCCATAATTGAGTTTTTCCTCTACAAACATGCTCCTTCATGCTGTTAGCCTCTTTTAGGGAAGACTAAATGTGGAGTTTTTTTTTGTTTCTTCTTCTTCTTCTTCTTCTTCTTGCAGTATGCACCTGCAGAGATTTTAGTCGTGCTTGATGTTTTATCATGAATATACTGCCAGGAGCATGATGCAGAGCAGGGCAGACGTTTGCCTGTGAAACCTCTCCACTGAAGTCTCCCTGCAAATGAAAGGGATTTAGGTCTATAGCGAAAGCATCCAGCCTACAGAGATGCAGAGATATGTGGATATTAAAGCATCTTTGAAAAGGGCTGTGTGAATATGATGTATTATTAATATTATTATTATTATCATAAAGCGCTTTTAAATGCTGCAAAGTCGGGACAAAAGGTGGCCGAAATTAAGCTTGTGCCGAAGAAACGCTGTATCGTCTTCCTAGAAACTAAAAACTCAGAAACGCACTTCATAAACATCTCATCGTGCTCAAGCTGCATTTTTAATTTGCTCGTGGAAAATGTGTTTTTCTTTCTCATATAATGCTGACTCAGCCTTCGTCGGGCCGTAGCCACTAATGAGGTCGGCAAGAGAGGTCTTCCTGTTTGTTAATTGCGTCCTATTTTTCTCTTTTAATTCCCAGCCTTATGAATTTGGATGAAAAGGAGGGTATTGATTGCAGCGTGTGTTGAATCTACTTTAAGGGCTGACGGCGAGCGGAAGGCTACAGCAGCATTGACCATGACCTGTCTACTTTACTCTGGTTTAAAGCCCCTCGGTTATATGCCTTGCTCTGCTCTTATGATTCCATTACAGAGGCAGTCTTTACTCTGTGGCATTGACTAATGGATAGCCTTTGCTTCCCTGCAGAGTGCAGGCTGCCGTGTGACGTGCTTCAGCAGGCCTCGAAATGAGAACGGTAAAGAACTCAGAAAGGAGGACCTGTGAAATCCCATCCGATGAGCCCCGCGCTGCAGCCCTGCAGACTGGATCTGGTCCTGTGTGTTTGTGTTATTTGATACCTGGCGGAGAGCCGCCATCCAGCAAGCAGTGTGTCTTTTGATACACCTGCTGAAGGCTGCCGAGTCCTCAGACCCCGTGGCTCGGCTCAGTGGAGCTCAAGCCGGAGGCCCGTGGGTACTCGTGAGCAGTATTGGTTCTCGTCTGCTAAGAAATTGTAATCATGGGAAAGAATCTCAGTTGTGCTACAGTTGATTTGACCTCACAGCCTTTATAATGGGGGAAAGAGCCAGCCTGACGTGCAGCTGTGAATGCCATTACTTACATTTTATTTGTACAACATTGCCCCCTGGTGCATCTCCCAGGGCACTCCCCAGGCCCCCTGGAGGGCCCATGTCAGAGGACAACACTGTATCACAATATAGTGCAGTAATTTACCACTACCTGCTCCCAGCAAATTGACCACGGATGCACCTCACCTGTATTACTCTGTCACATTCACTTTGAGAAAAACACTGGGGAACCACGGCTGTACACACAAACACATGAAAACACACACAGTATTTCAAAACCAGAGGGAGTTCAAAAAAAATGTAACTAAGTCCTCTTTTTTCTACTTTTTATTTTGGTATTTTAATGATGGATGCATGAATGCATTGTTCAGCTTAGCAATTTTAAGGTATGCATTTGAGAATTAAATAAACACAACTCTTAAATTGATGATGCATATCCAGTATAAATATATATATACATCTTTATTTTATATGTGGCACAATTCTGCATAATCAGGATTATGTATAATATATATATATATATATATATATATATATATAAAGATCGGGGACTGCTGTCAGTGTCCTTTACTGAAGGTGGCTAAAAATGTGACGAGTGTTTTGTGGGGCTCGTGCGCCCTCTCGTGGCCGGAAGTCGGTGTTATATTTTGACGTTTCCGGCTCCGGCAGACATATTGCTTACAGGAGCAAATTCTGGAAAGCTAGAAGAGAGAGAGAGAGAGAGAGAGAGTCTGTGTTTGTGTGTAAGAGAGAGAGGATTCAAAATTGATTTATATCTTCACGACCTGACACACAAACGACACAGGACGTAATGGGTAAGTTTTATTACGGGGGGTTAAAGCGAGAGTACTGAGGTGCGTTCAGGTGCTGAAAGATGCGTCATTGAGAGTGATGGTCACACAAACCCTCGTCCTGTCACTGTTGTTTAGCTAACTACTGAGCTAACTCCTTTAGCTGCGCAGCTAACTCCAGTTAACGATGCTAAATTACGCAAAATAGAGTTATTAATCCATCGTAGTTGGTTTCTATTAACCCGTCACGGTAGTGTGTAATACCATGACAGGTTTTAATCCTGTATACAAGGTGTAACGCTGCGATATAAACCTAATTTCAACCGGAGAAAACAAATAGTTGTTAGCCAACTTAAGCAAACTACTAGCTAGCTAGCTAGCTAGCGCGCTAACTACGCATGCGCCGCGCTGCAGCCTGTTTCTCTCTCTAAAAGGTGTGTAGACGTAAAGCTTCACCCAAGTATTCGATTATTATCGATCACGTCCACATATTGTCCTGCTTATTGGCCCACGTGACGTCCTCCAGTCTCTCGTTATTCAATCCCACAGAGATAAAGTTACACTGCGGTGCTTATGTAATTATATTACTTTATTGTATTCAATTGGAAGCTGGTAAAGTGACTTGAAAAATTATATTTATGATCGGTTGCCAACAGCGGTGACACATCGGCACGCGGGCACAGTACGTCGGCGTGTAACGTGTTTAACACGTGACCCCGTGTTTTCCAGACTGCACCCAAACAGGATCATGTTTGTGTGTTGTTGTTGTTGTTGTTGTCATAACTGTTAACGCATGTATTTGTAAATACGAATGAAAGGGAGGCAGGGATGCTTCATTAACTGTCAAATGGGAATATCAAAACACCTGGTCATTACATTTTATTATTGTTCCTCCATTGCTTAGTTTTTAATGTTAATAATAATAAAATGTCCTTGGCTGGAGTCGTCCCCTTTGGGCTTTATTTGTCACCAAAGAGAGACTAAATTTAAAGGATCAGGATGTTTTCAGACACACACGCACACACACGCACACACACGCACACACACGCACACACACACACACATAATGAAGGTTTAAAGCCATGCATACAGTTTGGGATTTTGATATATTTATATATATCTGCTGTTGAGATTTCTGCCACCGCTCTACAACAGAGGGTTTCAATTCCACTGTTGGCGACTGTGGCTCAGTGGTTAGCAGGTCCGTCTTTCAATCAGAGGATCGGTGGTTCGATCCCCGTCTCCGCTAGTCCATGTCGATGTGTCCTTGAGCAAGACACTTAATCCTAATTGCTCACCGTTGCTGTGTTACGGTCTACTGTATATCATGTAAGTCTCTTTGGATAAAAGCATCAGCTAAATGTGATGTTATGTAATGTTGTTGTTTTTTTGGGTACCTTCACTCTGGTGTCTTTCCTCTGGACACTCCATGCTGTAGGTTAGGGTCTCTGCCGATGCAGACACATGTCCCCCTGCAGGGCTGTTTCCATCCAGCCTAAACAGTCAGTGCGGTTCACGTACAGCAGCTAATCAAACTCGCACATTACAGGAATCGGAGCAACCAGCCGCAACCTGTGCTCGTATGGCGTCTGCGCCCGCGGCTTTACCATCTGGACACAACACACACACACACACACACACACACACACACACACACACACACACACATGCATACACACATCCACCAGCTTTCTATGAGGCCGGTTGTGCTAATGCCCTCAAACCATAACATGACCTCAATTTGCGGCACTTGTTTCCGATATTTAACCTCCAAAACTCCCGCTGTTACAATCGGGAGGGCGTTTGGCACAGGAGCTTGTAATGTGGTCCCTACCTCCTCTCTCTGGCCTCGTGGCCCCCGGGGGACTCGGGGATCGGCCCGGTGCCCCGTTCTGGTGGCATGACTGCACAAATGCTGAGAATGGGCATGTTTGTCCTGCGTGGGCACCGATTAATGCTAACTCTGCGATTTAACTCTACTGAATAAATACGTTTGTTCTGCCTGCCAGCGGACTGGTTGATGAATAGCTTAGCAGTGTGTGTGTGTGTGTGTGTGTGTGTGTATTTTTAGGTTGTGTTATCCAGTTTCTATGAGCTTGTTTGTAAAAGGCCTTTTTATATATAGACCTGCGTACATCATCATGACTTATAATTAGAGCTGTTAAGGGGAAACAAATGCAAACGGTCACATGTTGAAGTCTTTAGCTTCAAACGGCGCACAGCTTTTTGTTGTTTTTTTCGGCTCGTCCTTGTTGCGTCCTGATCTAACGTCTGCTTGTGTGTCTGTGGCCCGTTAGAGCCGTCAGCCAGTCCGGCCAAAGACAACTACAGGATGAACCGCTACAAGAACAAAGCACTGAACCCTGAGGAGATGAGGCGCCGGCGGGAGGAGGAGGGCATCCAGCTCAGGAAACAGAAACGAGAACAACAGGTGTCAGCGGATCGTTTTGTATCTGTTTGAGATTAGACAGGTGTGTGTATGCACGTCTCTCTTAACAGTTTCTTTTTTTTAAACACAGCTTTTCAAGAGGAGGAATGTGGATGTTCTCAATGAAGAAGAGGCCATGTTTGAGAGTCCGCTGGTGGACCCCTACCTCAGCTCTCCAGCAACAGTGAGTGTCACAACACAGACAAAGAGAGGCCCACGCAGGACGGTTGTCTTTATTAATGTTGTGTAGCCCGTGGATGGAGAATAGTGGAGTCAGTGCTCGTGCATGTGTTGTTGCAGGAAGGAGTCATTACCAGAGACATGGTGGAGATGCTTTTCTCGGAGGACCCAGAGCTTCAGCTCACCACGACACAAAAGTTCAGAAAACTCCTTTCTAAAGGTGTGTATATATATTGTGTACTTGCAGTGAATCTACACAAATGTGATGTCAGATTAAACACGAGTACTCACGTCCAGTTTTACCGCATTTCAGAGCCCAACCCCCCAATCGATGAAGTCATAAACATGCCTGGAGTAGTCGAGAGGTTCGTGGAGTTCCTGAAGAAGAGCGTCAACTGCACGCTACAGGTCAGTTTGTACTACACGAGGTGCACATTTCATATCTGTCACGTGTCAAACACACACAATTTGTGTCACCTGACTTAAAGCTGGCGTGTAGCGTTGAAGACGATAGCTCTGCGTTAAGAGTTATTTTTGCATTGAGGTGTAAATCCTCATCTCCAGAGCCCGACTGGCTCATTAATGTAAGATGAATGGGAATGATCATTTATTAAGGTGACCGAATGAGTTTTGCTCATTTAATTAAAACGTATTTCGGCTCCATCGTTAAAGATGTAAGAAAAATAGTTTGTTGCAATTTTCTTATCCAATTTCTTTGTAGTGGTTATTTGCATAAAAACACAATTTAAATGAATAAGAAACACATGATTGCTTTTATTTAAATATTTTATTAATGCTTTAATAAAAAATGGTGGTCACTTTGATTATATTGTATAAGCTGCATAGAGTTAATGTTTAACAGATAAAACCATTTTCTCCCTCATACAACTGTATTTAATCAATGTCTCGCCCCAAAACTACGTTTTACGACATCACATCCAAACGCATCCTGATAGCGACCTGATCAGCCTGTACCGGCCAATCAGATGCAAGCTGACAGTGTGCGTCTGTAGTTTTTAAACGCTACCTCCTCCCCCCCCCCGCCCCTCCCCCCTGCAGTTTGAAGCCGCTTGGGCGCTGACCAACATCGCATCGGGCACGTCCATGCAGACGAAGACGGTGATCGTGGCCGGAGCCGTGCCCATCTTCATCGAACTCCTTAACTCAGACTTTGAGGACGTCCAAGAACAGGTGAGCAGTGACTTGTGTGTCTGTTTGTGTTGCTTTGTCCTGACTCGTGCACCCACGGCCTGTTGGTAACGACGGTTGTGTTATCTGTCTGCAGGCGGTGTGGGCCTTGGGTAACATTGCAGGGGACAGCGCCGTGTGCAGGGACTATGTGCTGAACTGCGATATCCTTCCGCCATTATTAATGTAAGCCCATCTCCACACTGATCGTGACCACTAGCTTACCTTCCTATAATCACGTATTTCTGATACTCTCATGTGCTGAGCTTTGCTTTTCTTTGTGTTTTTCAGGCTTCTGACCAAATCCACTAGATTGACCATGACTAGGAATGCCGTGTGGGCTCTGTCTAATCTCTGTAGAGGGAAAAACCCTCCGCCTACTTTTGAAAAGGTACGACTAAAAAAAACACAGATCAGGCATATACTACTTTTGGGATGTTCAGTGTGTTGCTGTGGAGTCCTCCACATAGTGAATGATAGTGGTTGCATGTGTGAAATCCCACGAAACAAAAAAGATGAATCCCAATTTTTTTTAATCTGTGTTTTACAAGATTATATTTAGTCACGAGACCTTCGATACTGTAAAGAAAGCACTTCCGTCATGTTTTCAGATTTTTGGCGCCGACGTATCGAGACTAAAATCATCTTATTTTGAAGGGCATCACAAATATTGTTTAGCAAAACCTCGATCTAATATTGCCTCGGCGAGCTGCTTCTCCTTCAACTGCTAAGGGGTGTGTGTGTGTGTGTGTGTGTGTGTGTGTGTGTGTGTGTGTGTGTGTGTGTGTGTGTGTGTGTGTGTGTGTGTGTGTGTGTGTGTGTGTGTGTGTGTGTGTGTGTGTGTGTGTGTGTGTGTGTGTGTGTGTGTGTGTGTGTGTGTGTGTGTGTGTGTGTGTGTGTGTGTGTGTGTGTGTGTGTGTGTGTGTGTGTGTGTGTGTGTGTGTGTGTGTGTGTGTGTGTGTGTGTGTGTGTGTCTGCAGGTGTCACCGTGTCTGCCGGTGCTGTCCAGGCTCTTGTTCAGCAGCGACCCAGACCTGCTGGCGGACGCCTGCTGGGCCCTGTCGTACCTCTCGGACGGCCCCAACGACAAGATCCAGGCCGTCATCGACTCGGGCGTCTGCAGGCGCCTCGTGGAGCTGCTCATGTGAGTCCAGGCTCTCTCTCTCCATCTCTCTCTCTCTCTTTGTCGCCGTAAATACTTGACCCATCTCCCCGTCCTGCAGGCACACGGACTACAAGGTGGCCTCTCCTGCTCTGAGAGCCGTAGGAAACATCGTAACTGGAGACGACATCCAGACACAGGTGAGGGCAGAATGAGTTTCTGTTGCAGGGAACAGGACGAACGCACCTCAGTCCATTGTTTATTAAGTTCTTGTAGTACTAGTAGTTAAAACTGCATAAATCCTTGTAATACCTTTTTTTACAATGTTCACAACATTTGTGGTCATTTTTGGATAATGCAGTTTGTGGTGAAGGTGGATTTGACTGCACCTAACACGTTTTTTTATTGTTAATTAATTTGTCCAATATTTTGTCAATAAGTTGTTTGGTCTAAAAAATAAAAGTAAAATGTTATACAATATTTACCAAAAGTCAAGATTGCGTCCTCTTCTTCAGTTCACGACTCAAAGATATTCAGCTGACCGTCAAAGAGAAATAAAGAAACTGCAAAATATTCACATTTTAAGAAGCTGAAATAAGAGAAATTTTATTACAATTTTCTTATAATAAATAAAATACTCAAACCGATTAATTGATATTCAAAATAGATGCAATGAATCAAATTTATTGTTGCAGCTCTAATAATAGACTGTGTTTTAACAGTGACAGTTGTTTCTATTATTTTGTCCACTTCATATAAAACTAAGGCTAAATAACCTTCTATTTATAATTCAATGCAGTCCTCCAAAGCTAAGGGAACTGTATTCATTGTCAGTATTTGTACACTTAATGCTGAAACCTTTAAGATATAAATAAATATAAATACATGACCTTTCCCCAGGTGGTGTTAAACTGCTCCGCCCTGCCGTGTCTGCTGCACCTTCTCAGCAGCGCTAAAGAGTCCATCCGCAAAGAGGCGTGCTGGACCATCTCCAACATCACCGCAGGAAACCGAGCACAAATACAGGTGATTGTTAAGGAAACCTCACCATCGGACACCCCGCCAGTATATTATTAACTATAACTATAAATGTGTATTAACCCCGACTGGGCTCGCTCTCCACCAGACACCACTGGTGTCACCTTTTTGATAATAATCCTGATTTCACTCGGCGTGTTTTCAGACTCGAGTTCGTACAAAATGCTGCTGCCGTATATAACAGCACATATAAAACCAGTTTTAGCTTCATCGCTCCGGCCACAGGATGCATTTATAAGATTTTACTTTGAAGGCCGTGGTTGAACTGGTCGTGTCTCGATGAAGATGTATTCCCAAAGTCGAGCGTCTCTCTGGAAGGATTTTACGGAGGAGATCGGGCCGCCCACATCTTTGTCCTCTTTTAAAAAAAAATGCATTAATTGAATTACTTCCCTGCTCTGTTTGTCTAATATAATGATTTGATTTTATTGTCATGTATTGAATTCTGATTTTTATTTTTTATTTTTTTGCTCTTGTGAAGCATTTTGTAATTGTTTTTGAAAGATGTCGTAGAAATATAATTTATTAGTATTTTTATTATTATTATTATTATTCATCACAGAAACAGTAGCTGACATAAGTTAAGCCACGCCCCCTTTTCTCCCCTCTCCACCCTGCAGACGGTGATCGACGCCAACATCTTCCCGGTCCTGATCGACATTCTCCAGAAAGCAGAGTTCAGGACCAGGAAGGAGGCGGCCTGGGCCATCACCAACGCCACCTCCGGAGGAACGCCGGAACAGATCAGGTGAGACCGGAGCAACGGGGTCGAGCAGGTCGGGGTCAACTGGAGTTCAAAGGGTTTCCATGAAGCATTAACAGCATATTGTTTAGTATTTATGAATTAGGACAAATCCTTTTCCCTTAAAGCGACAGACTGGGGAGAAAAAACTGAAGAAATATGAAGGGAAGCTTCAATTGTGTGTCTATGTGGAAATTAGGTGATTTAAATGTATTAATATTATGCACAGGGAGGTTACATACAACTCTGGGGGTAATCAGGAAGAATTATTAATATTCAATTTATTTAAAATACATTACATTAATTGGATCAATTAAGGCAATTAAATTAAAATATATTTTTTAAATCGAATAGTATAATAAAATATAATGCCACACTTCCTACTCTCATTTTAATCTTTAAACTTTGTAATGGAGCTTTCTGAGCTTCAGAATTGTAAAAACAAATATATATATATTGTGCAACAAAAATAATAATAGTTAATAAAATGTGTCACTCCAATTATTATTCCTTGCTTTAATTTGGGGATAATAACGTGTAAAGACGTTGCCATTGAGCCAGTTACTTAGCTTCGTTCCAGCTTGAGCCCAGTTTTCAACATTTATTTGATTATTTGAAAGTATGCAGAATTATCTTTTAGCAGATCCTGTTGAAGTGTACTGTAATACTGAAAGAAAACTTTAAACTTGATGTATCCCAGCAAGTTCTGGAGTCATGGAGGCTGAAATCTTCCGTCTTGAATTCAGGTACCTGGTGAACCTGGGCTGCATCAAGCCGCTGTGCGACCTGCTGACGGTGATGGACTGCAAGATCGTCCAGGTGGCGCTCAACGGGCTGGAGAACATCCTGCGGCTGGGCGAGCAGGAGGCCAAGCAGGAGAGCAGCGGCACCGGGGTCAACCCGTACTGCAGCCTCATCGAGGAAGCCTACGGTACCGTGCTGCTGGGTCCTAGTGGGGGTCGGGTTTCAGGAATGTCGAGCACAAATTGTCATAAAATTGTTTTTTTTTCATACAATTTATTTTTTTTTTAAATTTAAATCAGCAGTCTCACAAAGCAATAGCCAACTTTTATTAATATTCTTCAATTTCAAAGTATTGAGATTTGATACCCAGACCCCCCAGAAAATCGGTCTAATTCATTTCTGTCTGATAATTTAGCAAACGTTCCTTGTTCTAATGTTCCTCGTTGTTCCAGGTCTGGACAAGATCGAGTTCCTCCAGAGCCACGACAACCAGGAGATCTACCAGAAGGCCTTCGATCTGATCGAGCACTACTTCGGGGTGGAGGACGAGGACAACAGCCTGGCCCCCCAGGTGGACCAGGCCAACCAGCAGTTCCTGTTCCCCCAGCAGGAGGCGCCCATGGAGGGCTTCCAGCTTTAAGGCTGCAGCCCTAAAATAAACCCTTTAACCCCCCCAGCCCGGCCCCGCCTCCATACCTCCTTGTCTCATAGAGGACCCCTAGATGCCCGAGTCAGACCTCCATGCCCCTCCCCCCCTCCCTGATCTGCCACTAACCCCCCCTTCAAACACACACACACACACACATCTTCCTGCCATTTGATCTCATTGGCAGTGACGATGGTTTTGGTTGGTTAATATCTTTACATACTTTTATTTTAATTTTATTTTCCAGTGGGACATTCCTCTTAGGATGGTCCATGCTTCCCAGGTTAGTCCACAGACAGGGTGGGGGGGTGGTGTGGGGGGGTGCCTCCTGATGTCAATCTGACTTGGTGCAATTCAAAGAGAAGTCCGGACTAACATGATCCCGTTTTGTTATTTTTGTGATTTAGTTATTTTTCTCCCCCAACACTTATTTATATGCATCTTTTTTTTTGTGCTTGTGGTTTTTCTTTGGTTTGCTCCTTAAATTCGCTCCTTGATTGTTAAGCTTAGGGTTCAGCTAATCTGATGCCCCCCCTCCCCCCTTATCTCTTCTATTACATTTCTTTTCAGGGGTTAGGGTTGAGATGGGTATGAAACGTAGGAATGGCTCTGGATGGGAAAGTGGAAAAGGGGGTCGGGTTGTATAGAAGACATGTTTAAAGATCTAGTAGAAAAAAAGAATCGAGGGTGGTATAGTTAGAGTGTGCTGTGTTATTAATAACAATACATTTGAATTATGAAGTGATCTAACTATTTAACAAGGCATCGCTGGGGATCCAGGGGGGGGAGGGGAGGGGGAGGAGCTACCAGCAGCAGGAAACTCAACATATTTTTATATTTAAATGAATTCAAGACATTGCAGATGTTTCAAAACGGGGCACAGACACGACGCTTCTAGTTTTGAACGCCTGACTTCATGGAGGCCCGGCGCAAACGGGTTGCTGCTGGTTCGCTAGGCCCCTCCCCCCTCCGCCCCTGTGCTCCCACAATCCCCGGCTGTTTGTGGCAGGGTTTTTGCATGGCGTTATATTACCCCGCGTACAGTCACCGAGTATCCCCGGCCGAACGCAGACACTCGGCACGGAGCGGCGGAGGCCTTTTCTTGTTGCAGCATTTAGAGTTTAACACAAAAAAAAGCAGGAAGTGGGCGGCGGCCAGCCGGTTCGGTGGCGTTACCGGTGACCGTGTAGTGGCAGCGCTGGTGTTTTGGTATAGTGGGGGAGTCGATGTATCTTTTTGAGGGAGGGGGGACGCCGCCTGGTGAGGGCTTTGCATGGGCCCGGTGTGTGTTGGTGTAAATAGCCGCTCCCGTGGCCGGCGGTGCATTTGGCCGGGGGTTCGCATCCCACCAGTGACGAGCATAACTCCAACCCCCAAAAAAATTCAAGTATGACTATATATTTGGATTTTGTTGTATTTGCATTATATTACACAGTAAATGTATTTGCGCACACTTCATGCACACTTGCATACAACACCAGCAGACACTGTACACACACCTCTCACAGATGAGTGGCTAGTGGCAAGAAACTATGGTTTCCATGGACTTTGAGTGGATTTTTTTTTTTTAACTTGCTTTTCTCCACAGATGGAGAACAGCTGTTTTTGATTTGACAGCTCTTTGTATAATTTCTATATTTATGAAAATTTCGCCTTTTTTTTTGTTGTTTAAATTTCCAGATTATTTTCTGTCTAATTGAGACAAAAAAAACGAAAACTTAAATTTTTTTTTTTGCGTATTTAATTATGATTCGGTGCACAAAGAAGTCTCATGGAAACTCTTCTTCTTCTTCTTCTTCTTCTTCTTCTTCTTCTTCTTCTTCTTCTTCTTCTTCTTCTTCTTCTTCTTCTTCTTCTTCTTGTTTCTAGCCACATGACTTACGATGGTTTAACTTAGCCCTGTAAACCCTGACCTGGGATCAGTGCCCGCCCCGTGACAGGAGCTGATCCGGGATCAGTGCTCGGGCCGCGTGGATTGAGCAGAACTGTGGTTGTGTGATGTTTGACTGACGGGCTGGAGTGACTCTGTGACCACGTCCGGGTCTGGGAGCGCCTGTTGTGTGGATCTCTGAACCGGCCGATAAATCATGAAAACCGTGAACGGAAAATTACGATAATCCCGACGGGAAAAAAAACTCTGGATTTGTCCGTAGATTTGGTTTCTTTCAGTATTATACATTTTTACATAAGCCATAAACTTCCATTGGCGGTTATTCTCGAGAGTTAACGGCATTCACTGGTACGTCGGGTTCGAGTTATCCACAGAACATCTGCTCCCAGGTGACATAAAGAGTTCAAATCATGAATAATTGAGCATCAAGAAGTCGCCTCTCTGCAGGACAGACGCATAGAGGCGGCGTTTAGAAACCGAAGTCTTCGATTTCATGGCGAATTCTGAGCTCGGCCTACAAATAACGCCAGAATTGCAATGTTTGAAGAAAATAAAACAGTGCATCAACCAGGAAAAGAAAATAATACTATTTATATTTCTGAAAAATGAAAATGCACTCCTATTCACAAAAGTGCCAATCCGACCAACAAAGACTGGAGGTTCTTATGTATCTGTCTTTGACCTTTTTTTTTTTTATAAATCTTCTTATTTACTTGAATGTGCACACATTTTGTGCAGAACATTGCTGCTCTATTTTCCTTATCTTTAAAGTTACATTATTTGCCATTGTTTCTTTTGGGAAAGTGGCATGCATTACTGCGGGCGCCTAAATAAGGAATTTAATGAAGGCGGTGGGCTTCGTCTCAGTGGGGGAAACGACTTGAGTAATTACATTTAAAAAAGAAAAACTGGCCTTTCCAGCTACCCGTTTATTACATCTCGTGGTTTTCACTGCTGGCTACGCTGCAGCTGCTTTGGGATCGCAGAAACGAGTGTGATATATATATTAAGCATTTTCTTAAAGGGTCGGCGCTCCCTTTTTTTTTGTGCAAGAAGAAACTTCGGCGCCGATAGAAATGTTGTAGGACTTCGATGTCGGCAGAGGATGCAAATTCATGCGACTATCATAGCAGACAATTGCAGGTACTAACCGTGTTGTCGTAGTTTACCAAAGTTGTGTCACCCTGAAGGCCAGTTGAAGGGATTCCACGTGATGTAATGTTCCCGGTTCGACCCGGACGGAGGGAGATCGCTTCAGGACGTTTAAAAACGGGCTTCTTTTCAGTTTCAGATTTTTTTTCTTTTTTTTCCTCAAGTTCCAAGTACTGTTTTTAGGGAGTGGAAGAAAAAAATAATCTGCAAAAATAATCCTGACGACTGCAATAAATATATTGTCCCAAAAAAAAAAAAAAATCAGGCCACCCAATAGGCAAAGATCCTCCTCGAAG
This sequence comes from Cottus gobio, assembly GCA_023566465.1. NCBI lineage: Eukaryota > Metazoa > Chordata > Actinopteri > Perciformes > Cottidae > Cottus > Cottus gobio. Next base: position 2,961,646 of record CM042231.1, read on the forward strand.
GCGACGCCCCCTCCGCCGGGTGACGCTAACCGAGGCAACTACTGGACATTTTACTGAGATTTTAAAAAATCTGAGATTCAGAAATTGTGCAGTGATTTACATAACAAAAAAAAATAAGTATTATAAGTTAAATCTATATGTATGTTCTGATACATTGACAGGGATTCAGATGCAATTCTAATCACTTCTGAGAAGTGGAGCAAAAGCCTCATTAGAACACGTCACACGGAAGGAAACTAAATAAACAAGGAAAGGAAACACATAGGAGCTGAGGACACAAGCCTTTTCTGCTTCTCTTGGTCTTTTTTCCTGATCAGGATATTCTGGGCTATATTTTTGGATAATTGTGTTTAGCGTAAAGAGTTTGTCCTCGTCGGGAACCTCGTTATCTTTTAGGGGAATGAACAGACATCACTAAATATCTCAAATCTGACTCGTCTTCCGTCCTAGAAGCTGTTCACGTCTAATATCAAAAAATCTGAAGCCATGCTTGGCTCGGTCAAGTAATGTTGTCTATGCTACAAATGTTTACAATGCTACATGTTTGTAAAAAAAAAAAAAAAAAAACTTTTCATACGCCACCACTGACCAGTTCTGATGTTTTCTCTGCTCTGGTCCTCTCATTTCTTTTACACTTATTTATTTTCTCTATCCTTGTTTATGATTTTTTTTTATTTTTATTTTTTTCATTTGCTCAATTACCCATCTTAAACTGTGACTTGACTTGACTTTACCGACGGTATGAATGAGTGACGATAAAACCTATACACTTCAACTGAACATGACACATGAACATGAAAAAAGTGCATACAGGAAACAACAATATTAAAAATTAAAAAAAAAATGTAAAGGAAAATATATTGAATTTAAAAATTGTTCAGTGGAAATACTGTACAAAATGAATAAAGTTACGTTGCAACCCTTTAATGCAAATGTTTCATCTTTGATCACTGCTGTGCATTGTGAGGAATGTTACTGTATTACAATATGTTGGACTGTAGCAAAGTGTGTCTTTGTCAGTGGGATCTTCCTACTTTAGTGGAAGTGAAACAAATGTATTCTACAATTTGCTTGAGGAAAATTGAGCTTCAGATTCAGTGCCTAAAATGTGAGACCCAATATGAAATGATTATGTTTTAATTTTAAGGGCTTCATGTTTTAAAAGCTCAAATAGAAACATGTCACGTAGTTGGAGCAGCAGTATTTTATTCAGCTAGTTTTATTTCTGTCTTTTCATGGGAAAGTAGTGCCACATTTAATGCTGCACATTAAGTGTGGTACCACAAATTTGGCAACACAATTTATTCCATTTTAGTAGCAAGTGGTGGGAATAGATATTTCTTTTATCAATGCATGAACATAAAAAAATAGTATCTTGATAATATCTATATATGTTATCTATCTAATTATTCTTTTAAATGGTCATATATATTATATATTAAATTATATATATATTCATTATGTTATATAAATATATTCATTATATTATATAAATACATATATGTTGTATAATATATGCACTGTTTTAGGTAAAATAAAGACTGATTAATCTGAATCATTATCTATAACTGTAAAAGGTGAAGTGAATTTAGCCAGGAAACTGCATTTTCATTCTTTCCGATAGAGGGCGACAAAGCATCCGGTTGGGATGTAAACCTCCGTTTAAAAACTACAAGGAAGAAGAAGAAGAAGAAGAAGAAGAAGAATCCAAAGTTGTGACCGGAAGTCTTTTTTCTGGCTCACGCTGTTGTGGAAACCCGCAGTTCGCAGACACACTAGCTATTTCCTCCTCGAGCCCGAAGGTAAACAACTCCCTAACACCCGACAACACGGGGTATAAATCACAAACTAGTGCACGTGCGGTCCGTCGCGTGTGTTTAAAGGCTCGTGTCGTTCAAACACAGACCCGTTGATCGTCAACGGCATGTTGCGCGAGCTCATTTAGCCGCATCTGGAGGCTAACGAGAGCTAGCTAACGTGACGTGAAAGCTAGAGCGTAGTTAAAACTGACATTCGCCCTTTTATCCGCCGCAGTTGGTCACGTGATCTGCGGGTCTAGTGGTCAGTTTGGGGGGTCAGTTGCTGTTTCACGTGGGCAGGCTGTTTCCTTACAGTTTGGCCAGTTTTGGGTCTAGAAAAAAAATTGTGTTTATGGTGTTTCATAGTTCACCAAGTCATTTGTATTAGTTAAAAATACTTGAAACTGTACGTGTTCAAGAAATACGTGTACTTTTTTTAATTGTACCTCGCTTCATTTCTGCTTCTACTTGTGACAGATACCAGAGATGAAAAAACAAGACACGGAAGAGGCTGCCACCACCGGGGCCGACGGGGATGCTCCGCCTGCAGCTGAAGGGGTGGAGTCACCTGCAGCAGAAGGGGAGGAGTCACCTACAGCCGAAGGGGTGGAGTCACCTGCAGCTGAAGGGGTGGAGTCACCTGTAGCCGAAGGGGTGGAGTCACCTGTAGCCGAAGGGGTGGAGTCACCTACAGCCGAAGGGGTGGAGTCACCAGGAGCCGAAGGGGTGGAGTCACCTGCAGCCGAAGGGGTGGAGTCACCTGCAGCCGAAGGGGTGGAGTCACCAGCAGCCGAAGGGGTGGAGTCACCAGCAGCCGAAGGGGTGGAGTCACCAGCAGCCGAAGGGGTGGAGTCACCAGCAGCCGAAGGGGTGGAGTCACCTGCAGCTGCAAAGGACAGTGTGGACAGCAACACACCCAAAGAGTCACAGACGCCACAGACAGACACGCCGCCGCAGGGTGACGAGGAAGGAAGTGAAGGTAACGTTTAAATTATTTACCAGGTGAGCTGTGTGTTGTTGACGGGTCTCTGTTACTGGACACACTGTCAGTGTGGATGGCACATTGTTGATTTGTGATTCTATAATAGATCACCATCTAATAACAACTGATTGATGTCGGTGTCTTGCACTATTGCATATTAAAATACCAAATCCCACTTGAAAACCTGCCATTTTAATGTGAGGCGTACTTATATTTATGTAGAACGTCGCTGAAGATAAACTTTACAGACTGTCGATGTTATTAACCGAATGCAAAGGTGATGATTTCTCACTAGTCGTGCATATAGCTCAGCAAAAACATTGGTAACTTATGTTTGTGCGACTGCTTTCAGAAAGTTGTGTACTTTAAATGTGTTATTATCACATTATTTAATCAGCTACTTGTTATTTTTACAGTTATCACAGAAATGTTAAGGTGTAACAACACGGTGCAATATTTGTGACTAATATAGCGCATCTTAAACTTGTGTGAGAGATTTATTACATGTCACGAATGCTTATTGACCATTTTAAGAGGTGCTATAAAACAGATTTTTTCAAAGTGTGAGTAAATAAAATAAAAAGAAGTCACTAAAAATGTATTTTTTCCTCGTGTCCAGTTGCAGAGGCGGCACTTTCCCAATCGGACATGGCCGAGGAGCTGAGCCGGCAGCTGGAGGACATCCTCAGCACGTACTGTCGGGAAACCATCTCGGACGACGGCAGCTCCGTGCCCAACGGCCAGTCGCACAGCCCCGAGCTCAACGGCCTGGGCAACGCGAGGGGGGACGGCAAGCCGGAGGGCAAAGTCAATGGAGCCGGCAACGGAGGGCAGAAGGAGCAGAAGAAGACTCAGGATAAGAAGAAAGTGAAGGGTCTGGGTGAGGAGTGCTTCCAAATGAAGAGATCTGTGGTTATAATGTGTTTTCTGAAGGGCTCTCTGACTGTGTCCCGTCTCTGCTGGTCTGTGTTGGTGCAGGAAAAGAGATCACTCTTCTCATGCAGACTCTGAACACACTGAGCACCCCAGAGGAAAAGCTGGGAGGCCTTTGTAAGAAGTATGCTGAGCTGGTGAGTGTTTATAATGCCTACAAGTCTCACAAGAAGCACTGCTCTCGAGCTTTAAGACATTTCTAGTGTGGATGTAAATTATAAGGACGTTCTTTCCCCTCTGCTCTGAATGTAATATTGTTTTTTTAGAAATTTTTTTTAATTCAAAATCAGTAGTTGAGGACAATTATTATCTGTGAAATGATCTTTCCAAATGAACTCAGAGTGAGACCCAGAGTGGTGCAATGCAGCGCTCTGTCCGAACAACTCACTCCATGCTCGGGTGCCGCGAAGCACTTTGCAGCGCCGAGAATGACCTCAAATGATCTGGTGTGTGTGTGTGTGTGTGTGTGTGTGTGTGTGTGTGTGTGTGTGTGTGTGTGTGTGTGTGTGTGTGTGTGTGTGTGTGTGTGTGTGTGTGTGTGTGTGTGTGTGTGTGTGTGTGTGTGTGTGTGTGTGTGTGTGTGTGTGTGTGTGTGTGTGTGTGTGTGTGTGTGTGTGTGTGTGTGTGTGTGTGTGTGTGTGTGTGTGTGTGTGTGTGTGTGTGTGTGCGCGCATTTGAGAGGCGGAGCATGTGTTTGGAGGTGTGTGAGCTCGAGGAAGCTGATGTTAGTGTGTGATTTGGCTGCGTGTCAGAGCTGATGGATGAAGATTGGTCTGCAGTGGAGGTAGAAGAGAGGCCTCTGTGTTGTAGCATCATGTATGGATCATGTATGCATCAAGTATGCATGCATCATGTATGCATCATGCATGCATCATGTATGTGTGCTGTATTCTCATTACAAAGGCTCACATTACATATAGGGCTGGCTGATTTGTACATTATCAAAAATCGCAATATTTTGCAATAAATCCCTCCATCGATTCGTTGTCTATTGCAGGGTTGTGCTGTTTGTGATAAACAATCATCAGTAATGTGGATGTATGATACCATTTGTGTGTCTGTGCCAGCTGGAGGAGCACCGCAACACCCAGAAGCAGATGCGCGTGCTGCAGAAGAAGCAGAACCAGGTGGTCCAGGAGAAAGACAACCTGAGGAACGAGCACAGCAAGGCCCTGCTGGCGCGCAGCAAGCTGGAGAGTCTGTGCCGAGAGCTGCAGAGACACAACCGCACGCTCAAGGTAACCGAGCAGCGCCGGCATGGAGAACAGGGACGTCCTGCAGCGGCGGCAGGTTTTCTGAGTCTCTGATTAACTGCCTTCATGAGATGCATTTGTTCAATGTTTTTTTAATTTGTGTTAATTGGTTTTGGAGAGGAATGTCTTGCTGTGAATCACTGAATCAACAGATTTGATTGCACCCTCTAACTCTTCCACTTCCACTCCCGTCCACCTGCAGGAGGAGGGGATGCAGAGGACGCGTCTGGAGGAGGAGAAAAGGAAGGAAGTGACCTCCCATTTCCAGGTGACGCTGAACGACATCCAGGCTCAGATGGAGCAGCACAACGAGAGGAACGCCAGCCTCCGGCAGGAGAACACCGAGCTGGCTGAGAAACTGAAGAAGCTCTATGAGCAGTACAAGCTGCGAGAGGAGGTCCGTGCACGCTTTCCTCCACAGCGGCGGGGTGATTTCCCTCTTTTTTATACTGCATGCGTGACGTCTTTTTATTTCCCCACCAGCACATAGACAAAGTGGTGAAGCACAAAGACCTGCAGCAGCAGCTGGTGGACGCCAAGCTGCAACAGGCCCAGGAGCTGTTGAAGGAGTCCGAGGAACGCCACGACAGAGAGAAACACTTTGTAACTATCCTCCGAGCGCACGTTTACAAAAGGACGCTTGTTTTTAATGCGTAATTGTTCCCGTGATTCATCCTCTGCCGTCGTGTCCTCAGCTGCTGAAGGAAGCCGTGGAGTCCCAGAGGATGTGTGAGCTGATGAAGCAGCAGGAAGTTCACCTCAAACAGCAGGTTTCCCTTCAGTCTTTACTCTGCAGCTTTTTGTAGCTCGACTTGAACACGTTCGCATCCCAATGTGATGAAACCTGTTGTTGTGTTGTTGTTGTTGTTGTTGTCGTCCAGCTGTCGCTGTACACGGAGAAGTTTGAGGAGTTTCAGACCACCTTGTCCAAGAGCAACGAGGTCTTCACCACATTCAAGCAGGAGATGGAGAAGGTGAGGCGTCGAGGGCTTAAGATTGAGGAGTTTCATTCACTTGTTGATTCACCAGATGTGACGATCTCGTTTCTCTTTTGTGTCGTCAGATGACTAAAAAGATCAAAAAGCTGGAGAAGGAGACGGCCATGTATCGGTCCAGGTGGGAGAGCAGCAACAAAGCTCTCCTGGAGATGTCGGAGGAGGTAAAGCAGCTCGTTTATCTTTTGTGGCACTTTGATTCTGATCTCAATTATTATGTGACTGAAGCCACACACGAAGATATTCCTACTACCAAGCACTTTTAGATGGTATATGTTTTTTATAATGATCGGTATGTCAGAAAATGTTGTGCAGTTTTATAACTGTTCCTGAAGGCTTAACTTTAACCAGGATGCATGTTGATGAAAGCTGCACGTAGCCTTTTTTTTTTTGCATCTTGCAAAAAGATAATTATGGACAATGGAATAAATGGACATTTACAGGCTGACCCGTGTGTTTCGCCTCCAGAAGTCCGTGCGGGACCACGACTTCGAGGCGCTGCAGGGTAAAGTCCAGCGGCTGGAGAAGCTGCGGCGGGCGCTGAAGGTCGAACGCAACGAGCTCAACAAGAAGGTTCAGAACTGCAGCGGTCAGGACGGCGTGGCGGTGGGAGCCCCCGACCCGGGAGCCGAGTCCCCGTCCCCGCCCCCCACGGACTCTCTGCTGGAGCCCAGCAGCCACCCAGACCCCGCCCCCTGCTCCCAGTCCTGCCACTGTGACCCCGGACTGGACACAGACTCCCCACTGGGAGAGGCCGGGGCTCGGCCCGTCGCTGCACAGGAATGAAGCTCCTCCCCCTCCCCCCGCATCAAAGCCACCCCATAATAAGCCACCGGCCTGCAGGCCAACCACTCCTCCGCTGGATGGAAGTGACATGAAACACTGGTCCAGACGCCACGGTTGACTTGTGTCCTCCCAGCATGCCTTGCAGGCTCCATTAGCGGCGACGGAAAGATTGTGCCTCACCCGTCACACATTCACATGCACACGTAACGCGGTTACTGCGAACGACCTCGTCAGGGTTCTGATTAACGGTGACTCCCCAAAGGGGCGGGGCTTACAGTCAGACCTGCACTGAATCAAAACACTGAATTGAATCAGACTCCAGGTGTGTTCACGTCACGGTGATCAAACCCAACGGGGCCCTGTTCCTGTGACCTAATTATTAGTGTGCATGTGAACGCTCCGGCTTATTACTGCTTTTTGTTTTTTATTTTCATCAAACGCAACCTTGGGATGACACAAGCCGTGCGTGTGTGTGTGTGTGTGTGTGTGTGTGTGTGTGTGTGTGTGTGTGTGTGTGTGTGTGTGTGTGTGTGTGTGTGTGTGTGTGTGTGTGTGTGTGTGTGTGTGTGTGTGTGTGTGTGTGTGTGTGTGTGTGTGTGTGTGTGTGTGTGTGTGTGTGTGTGTGTGTGTGTGTGTGTGTCTCAGTAATAACGTTTTTAATAAATGTTTTTCTTTCAGGTGAAGTATTAATGTGAAGATGATCATGTCTTTGGCCAGTGAAATTCTTAATAACATAAAAAATTATATAGAATTCTACCAAAAATGATAGGACATTTCTCACTTTTCTTTTTAGTTTTTCCCGTTTCTTGTGGACCATTCTTTCCTTTTTTTTCCCCATGTTTGCGTCACACTGCTTCTTTTGTGCAGTTCTTCTGGTCTGTATTTATTGTTTTGAAGCATAATCTCTTGATATTGAAATGTATGTATCTTACAGAGCACCACTATAAGATAATAATTGTTTATTTTTACACATTTAGAAAATTATGTTGACTTTTCATTCCTAACCTTTCTGAGGTCCTCTGTTGTTCATTTTTCCATGTTTTTCAGTCTGCTTAAAACATGACGACCCCATGAAACCTTTTTTTTTGTGCATCTGTATGTGTGCGTGTGTGTGCATCTGTATGTGCGTGTGTGTGTGTGGGGTTCACAAGGCTATGATTGTCTCCTCCCAGCCCTGGTAATTGCAGTAGCTTGTAATCAGGTTTCAACTCGAGAATGTTCAAGGACCTCTATGCAACGCTTTTGCTCTTGTTTTTTTTTTTTCTGTGACTGTCTCAACTGACAAGCACTTAGCTGAGAATGTATATTCATCATCTCCACTGTCTTGCATGGATGTATTGTATAAACAGGCAACATATCTCACAGCAGAACTTATTTATTTATTTTTTGCTTAGCTTTGAAGCTCATCAAATGCCTCTCGATAGTCGTCTGGTGCTTTTACACGGTGCTGTGACTGAGCCGGGGGAGGGGGGGAGGATGGGAGGGGGTGGGGGGGAGGATATGTTATTGGACTTCTGAATTGTAGTTTGACTCCCAGACGTGTGTTTCTCTTCAGTCATTCTCATGTACTACTTAATATGTAGCATTGGTGTCACCGTAGAGAGTCATTTTCAATTTCCATAGAAATGACACATTATCTTCCATTTGTCCCACCGGACAGATTAATTATACCTCTGGTCCCGTGGTGGATGTGGAGGTTCATTGACCATGAGAAGGAACCAAAGATGTTTCCTCTTTTGTCTTTTGCAGTACTTTAATCTGGCCCTGTATATTTAGTTTATTGTTAAATAAAAGATGTAATGGTGTACATTTCAGTTGTTTTGATTGACCTTGTCTTATTTTGAAAGGACTTAAAGAGAGAGCTATGCAAATACAGGAACCTGCAGCACTCAAAAAAACCTTGTAGGAGTTTAATCCGTCTTAAAAAATTAACACTTATTTTATTAATTATAGATATTCGTATCAGTATAATAACGGTGTGTTTTTAATGCCGCTTTTCTAATAGATTGTTTAATATATTAGTGTATATTTCATTTAAATCCCATGTAAACACATTTTTGAAGGGATTGGGCGTCACGTCGATTTTGAGTGCAGTATTGCAGCATCGCCGCTAGAGGGAGCACTCTATTGTCGCCGTTCCGCGCCGGAAGTACGTCATCTTCCTCTTCCGCCGCTGCCCCGGCGCTCTGAAACACGAGTGCAGACCTTTTCTCTTTTTACGGGAGTCGCGGTGAACATACTGGACCGACTGGTTGCGGTTAACTGGCGAAAACAACATGGTTGGTATATTTCTTCGTCACAGTTTGACGTCAGTGACGTCGCTCACTATAATAACACACAGTCTCGTAGCTCGGACCTTTAGCTCCGGTTTAGCCTAGCTTATGTAGCCCGTTAGCTCAATAATTAGCCACATGCTAATTTGAAGCCAACGGGCTAAACTGTTATCTCGTGCTATCAGCTCGTTTCTAAATGTATCCTGAATGCGCGCGCACCTCTCCACAGAAACCCATCCTGCTCCAGGGCCACGAGAGGTCCATCACGCAGATCAAGTACAACAGAGAAGGAGACCTGCTCTTCTCCGTGGCCAAAGACACGGTGAGAGCCATTAAAACATGCCCGGCCGTGATCACGTGTTTCCGCCTGCGGTTGTCAGGTGTTAACCTGCTTGTTCCGTCCGCAGGTGACCAACGTGTGGTACTCTGTCAACGGAGAGAGGCTCGGCACCTACAATGGACACACAGGAGCCGTGTGGTGTGTGGACTGTGACTGTATCCTTTATTTAAAAATCAAAACAAGAAATGCATGCGTTTGTGTAGCTGTGTTTGTGTAGCTGTGTTCAACCCGTTGGGCTCCTTAACGTGGGCTCTCAGGGGACACCAAGAACGTCCTGACGGGGTCTGCAGACAACAGCTGTCGGCTGTGGGACTGTCAGACCGGTACGTAGAGGCGAGCTGCAGGCCGAGAACAAAGTGTGTGTGTGTGTGTGTGTGTTTACCGTACTTTCAGAAAGCACTGCCCCTCCGACCCGGGAGCTGAATCAATGTCTGCCCCGGTCCTTGTGGTGGATTGGTTCCTCGTCCCTGTGCGGTCAAAAAGAGGCGTTTGAGTTGGTTGATCCTACGTCCACTAACCCCGGTTGATCCCACGCCCACTAACCCCGGTTGATCCACTAACCCCGGTGTCTCCGTGCCCCGCAGGTAAACAGCTGGCTCTGCTGGAAACCAACTCTGCCGTCCGAACGTGCGGCTTCGACTTCAGCGGCAACATCATCATGTTCTCCACAGACAAGCAGATGGGTTACCAGTGCTTCCTCAACTTCTTTGACCTGAGGGATCCACAGCAGATTGGTACGCACCCCCACAATGCACACTGGGGGGAGGGGGGTTAACGGTACACAAAGGGGGCAAAGACAAAATCCTCGGGAGGTTAAGGAAACATTTTGCACGCTGGCAACTTTGATAAATGCATTTTATTAACATAATGAACATTTCTTATACTTACTGCAGGTTATGTACCCTAACATAGAAGTAATGCTGTGAAACTGAAAATACAAAATACACAGAATATTACTAAAGGTTCAGTGCAAATACACAAACTGTTATTATGTTACCTAATGCACACAGATGTCAAGTTACATACTATAAAGAAATTACTGCACATTTTATTGTTATTTGTTGCTATTAAGTAGTAACTTATGTGGCTGTTTTTTTTAATAGCAATAGTTGGACATTTATTGATGCAAAGTCATGTCAGTGGATCAGGAATCATTCATCATTGCAAATATTTTAAAACCACAATATTCCTCATCTCTGTATGAAGAGTAATTTCCAATTAGGCGAAAATATTTAACGAAGCACTTTCTGAGCCATCTGGTGATTTATGTTTGTATGAGTAATATTGTGACATATATGACCCGTATGACCCGTACTGACTGAGTTTCTCTTCTCTGCAGAGGACAACCAGCCCTACCTGTCGTTGCCATGCAACGACCACAAGATAACCAGCGCTGTGTGGGGACCGCTGGGGGAGTTCGTCATCGCCGGCCACGAGAACGGAGAGTTCAACCAGTTCAGCGCCAAGGTGGGAACGCTACGGGAACGCTACGGGGTCATGTGGAGACCAGAGCTAGAGCCCCTTCAGCTCCTGAGACCCGATGTTTACAGTTTAGAGGGATTCAAATCAAATCCTTGTCTTTTGATTGGACCGCTAAAAAGGGCTCACTTGTCTCTAAAAGCTGATATATTGATCATATTAGTGGTTGAAATGATTTAGTACTAGCATACATACGCTTGCGTGATATTTAGTTGTATAAATATGATTTTAAAAAGCATTTATTGTTATAAATATGTGCACAATATGACTGAGGATGTTATCTGAAAGAGTCAAACGTGCTTTTTTTATTTAATCTCAAAATCGGATATTAACTGGAAGGGGAAACACCGTCTGTTTACCAACTATGTAGAAATATATCACCGTGACTAAGAAGATGAAACATAAATGATCTTTCATCTTTAAAGTGGTTGTGACTGTGTTATTATGGGCTGTTAGTCTGGAGAGATCATCAAGAAGGCCAAGGAGCACACCAAGCAGATCAACGACATCCAGACCTCCGTGGATCTGACGATGTTCATCAGTGCCTCCAAGGACAACACAGCCAAGGTACGAACACGTGGCTCACCGGACCGCCGCTCTGTGACGATGGGTTGCCGGTTGTTTGATTCCCTCCTTTGGGTGTTTCCCTCTCAGCTGTTTGACTCCGCTTCGCTGGACCACATCAAGACCTTCAAGACGGAGAGACCTGTCAACTCCGCCGCCATCTCCCCCATCATGGACCACGTAAGTGCCGACCCGCTCCGTGGTTAGCAGGTCCGTCTTTCAATCAGAGGGTCGGTGGTTCGATCCCCGGCTCCGCTAGTCCATGTCGATGTGTCCTTGAGCGAGACACTTAACCCTTTATGTAATGGATGCGGCGCCTTCAGGTCACATGATCTTTGCCATATAGTGGACAGGTACAACCGCATTAATGAGACCGATATTGCAAAAAAAAGAGCGAAACCAAAAGAGGAAATTGAATCCATGAAAAATGTAATGTAACTGTTTTTGTCACATGCAACCAAAAAAAACACCTTCCTCTGGTCGCTGTCTTCCAGGTGGTGATGGGAGGTGGACAGGAGGCCATGGAGGTCACCACTACCTCCACCAGGATCGGCAAGTTTGAGGCCAGGTGAGTTGAGTGTGCCCCCCATCCCCGAAGCTTCACTACACGGGTCACGAAAGAGTTAATGTACTGGACCCCGGAGCTGATGCTTCTTCCTCCTGCGCCCCTCAGGTTCTTCCACGCCGCCTATGAGGAGGAGTTCGGCAGGGTCAAGGGTCATTTCGGCCCCATCAACTGCGTGGCGTTCCACCCGGATGGCAAGAGGTACGGGGGCCGAGCGGCGACGCAGAGCGGTCCGGTCCGAGGGTTCCTCACGTGCTAACGTTTCCTCTTTCGTTCACAGTTACGCGAGCGGAGGAGAAGACGGATACACGAGGATTCATCACTTTGACCCACAGTACTTTGACTTTGAGCTGGAGGCGTAACCGGTCGGGCTCACGGACACAGAACCTACAGAACCTACAGAACCCACAGTCCACTAACCGCCTCTCGCCTCATTCCCTTTATCTAAACCAGATCTGTGTACTTTTCCACCACTCTTCAATTAAAGGTTAAGCGGTCCGAGGAGGCGACGGCTTCTCAGACGAGTTTCTGGTGTTTTTTTAAAAGTCATTTTTTCTTCCTCTAACATCTCGGTGGGATAAGAAGCGATTTTTGTACCCTGGAGCGATCGTGACTGGACTTCAAACCCACGTTTATTTAATCTGCTTCTAATGAGTAGACTTTGATTTGAGAGATTTTTCTGTTCTGCCATTCCACCATAAAAACACTGAGTTAAAGCCGTGACTGATCTGTGCAACTTTTAATATAATGCAATATGAAACAGAAGCATGCTAAAAATGACCCTCATAATAACATTGTTCCTGAAGCATTTATAGCCTGCAGAAGCATAACATCTCTTATTATATATTTTAAAATGTCAATGTTTAGTTACAATAGTATAGCATGTCTAAAGAATGATACTTATGGGAGTAATACAAGCAGTAGTGGAACTGATATCAGAAATATTAATAGAAAAATTGCAACTATTAACTGCAGTAGATTTCTTAGATAAAAGCAGTAAAAGTTATAACTGACACGGTAATACACGTAACCAGGATCCATGGAAACCTGCCAGAGCAGACTCAGGAAGAAGTTTGGAACATGAAGTGTAAAAAAAGTTGAAAAGTCCTATTATGGCCTAGAAATCCATAACAATGTCATAGTACACTGATGAAATCATAGCTTAGATTATAAAAGTATTAATGCCATAAAAACAAAATCGGTCATTCAATAGTTTGTATTGAAGTCAAAAGAATCTTGTCAAAGTCAGCTTGTTTTGTTATAAAATAAGTCAAGGACATGGTATATATATATATATAAAACACCATTACCAGAAATATATATTTTAAAACAAATATATAATGCAATCAAAATAAACAGCCAACAAATGTTTTTTTTCTTCAGTTGAGGGTGAAAAAATGAACGTGGCCGTTGATCATTTCTTTATATTTTTATTACAAAGTTCTGATAATGCACATTTCACCAGGATGAAACCGTTCCATGTCTGACGGTACAAAACAAGTCAGTCGCTCCAAAACCTCAACTCTCGTATCCACAGACGCTTCAGGAAGAACAAATAAAACACTGACGCTCACATGGAGGAGTTTAAATAAGTTACTGAGCGTCCGGCCTGTCAGCAACATGAAGGAGGTTATTCTAAACATGCATTTCACTGAGAAACCAAATGTTTATTCTCCAGTATCATGATTAAAAACTAACAATCCTTTTTGTTGTTGCACTCATAGATCATCTGCAGGTATTTAAATCTGTAACGCCGTGAACAGTAATCGTTCTTCACATTAATATCACTCGGTTCACATGAAGAGGAGTTGCGTGTCGTTTGTTTTACGCCACGGGGCGCTCCAGTCGGGTGGGGTTTACCAGATAAGCAGCTGTGGACGTGCCACGCCCACTTTCACTGAGGTTGGTAACGAATGTCCACGATGCAGCAAAAACCAGGCTGAACACAATGAAACAGGAATACAAAAAGGGGAGGAGTCAGAGGGAATCCACTTTACTTCCTTCCTCCTCGTATCACACTTCAAGTCGTCTTCACCTCTTCTTTTGGTCTGGAACAAACAAGTCAGGGGTTTAGACAGCATATCTGTGTGAAGGAGATGTTTTCACATTCATATTATATGGATTATGACTCACTATAAGCAGCTTATAATACACGATTAAGCCCAACAAAGAAAATACTTACTCATTATCCTAGTAATTTGTAAATACCAGCATCCACACAAAGAGGAAAAAGAGCCGGATAAGAAAGTCAGAAATACACCATCTATTAATGACACCCGATTCCTCACTACATGTGATGTGTGATAATGACTCTGAAGTCTGGTGTAAATAAACTCTGCAGGTATTTAAAGGGAGCATCTTCACTGCAGAAACATTTCTATATTCTAAGAACAGAAACTAGTTGTTCATGTGCAGCTCTCTTACCCTGATGTGTCCATCTTCTCCTCCTCCTTCTCCTCCTCTTTCACTTCTGAGAGGCAGAAAAAACAAACAATCAGCTCAAAGTGATCACACAACAATCATCGTTCATGAATCAATAAATACGTGGAGAACTCGTACCTTTCTTTTCCTCTCCTTCCTTCTCCTCCTCCTTCTTCACCCGTTTCACCTTCTTGTGGTTGATGGCGTTCCGGCGGCCTCCTCCTTGACCCTCGGCCTCGTCCTCCGAGTCGGAGAACTCCTCCTCGCAGGCGATCCTCTTGTCGTGGGCCCGGACTGAAACACAGAACCTCAGAACCTCAGGCTCACGCACTCCACCTACACCGTGGTCGGTGGTTTAAACATCAGAACCATCTTACTGGAGACGCGCTTGTCGGCGTCGTCGTCGTCCTCCTCGTCGCCGCTGTCCGGGCGCGGCGCGTCCTCGGGGATGGGCTGCATCTGGACGCCGGGCGCGTGCGGCAGCATGCGCAGGTTCTCGAACAGCCGCTGCTTGATCTTCTCCAGGTACTCGCCGGTGTTCTGGTTGGTCATGTTGGACGGGCTGATGTGCAGCTTGAAGTCGGGCCCGAAGTACTCGAAGTAGTCGTTGTAGGGCAGCTCGTTGGGGATGCAGCAGTCCAGGGCCACGGCCGTCTCGTAGGTCCAGCAGCGGGCCACGTTACGGATGGTGTAGCCGCCGCCGCCCAGCATCAGCAGGGGCAGGTTGAAGCTCTTGATGTACTCCACACATTTGGCATGGCCTGGAGGAACACACACACACACACACACACACACATATTAAATACTCCAGCACTAAAGGTGCTTTCACATCTTCGTGAGTTGTGTCCGTACCTTTGATGGTGAGGTTGAAGCAGCCCAGTCGGTCTCCGGAAAGAGAGTCCGCTCCACACTGGAGCACAACAGCACTTGGCTGGTACATCTCCATGACTTTAGCCATGATCTGACACACACACACACACACACACATGCGTGTTAACAGCCTCGTCAAAAAGAGTGATTATGACTACGGAGTACCTTAAGTAAAAGCCGACTCACAGGTTTGAAGATGGCTTCGTAGGACTCGTCGTCGATGCCGTCCCGGAGCGGGTAGTTCACGGCGTAGTATTTTCCCTTTCCAGCTCCGATGTCCTGCAGAGGTAATTTAAATTAAAGCCCTGATGTGCACACGTTCACGCAGATGATGTGAGAAGGACGACGAGGATCCACACACTGACCCTCAGGTCTCCGGTGCCCGGGAAGTACTCCCCGTACTTGTGGAAGGAGACGGTCATGACCCGGTCCGTCGTGTAGAAGGCCTCCTCCACGCCGTCGCCGTGGTGGATGTCGATGTCGATGTACAGCACCCTCTGGTGGTACCTGGAGGAGAGAGCACCCGTTAGCAAACACCCTGCCCAGAGGAGGAGGAAACATCTTATATCCATCTATGTGGTTCATATTCTTCTATCGTCCCCACTGCTCAATTTTTCATTGAACATAAGAAACTAGAGATAACCATAAGCAGTTTCTCTTCAAAAACACAAGTTTTTTTAGTCATAAATATAAATCTTGCAATAAAAAAACATTTTCTTCTCTTTTCTTGAGGGATGCTGAACAATGTGTGTGATGCTCTAAAGACGGGTTAAAGGGCAGCAGCCTACTTGAGCAGCTCGAGGATGGCCAGCACGATGTCGTTGACGTAGCAGAAGCCGGAGGCCTCGGACTTCTTGGCATGGTGGAGTCCTCCGGCCCAGTTGATGGCGATATCCGTCTGCTGCTTGTTCAACTTCAACGCCCCAGCTGGAGTAAAACATGGAAAATGAGTAAATATGGACTTTGGTGTGTTGATCCAAATGTCCTATAATATCTTCACATTTATAAATGTGCATTATGAGCATGCAGCACTGTCCAGGTGTGCTTGCTACCAGGAGGACAGGATTAGCTATTTATTCTATGCACACGTCATAAATGTCCCACTTGTAGGAGGCTGCTGCAACAGGGGTATTATGGGATGTGCGGTTGGCATAACTCACCGACAGATCCACCCGTTGAGAGCTGGCAAAACTCAAACAGACCATCAAACACCGGACAGTCTTCTCCGACGTTGACTGTAAGAAAAAGACAAAATAAATAAATAAATAATTAAAATGTAACGTTCGTGAACAGTAAGAATATTTCGGCGTCCATCGCCGTGAAGCAGACACTCACACCGCTGCATCTGTTTGCTGTACTCGGACATGTTGTCGGGTCGGATGGACCTCAGGAACTTAATGTAGTCGTCGCTGTGGTATTTTGTCATCTCCTCACCGCTGGCTTTGTGGGGCCTCTGGAAGAGGAAGAAAGAGGATGAGGAGCAAAGTGACGACGCTTCATTCCACAGTAGCCATCGGGGTTGTTGGATTTCCTCACAGCCATTGAACTGTTCACTTACACGTGTACACGATCATCCAAATATTCAAACACAAACTAATGGACTAAATTAAAAAATGCCTGCATCACAGTAACTAGGAATGAGAACACATAAAATGTCCAATGGATTTCCAGGACTTTTCCAGGACTTTAAACCAAATTCCCATGACCAAACATTTAGTGAAATCTGGGTGTGTCCATGAAAAAGTGATAAAATGTAGTATTTAAACTAACAATGAGGATTCCAAAGCATACAGTATTCCTTAAAGGACACAAATGAATGAGAGACAATAGTTTGATTAAAAGAATAAACATTTATAGATATACTCAGCGTATGCCTGCTTATATTTTGAGTCTTTCTTTTAAAAGCATATTCATTATTTCAAACTCAGCGTAAATGAACCACATGAACACATGAATATAACACATTTACATGACTTTTACTAAACTTTGGGGATTTTATTTTTTTAAAGGACTTTTCCAGGCCTGGGAATAACCATTTTTCAAATTCCATAACTTTTCCAGGTTTTCCATGAGCGTATGAACAATGGCGCTATAACTCACGTAAATCTCCATTTTCCTGTACAGTCCATAGTTGAGGAGGAGGTTGTGCGTCATGCGAATCCTGTGTGGTTTCATGGGATGGCCCTGGCCGTAGTAGTAGTTCCCAACATCCCCTTGGAAACAGAAAACAATCATCCGGATGAGTTTACATAATGGAATCTGATTGCAAACCTTTTGCTACGATGCATTTCAGTTGATTTACCTTGTTAAGTACATTCAGCTCAACACACAAACATTAATAAATAAGATGAACCAATTTTCAATACAATCCACCAAGCAGTTTTTGTTGCAAGGTTTCGCCTGTTTGGACGATCTTCCACAAAGGACATGTGACCTGATAATACAATATATATATATATATATATATATATATATATATAGGATATTTGCTGTTCTGTAGCTTGAATTATTCATATGCTAGTTGACCTAGCTTTTTGTTTCTTCACACGTGAGATAAAACAAAAGAAAGAGAAAAGCATCACAATGTAACGTTTCTCTAAACAATGAAACTAATAACAGTGGACAACAAACCCCACAAAATGAAAGTCACCGGTTAACACGGTCGCCCGTTAAACCGTAACACCGGTAAGATGAGCCCCGGTGTTAACGGTAGACGTGAGGCTCCATCTGGTCCCAGAACTAACACATTACCGCACAGCACAATTCAATAAATGCGGTTCTTTAAATGGCATTAAATAAATAATCCCGGTTATTCTAACTTGAAACCGAGATGAACACCAGATGCTACCCAGCTACTTAGCTAGCGAGCTAACGTTAGTTAGCTACACCGGCTAGCTAACGTGCTCACTATAACAATTAAAATTTAAAAAATTTAAAACGCAGATTTCCCTGAACATCTCTGTTCATTTGATGCCGCTTCAATCGGAAAGAAACGCGTTGGATATTTACCGTCGTAGTAATAGCAAACTTTCTTCTTTGTTCCTTGAGACAGCGCCATTTTACTCGACCGCTCGGTGACCAACACGGCTCCGTCTCGTGCACCACGGAAGTGTGAGCCTCCGCGTCAACCAATCACAGACGCTCACCCGCCTGGCTGGGAGGCGCCGGTGGAACAAACCGAGGACCGCCGAGGCTGCAGCTCCAAACCAGACAGAGCGTCTAGACTGGAACCTGACACAGATGTAGGAGCTGTTTATTACATGAATTTAGTTATTTTATTTACAAATAGGATTGTTTAATTATTCCAGATGTTTGCTTATGTAAATGTCCCCACTGCCGGACCAATAAAGGATTATCTTTCTTATTTAGGTTATATTTGATTGGATTCATTAGGATAGCTTTTTCTGTTGATAGTTTTTTAGATTAGATTCATTATTATTTTTGTTGCTTAGGTATGCTTAGTTTTTTGGTTTGTTCATTTGTTTATGAATTGGGTTACTCTGTGAGAGGTCATATTATATTTAGGAGTATGCAGGTGGACCAGCATTCATCTGGGTTGGCCTAGAAAATTGAAATTGGATCAAAAAAGAAGGTAAAAAAACAGTAAAAGGTTCATTTTCATCAGTTGTCCCTGGCCAGATTTTAGGAAGACACTCAAAAATAGAATAAAATGGCATTTGCAAGATGGGATTTCGACAAATGCATGTTCTTGCCAACATCTGTACATAATTTGAAGAATCTGTCAAATGCATGCTTTTCTAAAAGCCTTTATATATTTATATATATATGTGCAGGTGCAATGAGAGTGATTATGCACATATTGATGCAGGCTTAAAACTGGAACAGACTGGGAAACCAGGTGATCGGCTCCGTGGCATTCCACAGAAGGCCAGCAGGTGGCAGTGGAGGCTCGCAGGTGTTTTGACGCGTCGTTCCCAAAATCTCTGCAGACTCCATCATCGCTGAATGAGAAATGCAGCATCCCCCATCAGTCTCAGAATATCCTGCATGGTATGCAGTGCACACAAAACAACGAGTAAATAACAGCTCACTGTAGCTGCTGATCGTGGATCTAGAATATGAGTTTTGGTGATTTTACTTATTATATAACAAATCTACTAAGGAATCGCAGAAGGCTGTATCCATGTGGAGGCCACAGCTTTGTGTCTCAATAATTCACAATGGTTTGAAGGCCGGGTCCGAATGAAGCTCGGATCTCAACTCATCATGTCAGCATGTGAACCAGGTCAGGCGGTCCGGAGCGGCTGCAGTTAGCCGAAGGAGGCCGAATGGAGGGAATATTACAGATGTGTGTGTGTGTGTGTGGGGGGGGGGGGCCTCAGGGCCATGCGGCTAATAGAGGGCCACGGGGTCATTGGAGCTAACATGGTCACGATGGTGCGTTCAATTATCTCCCAACCAATCAGCTACACACACGTGTGTGAGTTCCTTGTTTTTATGGAGAATCACAAAATGACCCATGTGACAGTCTCACATCAGTTAAGATGCTTTTTGCTTTTCAGGGGTGGAGTTATTGTCTGTATTTGGATGATTTATGTTTAATGGGTTATGCACGGAAAAGCCCCTCGAGGTGATTTTGTGATATTGTGATATTGAGCAGAATTGACTCGCCCTGACATGTTTGTTTTAAACCCGGTGTGATGGCCGATGCTCACATGAGGCCGCAGCATCACTGATGTCAAAGTGAGGTCCGGTCAGATTTATGGCGTTAATAAACCTTTTGACTGTCATGTGCCGGGGTTTCTTATGCCGTCACCACCTGGGGTTCAATTATTTGCTTATTATGTCACATCCACCAGGAAGTCACGGCTCCTTGTGAAAATGACATATTTTGCCACAGGCGACGACTTGATAACTAAAAAATGATGATAAATAAAAGTGGTGTAAAAGCACCACGAGTAGAAAACTGACCTTAAAATCCAGGTAATTCTGCCCAGTTGAGCTTTGGTGGAAATAAACGCCTCAGAATGAGAAATTGTTTAATCTGTAAAAGGTAAAATGTCTTTCAAAAGTTGCTTTAAATTGACTTTTATGGTCAAATATTGTCTTTATTCTTTCATTTGTCTTAAATGCAGACACTAAAGTGATGTAAAATGTCAGAATTGTGTCTCTAAACCTGTAAATTGTTTAATAAGTGGATGAATTATCATGTTATATCCCTAATTCCTCACTCGACTCCTGCCAGCGGGTGTTTGTCTCCATAAAAAAGATTTCATATGAGCATAGACAGGCTCCAGATGCTCTCATATAGAGTAATATACTCCATAACACATGTGATGCACGAGGTAAAATAACCATGAACACACAGAAAACGGGCCGGTAACCAACATTTATTTACCATTATCAACTTTACAATAAAACCAGAAACATCTGTCAACATTAGCAAAATAAAGAACAGAAATCAATCCAATGTATTTACAGAGACAAAAGCAGATTCAGGCTCACACACGACAGATAAACAACTCTGCTTCATATCAAACCGCGACAGTGAACATAGCAAGCTTAAGTGTTCTTTTTTTTTCCATAGTAAGGTAAAAATCAAAGTTGTCTATTTTTTGTAATTTTTTTTTTGTAATTTTTTTTAAATTCTTTAAACAAACAAGTAATAGCGTCTCTGAATCTTTAAGATGCTTCTCTATAATACACCACAAAATACTTCAAATTTGGGTTAAAATATAGGAATGTAAAAAGTTGGCGAGTCTCTTAATTTTTCTGATTTCGTTTTTTCGTTTTTTTTTCTTTTCTCGTTTTTGCTCTATTCAACAGTCGTTTCAGGTGGTGGTGGTGTCCTAGCATCTAGTTTCATCCCTCAGCAAAGGAGGCATCTTGATTTGCAGATTTTTTTTTTCTAAGGGAAAAGATGCTTTGACTCCTCCATCCTCCTCCATCCCTCCATCCATCTATACTTCATGGTGTCATTAGCTCGCGCTCTAGCCATTCAAATCCACGACCGGCCCCCCAGCCTAAACACAGTCCGGGTCCAGATGGCGAGCAGTAACCAGGGGAAGTGATCTAGTGAATCTAGTCTGTCGTCTTGTTATCACGACGAAAAAGTGGCACGTCGAAGGAGTCTCTCACATACATGTGTATATATTTACATATACATATATCCACATACATATGTATACATATACACACATATATATAAATATATATATATATATTCTCTTAAATTCTCTCTTTCTCTCTTGAAAAACAGTTCACCCAGTTCATCGAGCGCTCCCGGTACAATCACTCCTTCTTTTCAGAGGGAGCCGGGGTCGAGCTGCTCTCCTCTGTGGGTTTTGAGGCCTCGGGGGCCGGGGCAGCTGCCTCCTTGGCCTCCTCCTTGGAGGCCTCCTCTTTAGCCGGCCCCTCCTCCGCCTTTGGGGCCTCGGCCACGGCGGCGGCGGCCTCCTCCTTGGCCTCCTCTTTCTTCTCCTCTTTCTTCTCCTCCTTCTTCTCCTCCTTCTTCTCCTCCTTCTTCTCCTCCGCCGGAGCAGCAGCTCCGTTCTCGGCGGGTTTCTCCTCGGAGGGGGTGGCGGCGGCGGAGGCGGTGGCGGCAGCGGCGGGCGCCTCCTCCTCCTTGACCGCCTCGCTCTTCTTGCTCTTCTTCAGGTTCAGCTTGAAGTTGAAGGACTTCTTCAGGGAGAACTTCTTCTTCTTCTTCTTGGGGGTCTCCTTGGCCGCGGCCTCGCCCTCGGGTTTGGCCGCCTCTCCGTCGGCAGCGGGCGCCGGCTCGATGGCGTCCCCTCCGGCGCCGGCTTCGGGCTCCTTGGCCGCATCAGCCGAGCCGTTGGTGGCGGCAGCATCCCCGTCGGGCTTTGTGGAGACGTCCCCGTTGGTTTTCACATGCCCGTTCTCCTGAAGGGGGAAAAAAAGGTTGGCAGAATAAGTCATCCATTTATAAAGCTCAGACAGAAAATTATTTATATATCTTTTTATTTTTTATTTTTTAGAAAACCTCTCTGCACATGCATGAAAAACACAATTAATCTCTTTTAGAGGCGCATTCCTCTTTTATTCTCAGAGCAGCGTCGTGCTCATCAATTAACCACCGTGTCGCCTGGCTCGGAGGCGACGCCTTGCAGTACCCGAACCGAGCGATAGGCGGCGGTAGCGCCTCGCGGAGCGGCCCGGGCACCAGACAGACGGCGGCTCAACAAAAGACCGGAGCTCATCGATAGAGTGAAGAAAAAAAAAACAACACTCACATTCAAAAAATAATTTTAATTTACCCCCAAATGATCCGTACGAAATAAACACTGCTCGATTGATACAGTTCATAATAAAGTATGAATAACGCGTGATATTAAACATAATGATGGTGGACTAATGTGTCACATGTATAACTGAATGAACACTGACATTGCCGGTTACACATTTTGGGAAATCGTTGCCCAGACGACGGGCAGGCTCGTGCGTTTAAAACAGGGAGGAGTGGTGCCTACGTGCGCTCGCGCTGCCCCCCCACCCCCCTCTCCTCCCCCCTCCACCCCCCTTTAATGCCATGGCACCATCACACGCGTTGTGCGGTTTTTGGGTTCGAGCTCAGTCGCGCAGAGATAAACCCTCAACCGAGATAAAGAACAAGAGTTGTAGTGTTTTATTATTTTTGTTGGTGCGCTCGAGACCCCCCCCAAAAAGCCCCACCTGGCTCGCCCCCCCCCCCCCCGCCTCTCCTCCTCCCCCACTCCCCCAAAATGTCCTCACATTCAGTTCGATCGATTCCGCGTCGACCAAACGTATCAAACTCGCGTTTTTCGAGTGAGAATATCAAAGTTGTATCAATGCGTGTTTGTTCCCATTGATAAAAAAGAAGAAGAAGAAGAAGCGAGCGAGCGCAAAGGCTCGCGCGTAATTTACCTGTCCGTTGGTTTTGACAGCTGCAGCATCGGCGACGGCGGCGCTCGCCTCCGTGGCCACGTCTCCCTTGGATGCCTGGGATCCCATTGTCTTCGGTGAGTTTGTGTGCGTGCGTGTGTACGTGTGTGTGAGCGTGCGTGCGCGTGCGTTTGTCTTCCAAAGCAAATTTAAAAAAGAAAAACTTAAAAAAAGAAGAAGAAGAAGAGTGGTTTTAAGTTAATCCAAACCCCAGGTAGAGTTATGTATCCAGCGGTGGAACGATGAAAAGTTATATTTCGTTCTGTTTTATTATTATTATTAATATTTTCTTCAAACGGCAGGTACTTCCTCTCGGTTGCTCCTGTGGTCAGACTTGTCACCCCGGTAGAGAGAGACCCTCTAAACTCAACACTGGTTGAACGCAACGCTTCAGACATACAGCAGGTTCGAGGCCCCGCCCATGGGCGGGACCTGCTGAGTTCCGACCAATCACCGCGCCGTCTGAGGGGCAAGTCTAGCCAGCTCTGGCCAATCAAGCCTCCACTCTCTAATTGTCCCCGCCCCTTAGGAGGAGCCCCAGCGATGAAATCAATTTAGCTCAGCTCAGATTCAGTGTTTTAAAGACTTGAAAATAATAATAAAAAATAACACTTAATAATTTTATCTTTTTTTTATCAGTGTTGCTGTATTTGTGCTCCTTCACTTCTGTTGTTGGTGGAGTGTTCAGTCAAACATTAGGACTATCTATCACACATATAGCCTGATAATAAGGCGAGAATGATGACTAATTATTGGATTTATTAAAGCATTTGCATGCTATGTAAGTGTGTGTGTGTAATTACCTAACATGACTCATAGAGTGACTGAATGAGTTTTGAAACTCTGATAACTTTATTCTACATTTTGAATAAATGGCAGTTTCCATTTGGGCTGCAACTAACAGTTCTTTTCATTAATCAATAGATTTTTTGTTTAATTAATTGGTTAATTTTGTGTGTAAAATGTCAGAGAAAAAGTGAAAAATGGCAAGTTGATGTATTTAAATTAATGTCTTTGTCCACCTGTACACACACACAACATATTCCATATACTATAATTCAAGACTAACAGCCAGCTTCTATCCTTTAAAAAACAAAAATGTGGCTTAGAAATAATATAAATGATAAATTAAAGAAAGGTTGCATGTAATCATCTGATAGTTTCAGTTCTAGTTTACCCTAAGCCTCTTAGTTCATGGAATGAAGTAATGAAGTAATGCAGAAATGCACTGGGCTGCAATAGTTTCACTTTTGAGTATTCCTTAAGCAACCAGGGAAGTTTGTGAGCGAGTCACTTTTGGTTTCACACTCTGATTCAGCATTCAGTCACAGTTTCAGCCAAATCTAATACAATAGGTGTTTCCGGAAGCACATTTCTTGCCACATATGTATGATTCAGGGTCCTGTTAGGAAACACAGTAAGTTTCATTTGTCCTTTTTTTACATAGAAAAAGGGGGAAAATTCCCAAATGTGGCTATATGTGCCTGACCAATACAGAATTATCCAGGAACGGGACATCTATAGGCGTACCACTCAGCATGTGACCGATCTCCCCTTCGCTGTAGCCGGTCCAGTTAGCACGCCAATGATTCGAAATAAGTGAGTTATGGCGGTCATGAGATCTCCATCACGATCTCTCAGAAATAAGTGCAAAATACGTGACAGGTGACACGACACAGGACGGGAACTCTTTTGGCAAAATGAGATGGGAAATGTGGATTTGCCGTGTTACTTGAGGGTTTATTGCGTCTATACTTTCCCATGCACACCCTTCACCTCTCTGTTTATGAACAGCAGTGAAAGGGGCCTACTTTGGTCAGACAATGGCGAATAAGGGTTTAATCTATTGTTCAACGGCGATGGAGGCCGGAGCCCATCCTCCCGGCTCCATGACTAGATTTGTTGTTCACTTCCGCTTGTCAACAACACATTCCAGCAGCAAAATATGTCAATGTGATGATCATGCACATTCCACCTGATCGTTTTTTTTCCTCCAACCACACGCATTCCTCGCAACAGCTGTTAAAGCTGCAAAAATCTCACGATTTGCGAGAGGGAAAGACTTCCAGTGTTCAGTGGCACAAATGACGGCCGCCGCGACCAATCAGCCCAAATTGATTTCGCGAGGACTCGGGAACGCCGGAATGCGTGTCAGCGGCCCGTCGTGACGCCGAGGCCTCCGAGCTCTCCGTGTCACATGCGAGAATCGACCCGAACTTTGGCCGCGTCGCATCGCGATGAAAACGTGTTTGTAAGCGCGGTTAAAAATCATATTGTTGCACTCTAATGTCTTAACTCCCATATCAAAACCATTGACATCAAAGGAATTATACATTTATTTTTAAATCAAAGGGTTAAATGAGAAGAAAAGGTTCTGCCCTCATATCAATCTTCTCATCTGGCTCTCGACAAGAGCAGCGATTGTGCTTTTATTCCCCAAATATCAAACTATTCATGCGACATGCTGCTGGACTCGCCCCCAGTCGTCTGTGGGGGTCTTTCCACGGCGAACTTGGAAAATCATTTTTCTTCGCGGCATTCCCAAAGTGAAACAAAGTGTTGCCACAAAGCTGAATGCACACGATTGTTTGAAATTACATTTCACGCTTGAGCATTTTTTTATTCGCCTAATTTGGAACTAAGGAGCCGGTAATCAGATCTACACACACAAAAAATCAAACAAACAAAACAAGCCCTGTTAAGAAAAGTAGGTCTACACAACTTTATGTGTTGTATAACGTTAGTGTTCTAGGGTTAATTAATAGATCAAATATGATTGATGATTATGTCAACATCATATTTTCATCGCCGTTTAATAGAAGCCGCCGACATGAATCCAATTTGATCTTATTCGATTTGAAAAGTAAAACCAAGGCAGGTTTTAATGAAGCAATGCAGTAAATCAGTAGGTTGAAACTAGCGTTTATTTACTTGCCACGTGTTACATTTTATTTTTGTGTTCTTTCTTGATGAATTGAAGTAAATGGAGGTGCAGTTTTCACAACAGCTAAACTTTCTCAAAACATCCATTCACACACTCTCACACAACTCGTGGAGTATAATCCAAGTCTTGTTCATTCAGTTTGGGCCAATTCTTGCTATTTAAAATACTTGAACCTCAACAGGACTCGCACAGACTCTTGAAGGTTGTATAGCAACATTTTGCCATAAACGTAGAAAACAGAAAATGTAGAAAACATAGAAAACAGAAAACGCAGAAAATGTTGAAAACTTAGAAAACTTAGAAAACATAAAATTTAGAAAACTTAGAAAATGTAGAAAATGTAGAAAATGTTGAAAATGTAAAAAACGTAAAAAAAACGTAGAAAACGTAGAAAACATAGAAAACGTAGACAACGTAGAAGTAGTGAGCGCATGACTAAATAAACGACTTGGATCACACTGCAGACTTGTGAGAGTGATGTAGTTTCTCTGTTGTTGAACACGTCTCTGTTTCCCTAAATCTAGATTCACTCAGAGTTTGTCCTTTTCTTGACACTCGGTATTCCCAACCCGGTACTTCAACCCCGTTTTCTTTAGGCCTCCTCCCTGGTCCGGCACCAGTTTTATCTACATCTTGGCCCCATCTTTTTTTTTTTTTATTGGGGGGGGGGTTAACGGTTGAGGACCTCTTATCGCATACCTTGGCCACACCTGATGCTATCACCCGACTATCAGCACGTCATTTTGTTGCCAGACGCGTCCCAACAATGATGAGTACCTCTGGCTGTCTCCTTCCTCCCCCACCGGCCCTTTCTTGACATCTAAGGCCTCGGCTCTGTCATACAGCCCCCCCCCCCCCCGCCTGCATTCCAGCCCCTCGGCCCATCTATATGAACCCTGTCCCAGCTGATGCCCTCCTTGCTTTGTACGCCATGTGTCTGCATAATGTGTGTCTATGTTGCTTCTCCGTGCCTTCCTCCCCCTGACGCTCGCCGGCCCCTCGACAATGCTTCCCTTATATGCACATAGCACACAGATGCACATGTGTGAACACACACACACACACACACACACACATGGAGCAAAGTGTCAAGTGTGCCGATGAGGAGATGATGAGCCTTCGCCTCGTCCCGGCCCTCAGCGCCGCCGTCACACAGGGACCGGGTTTTACATGGCCGGAGAAGAAAAGGAGCACTTGATGTGGCTCCATCTGCAAAAGTTAGCCATGATGCCGTCTCTCTCTCTCTCGCTGACCCTCCCTCCCCTCCTCCCTCCTCCTCCCTCCCTCCCTCCCTCCCAAGGCTGAGTTACCTCAAGCAGGCTAAAGAAGCCCATTCACAGGAGAAGATGGCTCGGGGAGACGGGGAGCGCCGGCGTGCCAGGCATTCCACAGCAAGCACACAGTGGACACATTATTATGACTTTTACAAGGCCGGCTAGATAGATGCAGCGTGATACGTGTGTGTGTGTGTGTGTGTGTGTGTGTGTGTGTGTGTGTGTGTGTGTGTGTGTGTGTGTGTGTGTGTGTGTGTGTGTGTGTGTGTGTGTGTGTGTGTGTGAGAGAAAAGGTTGTCCACTCAGTGTGATGGAGCGAGCGCAGCGAGGGTAAAAACCCTCAGAGCGGTAAGGGACGTGGAAGAGGCCGGATTGATGTTTTATCGGACTCGGATGCGAACACAAATCCTGGTTAAACGCCTGAAATGAGGTCTGCGGTTCACAGAACCTTAATAAATGTTAAGGTTGTGTTCTACGTCATAAAACATGTCTACCAACATGCAACTTGTGTATTCATGGTAGATGTCACGCTAAGAGAAGAGGCTTTTGTAGAAGACGTAAGCGTTGGACTCATGTGACCTTTGGCTGTTTATTGCCTAATGTTTGCTTATAATAAGACGCCTGCCGAGTCCATTTGTGAAGGTAAAGATCTTCAGTGTTTGCTACAAAGCTTCTTTTCTGCAATTATCCAAAAGGAAATTGGACTTTTTGGTTGAGGTAACATCCAGAACTACGTCTCTGTAGCACTTTATAGAAAAGGAAGAGTCAAGGATGAGTAGGATTAAAAAGAAAATTGAAGGTGCTTTTATACTGATAAACAAATGATGACATTTAACTTCCCTCTGAGGAAGTCACCTAACTCTCCGGGTGCTTTACTGGCTCGGGGTGTGCCGGTGACAGCGAGGTGCTTTCCCCACCTCCTCCTCTTGCCATGGTAGGAGCAGGAGGTGGGGGAAACTGAAAGTACGGTGTCATATTCACACCTAGCGACATGAAACAGACAATTTCGTCTCCACAACACAACGTTGACACAACACACAGGGTGATTTTTTACCTCCACGGCTTGAATAAAAGGAGCGGCGGCCCTCATGCGCCGCTCATCGCTAATGGTTTGCCGAACTAAAGCCTCGGACATTAACTCCATTAAAGCTTCAAAGAGCAGATATCCGATTAGTCTCTCAGCCTGAACCGGTCATTCAACACCAACCGCCTCGAACGGCCCGGAAAGGGATTACACAGAGATCGCTTGAAGCCTAATTGAGCCAATCGGGCCCGTTAGCGTCCTCCGTGGCTCGCTGTCACAGCGGTGAACCGCTCAGCCTCGAGCAATCGCCCACGTCGTGCCTGCCCTTTGACCCGGTCTTCTATCCCCCCCCCCCCCCCCATCCCCCCACCTTTGAGGGCACGGTTGGAGGTCGCCGCCTCACACAGAGGGCCTCATACACTGTTACCTGCCCCCCTCACACACACACACACACACACTTTGGGCTGTGCGTGAGCTCCGTCAACCCAAAGGCGCCATTGTTCATTGCCCCATGGATGAGCATCACAAGGCAAGTTTATTTGTATATCACATTTCAACACAAGGCGATTCAAAGTGCTTCACATACAACCATTAAAAGCATAAAAACACAATGCAAAATAAAAGAAGATTTAAAAACAATTAAGAACATTCATTAAAACATTAAAAAACAGTTAAAAAGCAAAAAATAAATAGATACAGAATTGAATAAAATAGCACCGAAAGCGATAGAGAGAGGAGGAAGGGACAAAGGATTATGGGTATTAAACCGGCAGAAACCGAGCTGATCACCGAGGAGAACGTTTCCGAAAAGTAAGGAAGTTAATGTTTGGATGATTAAGTCAATATTTAATTTTTTTATATTTGTTTTAAGCCTAAAGTCCCTGCCCTGGATTATAATCAGCGGTTTTAATTAAAGCCGGCCAAGTGCTCGCTCAATCGTGTGTAAGCAGCGATCCACAGCAACAATAGATAGCATATGGCTGAGCGTCGGAGCTGACAGATGTCCACGCTGGACAAACACAGAGGAGGAGGAAGCAAAATAATCATGGCTTTAGCTTTTGAGCCCGCCCGGCCCTGGGGGGGTCAAAGGGGGTCAGGGCTAGGGGCCGAGCAACAAAGGTACAAGGAAGTGGGGTGGTGCAGCGCTGGACTTAAATGTCAGCTAAGTAGGTCACGCTAACACGCTAGCACGCTAACATGCTAACGGCTGTCTTCAGCGTCACAGCTTCATTTAAGGCGTGGTTCTAATCTGAGAGAGAACTTGTGGTCAAAAGTCCATCGAGCTGAGAGGAGTGTTCGGGACTTTCCATTTACAACTCAAACGCTATGCCGGTGAACCATTTAGCATTTAGACCCGGGATCAGCCCGCCGAGCACGCTCACGACATTTCACTTTCACTTTCAGCCCACCACCTCTTTCATTGAGTTGTAGTCAGACAGGGGGAATCCCTGTGGGGAATTCCCAAGAGAAGGTTTACAGTGTAAATACTGTAGTGGGGAGACATTATTGGGTGTTTTTTCAGCCATAATTTATTAAATAAATGTGAAAAATGTCCCCTTTTTTTTGGGATGGTTACATAAGAATTGATTTTGTTTAGGCCTACATTTTCAGGAAATTAAGCCCACTTTATCATAAATGTGTAATTTCAGACTCGCTGTTGCCCACCACCCAAGAAATGACTCGACTCAGCCTTCCAGTCTGTCTTTGTCTCACATACTGTACACACACACACACACACACACACACGCCTGGCACATGCAGCCCTGGAAATGGTGTCAGCCCAGTATAAATCCCTTTTGACATACGAGCGTGCCAGTGACCTTATTACCATGACAACAGTTTCTACGGGATAATAACGTTGTGGCAGCGCTGACACAATATGACACAACAGCGCTGACACTCGTTGTGTGACGCGGCGCTGGAGAGGTGAACCACTTCCTCTTTCCCCCCTTCCTCTTGCTCTTCACCTACATTGTTTGTTTTTTTCATGCTCTGATTTCTCTCTCGTGATCCTGCGAGCGCCGTCTTCGGGTAACGGGCATTTGTGGTGAAAAGCAAAGCGACCTTCCTGCAGCTCTTAAAACCAGATTGATGTGAAGGTAGGTCAGGCCGTTCTCTGGGCTTGTGAGCTCTCACTTCCAGCGTGTGTGTGCGTGTGTGTGTGTGTGTGTGTGTGTGTTTCGAATCTGTGCACACCCACGCGAGAATCCTAAAATAAATGCTTCTTCTTTCATACATGTGAGCGTATTCAGCAGAACTGAACAACACATCCACCCCCTCCCTCCCTCCCTCCCTCCCCCTCCTGCCTCCTCCTCTCTGCTTCGCTTTCCTCCATCCGTCCTAAGTGGGAGAGACAGGGAATGTCAGAGGGAAAGTAGGGGAATCGGGAAGGCCATGGAAAAAGAGAGGAAAGCAGGGCTTTGCATGCTATTTGGAACAGAAATACGTCGGAGTCTCGGGCTCGGTTTGTCATTGTGTGTTTGTCTCATGAATGCATGGAGGGGAGGCAAACTTCGAGGAAAGGGAGAATGAAGGAGGAATAAAAGAAAAGAGACACTGCGCTTAAAGACTGCAGAAGAAGAGCTGAGTATTCAATGCATTTCACACATGGTCTTCATCCTCATCATCATCACAGAGAAGATTGTTGTGTATTGTTTACAAAGACACAACCCGGACGATGACATCATGATATCGAAAGATATCTTTTGTATTCCTTTCGAGAACGTATACATGTGGCAAAGCATCCACTTTGTTATCTTCATGTTACCCACAATGCAACTTGGCCGTCGACAGTTCAGCCTGAGGTTCGGCGCGTTCTTCTGCTAGCTAACGTAGCTAACGTATCTAACGTAGCTTCAAGCTGCAGGCCTCAAGCAGAGAAGGGTGGTAAGAAGCTTTATAACCTCACAAAAAAAAGTGACATCACTTAAACCTCCTACGCAATATCACTTCCCAAAACCCGTAAAAAAAATCTTTGATGTGTGCAAATGGTGAACTTCCCCTTTAAGACCAAACACCATTTTCATTTCAACCTCCTACTTTCGTATTTATGACCCACTTCAACTTGCATAACAGGTTTCCAGCACGCGTTCACCCACTCTGGAACATGTTTATTTTTAAGGGAAGTCAAAAACATCCAGATATTGCAGGTAATATTAGAACTTTTTTTTTAAATTCTGCATGTTGAAGCAGTGTAAACATGCTGTACTCTTATATCCTGATATCAAATTATATGTAAAACATTTTCAAATGGGTTTTTAATGGAACATTAACATTTCCACCTTATCTACACAACCCTGTGGTCGGGCATCGTCGGTCCGAAGGAGTTCATCTCAGGACTCAAAGAAATATTCTGCGGGTGGACACTCTGTGAATTTAAGTGAGCAGGAGAGAGGGAGAGAGAGAGGGAGAGAGAGTTTATGTACCGGGGGATGGATGGATGGATGGTGAGTCAGAGGAGAGATGGAGGCAGACAGAGGGGAGGGAGAAGTGCTGATGAATGGGTTGATGGCACACTGACCCACTAATGTTTTCCACTGCACTGCCAGTGGCTTCACCTGGCTGGTAAACACACACACACACACACACACACACACACACACACACACACACACACACACACACACACACACACACACACACTCACACACAAGAGTGATATGTGCACATCCACATGCAAATGATTAAGCCCTTTTGACTGGACTTACTCCCCCCTTGCATCAAACCAGAGGCCTCCTTCGGCAAAGATTTCGAGCCGTGGTTTCATGAGCATCTTCTGCATTTCCTATTTATTTATTTTTTGCACTGTTCCGGCGAATTAAGCACCGAAACTGCACACTTCCGCTAATGGCTGTGGCTGTCTGCTGTTAAAGGTCGTGCAGCGGAGGAAGCAGTCCACATACGCCACGCTTCAACATGCCCCATCTGTCAAATGTATTTTGGAGTTTTTTCTCGACAGTGTGGGCAGAGGGGACTTCAGTTCATGAGCGATGAGTCAGGTCGCCTGAGGACGACCCGCATGTGATATGTTCAATTATGTGTGGAAAACCTTTCACCTGTAGCCCCGAGCCGAAATGTAGACATTTGCATCAGAATGCAAAAAAGTTCGTCGCTGTTTTACCAACAAAGCTTTGGTTTGGGTTAGATGCAGACCCTCACCACATAGAGGTCCTAGTTTATCTCTCTTTCTTCATCATCATCATCATCCTCTACCTCTCAGACCCACTGTTCCTGTGTTTCAGGTGTCGGGCAGGCTCCGCCTCCGGGTGTTGGCTCTTCCTTTTAAGTACAACAGCGTAGCGTGTCCATGTTTTCATCCTTCAGAAGCAGCTGGTTGCTTTGGTTGCTGTCTTCAAGCCGAGGAGGCTCACTTCATGAAGGCAACAGCAACTTGCTGGGCTCATGTGCTTTGAAACCTGCTCGCCTCCTGAAAAGGAATACGATGACATTGGGGGAAATACTTGCAAGAGATGAACAGATTGATATAACTCTCCCATATGTAGCTGCAGACGCTAGCTCAGTTTAGCATAACCAGCACTTTTAAAGCCCACTAATGAACATGTTATACTACATATTGTTTGTTTAGACTCCAGAAAGTTGTAAAATCTCAACGCCTTGCTGTCCTTACAAAAGAAGTCGGACAACTTCGGTGCTTATTTGTTAAAGTCAGACTCCCAGGATTCAATGTTTTCTGAACTCATCACCTTATTAGGTTAGAAAAACCTCTGAACCAACATTTAGACCATCTGGGTCCACTCCAATGATATGCCGATCCCTATTATAACTGTTTGTATTGTTATTATCACTATAAAGGAATCAAACAGCCGACCATTCCCACTGGTGGGGTTGCCATTACCGCTGGGTGTCTGTACAGTTAACTAATTAAGTCAATCTGAGACATCATGTGTTAAAGAGATACGGATCTCATTAACGCCTTCCAAGGACATCAGTGCTGAAAGTGATGGATGCGTCTCTGAAATCACGTTTTACAAACACACACACACATCTCATATCCCCGGGGAGACACACACACATGCACACACACACATGCACAGAGTGTAATATTATGATGTGATAAGACTGAGAGCTGGTGAAGGTTACTGCCTCCTTAAAGGGACAGTTCACCCCACAACCAGAACATACCTTTTTGTCCTCTCACCTGTTGTGCTGTTTATCAGTAAAGATACATTTGATGTTTTAAACTGATGCTTTGATGTGAGTTGCTTTCAGATTTCTGACATGAAACTTCTCTCATGACTCTTGATGGGTTTATCTTGAGTAACCAGGTCAGGACTTCTGGAAAGAGAAATTGCTGTTGAGTCTTGGTCTTGTCTCGATACACTCTGGTTTTGGTCTTTACTTGGTCTGGACCCCTGAAAGTCTTGGTCTTTACTTAGTCTCGACCCCTTAAAGTCTTGGTCTTTACTTGACCTCAACCCCTTATTAAAAGTCTATTTTTTGGGTTTGGTTAGTTCACCACAAGCCGGGTGACGTACATGCACCCATCACATGTTGATAAAAGACATTTCTACGGCTGATATCTCCAAAACTAGGCGACTCATATTAAAACAATATAGACGAATACACATCACCACCGGTTGTTTCTGGGTGAACTGTCCCTTTAAAATCCCCATTATAGATCTTCCACAACAACAAAAAAAACCTTCCACTGGGATGCCATCTCGTTCCCGAAAAAAATAAATAGGCCAGCAAGAGAATTGAGGACTCTGTTGTTCAGCGGCATAAAACATTGCAGCACTTCCTTTGGTGTGAATGAACAGAAGGTGAGGCAGGTTCTCCGAGGGCCATACGGGGCCGTGGCCTACAGCGCTGCTTATGTAAGCCGAGGCAGTCAGCTGGTTCAGGGGTAAATAAAGGTTTACTATGTGAACCCGAGACACGAAAACCACATCCCCGGTCACAACCGACACGGCGTTGCAGAGACCGCCGGCAGGTCCCATCGTTTCCAAAGAATTTGGAGAATCTGCCTCGTTCTCAGAAAACCAGATGAATGTGTTCATCACGTGGCCGGTGTGAGGGTGAGGTGAGGAGGTCAAGCGGGGGGTGATGGAGGAAGCGGTTTGGGGAAAATGTAGACCTGCGTCACTGATATGCCGGCAGCCTGAAAAGCTGCAATAGCAACGCTGCCCTTGACATCAACACACACACACACACACACACACATAGACTTTGCCCTCCCAGCACACCCTCCAGGCTGGGACATGGAGCGGTGGGCGGAGGGAGGCTGCATGCCCGAGGATGAGACTGGGAAAAAAAAAAGAGAGAGAGAGCGATCAGCGGATGGCAAGATGGCCGCGCGGCTCAGCCAGCCTCTCGCTCTGCCGGGGCGTTAAAGACCGGATGAGTTAAACCAGAACATCTGCAGCGTCGCCATCTGCAATGCATGTCAAAAAGAAACACACATCACATATTGGGCATTCCCAAAATGAATCCTTTTGTACCGGGAATGCTCAATGAGGATCGTGCACCTTTTGAAATGGCGCCGAAAAGACATCTATCGGCACAGTGGAGTATTTTTTATTTTTTTGGGGGGAGGGAGGGGATGCTGCGACACTGGGTAGTAATCATGTAAATATACAGTGAAGAGTATTGACAACCAGGAAGCTAGACGAGAGGGGAGAAGGAGGGAAAGAGGGAAGGAGGGAAGGAGGGAAAGAGGGAAGGAGGGAAGGAGGGAAAGAGGGAAGGAGAGAAGGAAGGCTGTTGACCTAATTCTGTGCAAAATGGCTGTGCAGAGGCCAGACCTCTGTGTGTGTGTGTGTGTGTGGGGGGGGGGGGGGGGGTGGGGGGGGGTTGTACACTCATGAATATGATATGGACTATATATATATATATATATGTATGTTATATACATTTATTTTTTCTCCTCCCCATAATGCTTAGTGTGCCTGGTGTTGGGGGAGGAGCCAGGGCTTCAAAAGGAGTAAAAGGAAACACATTCACACATTTAGTTGAACAAATTGAGCATTTAGAGTCTAAATCGACATCAAACGGTCGGATGGATTTTATTCAATTCTCTGGAGAAGTCAGAGAAACATTTTCCAGACTATTTTGTTATGATTATGTGTGGTGAAAACCACTTTAATGATAACAATAATGCATTTGTTGGAGGTCACAGAGGGACGATAACCACTATAAGTGTCGGTCTTTCGTCCTCTCTTTGCTCTCTTTCTCCGTCTCTCGCTACCTGTCCTCCAGTTGACGGGATCATACGTGGCACCAATTACCCGCCACAGGAAGTCAAAACGACAGCTGAGCGTCTCCACGCCCTCCACTGTGGGGTTAGAGGCTGTCATACACACCGCTGATCTGAAGTGTGAACCTGTGTGTGTGTGTGTGTGTGTGTGTGTGTGTGTGTGTGTGTGTGTGTGTGTGTGTGACATTAAACCAATACGGTGCATCACAAGTTTATTGACCCGTTCAGCTACACCGGCGCCCCGTAGGGACGGCCGTGTTCTCAACATCTATCGGACGGACGACTTTCAAACGGTCCACAGAAGATGAATCGAGAAGATTTCGGCGATCCACTTGACTTTTCTTCGACAGCCTCCATGAGTTGTCATCTTCCATTATCAGGTCAAATAAATACTTCTGGAGAAAGATTATGGATGTGGACCAAAAAAACAGTTACGATGATGTAGATTCCCGGTGCTGAGATATGCTGACGATGTATTCATTTACCTTTGTTTGTTTATAAGAACTGCTGTAGTGGTCAGGACCATGCTTATTGTTTTCCACAGGGATCAGAGATATAAATGCTGAATGAGAGGTTTTATTGAGTCATAA
The DNA here is from genome assembly GCA_023566465.1 of Cottus gobio. Taxonomy (NCBI): domain Eukaryota; kingdom Metazoa; phylum Chordata; class Actinopteri; order Perciformes; family Cottidae; genus Cottus; species Cottus gobio. The sequence continues at coordinate 2,997,838 of CM042231.1, forward strand.
GCGGTACAAAGGTTACCCCGGCTGAATCTCTATCAACAGAGTCTGCATTCAGAATCTAGCGGGGTCAAGAGTTCGGTATCGGACGTGAACTATGGTTTCTGGTTTTAGTCTGATTAGTGTTGACCAATCACGTTGGATCTTTGGTTAAACGCATCGGCCGACAACGATTTTGGTTTGAAATCAAAGTGTAAACTGGCTCTTAACTCCAAGTCCAGTCTTGCGTCCTAAGCTTGCTAATCGGACTGTAAACAATCAGAAGAGCACAGCAAAGGAAGTCTTGGACCTGATGAGCGACTTTTCCAGATTACATCTCTCTCCTCTCTGGTTTGTGATCAAACACCAGCAGAATAAACCCGTCTCCATCCCCCTAAGCTGTGAGTTCAGAGCCAGTTTTCAGATTCTAGCGCGCTAACCCACTAAATCAAGATGGCGGACGTAGTAAACACGATAGCGTGAGCAGGTCAGCGTTGGCATTGTGCTTTCTGTCCGAATCTAACGCGACAAAACCAAAGCCGATGCATTTGATAGATTACGTGTCTCGGATAGTTTACGGACACTTGAACTGAGCAAAGTGCAATATTTTCCACCCGAGCATCAATAAATATGTTTTATTGCTATTGTTCAGCTGGACTTTAGAGCGTCGTTATCTCACTTACGGCCGCAGAAGCTTTTCCATTCTTTTTTCCATTGCTTTTTGCTTTCCAACCGAGTGTCTATTTCTGAGGCTCAGCCACCAGAAGTGAAGGAAGGGCCTTGATCTGCTGCCGGCGATCAACAGATGGCCGATTAGCATTTCCAAATCTGTAGTCAAACTCTGGAATGAAATGGGGAATGATTGGAATTCAGCAAGAGACTTTATCTGCTCACACACCATTGAACAGTCTCTCTCTCTCTCTCTCTCTCTCTCTCTCTCTCTCGCCTTTCCTCTTTTTGATTAGCAAGTAAAACATGATTATGATGGCTCATTGATCGCCTGGTAGTTTTTAAATAGACAGTATTTATGGCTGTGTGCCCGTGGAAAAACACACGAGAGCAGCGCAATCTACTTCTCCTTTCACACTGCTACCTCCTCTATAACACACTCTCTCTCTCTCTCTCTCCCTCTACCCTGGCTCTTTGCTCCCCTTCTCCCTCTCTTTCGCCTTCTGTTTCTCTATCTCGCTCTTCCATATCACTTTCCAATCAGCTAAATTCCCCTGGCACGGCTGAATAATGTGTCATCATTCACTATAGCAGGCGCATGTGCACGCACACACACACAAACACACACACACACACACACACACACACACACACACACACGGGTCCTATCCTATAATGTCATTATGGAACCCACTGAGTCAAATTACACTGAATCAATAGGTCTTGTTTATCTGTTGGGGGCCTCCTTGCTCTCAATTACAGCCCAGGGGAAGGAACGTCTAGGGAGGGGTGTGTGTGTGTGTGTGTGTGTGTGTGTGTGTGTGTGTGTGTGTGTGTGTGTGTGTGTGTGTGTGTGTGTGTGTGTGTGTGAGGTCTCTTTCAAGATGGCCCCGGCGTGATCAGTGCCTTTACGTGACTCCATGTAGCCGCTGTGAGTTCCCTCCCTTTTCGACAGCGGCCACATCAAGGCAGATGTCGTCAATATCCAGATAAGCTGATTGACTCCCCGACTGTCTCGGCGTGGGGAACCATTGAGATGCAGCCCGGCGTCTGCAGAGGCAACAATGAGGGGAATGTTAATGACTTTCTTTTCTGACTGCAAGGTAAACAGCACTCCAGCCATCGGATGCCTCGCAGCATTCACTCAGCAGCATTACCACACACCTCGAAGCAGCTGCGAGGCGATCCAGGGATGAGCATTCCTGGAGGCACAGGCGCCTTTTGACACCCGGGAAGGAGGACGCCAACCGGAGGGGCTCTTCCAGGTCGCTTACTAAAACTACTGCGTTCTGTCCGGACCCGTGATGCATTTTTGCCGTGCTACCAGAGATGATATTTGACCTTTGCATGAAGCCTATCCGCTGAATTTTAGGAGCGTTGTGCTGCTGTGAAGCGACCGGGGAGGGAACTCGGGATTCAGAGTTAGATCTTCAGCTCCGGACAGAAGGAGCTGGGGATCGAATCGGCAACATTGTGCTATGTTGTGCCCAACTTGGCTGTAAAGTTAGTCGTACTTTCTATCATTTTACGCCAGACATTCAAAAAATTCCCAAATTTCCCCAATTGCGGCAATCAAATGAGAAGACATTTCGCTATAGAAACAGCGCCAGAGAGATGGAGAATAACTGACCCTGCTAAATATTAAAGAACATGAGTAATTCATTTAAATAAACCATTACCGAATCCCAGTATCATTTATGGAATATATATCTCCATCTTCTTGCGTTACCTTGTTGTCGCACATTAAACCCACAGCAGACAAGGAGACACCTTCACACAATACAAAAGTCAATGGAGAGCAATGCATTGTTTTCCCCTGCAGTGGGGGCGGGTCTAAATTGCGCTCTGTCTCTACTCTGGGTGGGCTGCAGTGATTGACAGCTAAGGCGATAAGCCCCTCCCATGGGGGGGCTCGGTCAACCCTGGTGTGGACACTTTCACAGACAAGCAATTAGCACACCGAACCCAGACGAGAGCCAATTAGAGCCCCGCTGTTAAACCTCCACTGTATGCAAATGAGGACAGGAATGTGCAGCAAGGCACTCAAGAGATTGGAGGAAGAAAAGTATCAGCAGACTAGAATAAAATGAGAATGCAGCTGTAATTAGGGAGCTGGGAACAAGACGAGGACTATGTATGTGTTTAAAAGAGAGGAATCAAAATGAGGAGGGGGGAAGAAAGAGGGTGATAAAGGGAGGGGCGGAGGACGAGAGGGTGAGGGGGTGGAGACAGCAGAAGAAGAAGAAGAAGAAGAAGAAGAAGAAGAAGAAGAAGAAGAAGAAGAAGATGAAGAAGAAGAAGAAGAAGAAGAAGAAGGAGGAGGAGAAGACGAAGAAGAAGAAGAAGAAGGAGGAGGAAGAGGAGGAAGAGGAGTACAAGAAGGAGGAGGAGGAGGAGGAGGAGAAGAAGAAGAAGAAGAAGAAGAAGAAGAAGAAGAAGAAGAAGAAGAAGAAGAAGAAGAAGAAGAAGAAGAAGAAGAAGAAGAAGAAGAAGAAGAAGAAGAAGAAGAAGAAGAGTAGGCCCAGAGTGTATATTAACGTACTAACACAGCTCTCAGTGTGTTTCTATAGGGCGTGTTTGACTGTGTTGGGACTGTATGCAGGTGCAGACTGTAGGCATTCCTTTTGATCATATAGATGAGTGTGTGTGTGTGTGTGTGTGTGTGTGTGTGTGTGTGTGTGTGTGTGTGTGTGTGTGTGTGTGTGTGTGTGTGTGTGTGTATGTGCATGGGAGGAAAAGTTCAGCTGCAGAGACTTGATGAAAACTCGGCCATGTAGGGAATTTTGTGTGGGATCACAGTATCGCACTCGATCACTTAAAAGACGTGTCACACGCACGCACGCACGCACACACACACACACACACAGGCAACATTTGAATACAGGTGGAGCACTGTTTGGTGGTCCTGTGAGGTCGCTGCTGGCCGCGGACGCCTGTTATGTCATACGTCCATACGTTCATACGTCCATACGTCCATACGTTCATACGTCCATAAGTTCATACGTCCATACGTTCATACGTCCATACGTTCATACGTCCATACGTTCATACGTCCATACGTTCATACGTCCATACGTCCATACGTCCATACGTTCATACGTCCATACGTTCATACGTCCATACGTCCATACGTCCATACGTTCATACGTCCATACGTTCATACGTCCATACGTTCATACGTCCATACGTCCATACGTCCATACGTTCATACGTCCATACGTTCATACGTCCATACGTTCATACGTCCATACGTTCATACGTCCATACGTTCATACGTCCATACGTCCATACGTCCATACGTTCATACGTCCATACGTTCATACGTCCATACGTCCATACGTCCATACGTCCATACGTTCATACGTCCATACGTCCATACGTCCATACGTCCATACGTCCATACGTCCATACGTCCATACGTCCATACGTCCATACGTCCATACGTTCATAAGTCCATACGTTCATACGTCCATACGTTCATACGTCCATACGTCCATACGTCCATACGTTCATACGTCCATACGTTCATACGTCCATACGTTCATACGTCCATACGTTCATACGTCCATACGTCCATACGTCCATACGTCCATACGTCCATACGTTCATACGTCCATACGTCCATACGTCCATACGTCCATACGTCCATACGTCCATACGTCCATACGTCCATACGTCCATACGTCCATACGTCCATACGTCCATACGTCCATACGTCCATACGTCCATACGTCCATACGTTCATACGTCCATACGTTCATACGTCCATACGTCCATACGTCCATACGTCCATACGTCCATACGTCCATACGTCCATACGTCCATACGTCCATACGTCCATACGTCCATACGTCCATACGTTCATACGTCCATACGTCCATACGTCCATACGTCCAGACGTCCATACGTCCATACGTCCATACGTCCATACGTCCATACGTTCATACGTCCATACGTCCATACGTCCATACGTTCATACGTCCATACGTCCATACGTCCATACGTCCATACGTCCATACGTCCATACGTCCATACGTCCATACGTCCATACGTCCATACGTCCATACGTCCATACGTCCATACGTCCATACGTCCATACGTCCATACGTCCATACGTCCATACGTTCATACGTCCATACGTTCATACGTTCATACGTTCATACGTCCATACGTCCATACGTCCATACGTCCATACGTTCAGACGTTCAGACGTTCATACGTTCATACGTTCATACGTCCATACGTCCATACGTCCATACGTCCATACGTTCATACGTCCATACGTCCATACGTCCATACGTTCATACGTCCATACGTCCATACGTCCATACGTCCATACGTCCATACGTCCATACGTCCATACGTCCATACGTCCAGACGTTCATACGTTCATACGTCCAGACGTTCATACGTCCATAAGTCCATACGTCCATACGTCCATACGTCCATACCTTCATACGTTCATACGTCCATACGTCCATACGTCCATACGTCCATACGTCCAGACGTTCATACGTTCATACGTCCATACGTCCATACGTCCATACGTCCATACGTCCAGACGTCCATACGTCCATACGTCCATACGTCCATACGTCCATACGTTCATACGTCCATACGTCCATACGTCCATACGTCCATACGTCCATACGTCCATACGTCCATACGTCCATACGTCCATACGTCCATACGTCCATACGTCCATACGTCCATACGTCCATACGTCCATACGTCCATACGTCCATACGTCCATACGTCCATACGTCCATACGTCCATACGTTCAGACGTTCAGACGTCCATACGTCCATACGTTCAGACGTTCAGACGTCCATACGTCCATACGTTCAGACGTTCAGACGTTCATACGTCCATACGTCCATACGTCCATACGTCCATACGTTCATACGTCCATACGTTCATACGTTCATACGTCCATACGTTCATACGTTCATACGTCCATACGTCCATACGTTCAGACGTTCAGACGTCCATACGTCCATACGTTCATACGTCCATACGTCCATACGTTCAGACGTTCAGACGTCCATACGTCCATACGTCCATACGTCCATACGTCCATACGTCCATACGTCCATACGTTCATACGTTCATACGTCCATACGTTCATACGTCCATACGTCCATACGTTCATACGTTCATACGTTCATACGTTCATACGTCCATACGTTCATACGTTCATACGTTCATACGTTCATACGTTCATACGTTCATACGTTCATACGTTCATACGTCCATACGTTCATGCGTTCATACGTTCATGCCTTCATACGTTCATCACATTTACTCATGTTGGGTAATCTGGGCATGTCCCCTCAGCGTGGCTTAGTGCAGACTGGGTGTGTATGTGTGGTAATGGGATTGAGCTCAAGATGGTAAATCCATCACATCAATGGTATTTCCTCCTTTTAATGTTCCAGTAATGTGGCCTCTTGATTGAGATAATCTGGTCACAAACATAATTTGGTCATAAGGAAAAAATAAGTATATTTTCCGAGTGATCCACTGGAAGTTATATAACTCCATTTAATTCCAGTGTTTGAGTTTAATTGTTTTTATATATTATTAAATCAATACCGATGAATTCAATTACATCTTGGAAGTTGTTTAATAGCTTAAAAGTTGAATATACAGCCAACTTTTGTCCAAATACAAAAATGTACTAGAGCATCAGAAGCGCCCTCGTTATCACGTCATATCTTGTTTAATATTGTTATTAACACCTATTAAAACCACATCCCATAATAGCAACAAAGACACCAAGAAAACAGGAAGTCACTTCTTCCAGCTAAGAAACTGTCACATGACTACACTTTTGTTTTGTAATACTTTATGAATCAAGCAAAAGAGAAATTATGTGTAACAATAGTGTGCTTTTCTGGTCTCAATGCTAAGCTAAGCTAAGCTAAGCTAACCAGCTGCAGGCTCCTGCTCCACAGTGAATGGAGTGGATCTTCTTTTCTAACTCATGGCAGCAAAGTGACTTAAAGGGTATTTCACAAAAATGTCTGTTGCTTTCAAGGAAATCCTCAAAGAAAATCTTTTCCATTTGCTTTTTTCTTAAAATGTTGAGACTTTCAAGATACGTATTGTTGAGGATTTCCTTTCTCGGTGTAATCCTTTGTTTACGTCTGCTCTCTCCTATCTTCCTCTCCATCCGTCTTCCATCCTGTGTATTGACTCCCTGAAAGGTCTAGTCTGTTCACCGAGAATGTAAACAGAGGATTGAACGCCCGGGTCGCCGTCAGGGTCACTTTCTCTGCATCCTCTCCTTCCCAGCATGCATCCCTGCGCTCCCCTCGGCCTTCCCCTGCCCCCTGATTATGTGCTGGTAATGAGAGGTCTAGACATGCTTGATCAGGATTAAGGCCCAGGAAGGCAGAGCCAGGTCAAGCTGGGAGAGAGGCGGCTTTAGCTCGGACACATGCGGCCCTGTGGGTCTGGGCCGGGCCCCAAAAGGCCCGCCAGAGGTTTTCTGAGGAACGTTTTTAAGGTCATGGACAGGGAGAGCGATTAGGAGATAGAGGGGATGAACTGATGTGGCCGTTGTAGAAGACCCAGTTTCTGCAGGATCTCTGTGTGCTGACGCCCCACTGGTGCAACAATATTGGGAAACAGCAGACTAGGAGTGATGCTCTGTGGACCAAGGGTGCATGGATGGAGGAAAATGTGCATAAAAACAGCTGATTGGAAACCTAATAATGCCTAAAAATAAGTAGGACGATGTCACATTTCACCTGATTTCTGCAGAATGAGAAACGTGAACAATCGAACCCTCGGCCGCTGTCATCTGCGTTTCGTTTGCGCTGCATTTGAAGCACAGCCATGACATCGTAACCTTTCCATCTGTGTGTTTATTGACTCGTTCCTCCATTCAGGTGCATGCAAATCATGCATGGGAGTGTGTTTGAGGGACGGGACACCAGCTGTTGACATAGGTGGCTTTCCGTCCTCCGGGAATAATAAAGAAGAGACAACCTCTAGAGCTTCCAGATGGGTCTAATTTAGAGACCGACACCTCTGTGAAAATATACAGACTAGCTGGGGAAGCAGCTTCCAGCAGGATGATGATTTAACCCTCATACCTTTCTTTTGGGGATTAGGACGGTCCAGGATGGACCCCCAGGTCACCTTGTGATCTCTGAAGCACTTATGCAGAGTAAAAGGTGAAGATTAACTGAAGGAATATTATTCACTTCCATTAATAACATGCACACAAAAAGCCAGGAAATAACCACCAGCTTGGTAAATAGATTAAAAGTAATAAATCCCAAAGGAAACCTGCAAAAAAGGATGTATTGGCATACATTAAACATATTAATATATGTTTTCATATCAAACGCTGGCTCTACAGAGGGCCCATCACATTGAAGTGGCACCTGAAGGCTGAGGAGTCTCCTACCGGCTTGGATTCGGAGTGATGGGGGTCAAGCGTCCGGGATAATCAGTGTAATTAGCGAGTACTTTTTTCCCGGGGAACATCTTGTTGACTCTGACTGCGATAGACTCCAGTTCCCACATTCACACGTTCCTCCACGTTCACAGCTCTTTCTCTTCACACACACACACACACACACACACACACACACACACACACACACACACACACACACACACACACACAGGGACTCTGGGACTCTGAGGGAATGATAACAAAGACATGTTAATGCGTGCTAATGATGTCATTATCTCCTGACGAGTGCAAATGGAGCGAGAGATTAACACACCGACGCAACGGGGAAGGAGGTGTGGGTTCACCGGCGCGGAAGAGTGCGAGGAGGTCGTACGGAGGTTTGCGGCGTACGGATGTGGAGATAGGAGAGGGTTACTTCCCCTCGACCTTTGACCTCCTCCTCCGCCGGCTGAGCGTCCCACAGGAAGACGCTCTGACCCCCCAGAGAGAGGACGGGTGGACAGGTTGCTTTTTCTGTCGTTTTTTTTTGGGGAGCATTTGTCATTTAATTGCCACGACGCCTGCTCGTTGTTATCGTCGAGCTCTTACAGTCGCGTGCTTTCACAAGCTTGCATCATGAACTCTCACACACACACACACACTCAGGCCTACACACACTCGCCCCTCTCCGAGTGAAATATCTCTTTTAATGGAGCACACAGCAAGGATTTGAGGAAATTGCTCCATGGGTTCACTTCCCTGTTTGGAGAGAAGTTCAACCTTCTGGGGAGCTCCGGCCTTCACTGTTGGTCTCTTTCTTCATGTTTTCCTTAAATCTTTGGTGTATTAACAGGATTTTTAACTTTTTGGAGACACCAATGTTTCAGCCAAAATTGCGAATGCTTTTTTAATTTTTTATCTCATATTAAATCCTGATTATCTCCTCATTCACAAGGTCTATTTGAAAAATTCAAAAAGCTATAATATACAGAGAACCCTTGTGAAGATAGATAATAAGGCCATATATATGTGTTAGTGGTATATTGGTTTATCATAGTACACAGAATATTTTTTTTTTAAATGTTTTTTTCGAAGAAATAAAATCAAAAGTTAATTTTTATCATCACACACAATTAACTTATATTTCCTTTGGGGTTCTTATATGTGTTGATATGCTCAGCCCCAGAGGCTGAAACCCAACGCACCCCGGGTTCGTCAGCTGTTTCGACTCGTTATCGAGGAACAAAAGGGGGCGTGGTCTCAGTGGGAGAGGCAGCAGAATGTAAATTAGTGGCTGTCATCCCCCCCCCCCTCCCCCCGCACACACACACACACACACACACAGAGCTGCCGGTGGGCTGTCACTCCACCCTGATGTCTATGTTTTCCTCTCCCACCCTCTTCCCCTCTCATCCCGCCTGATGAATTTCCAGTCCGTCAGACCCCTCCATCTGCACTCTCCTTCTCCTTCTCCTCCCTCGTTCCTTCTCTCTCTCTCTCTCTCTCTCTCTCTCCCTCTCTCTCTCTCTCTCTCTCTCTATCATTTATGGCCCATACTCCTGAGCTGCCACCCGGGCTTCGGGTGGGGGGGATGGGCGCTGGATGGTCGGCACGTTTTCAAGCAATCTGAAATATTCATGTGTGTGCGCCCGTGTCCCCGCGCGAGAGACGACTTCACGTGTACCCCCCACCCCTGGTCCCTGTGTGCACACGTATGTGCGTCTCTACACACGCTTCTACACATGTTGTTGTCTGTGTGTGTGTGTGTGTGTGTGTGTGTGTGTGTGTGTGTGTGTGTGTGTATCTTTGTGCGTTTCCTGCCAGGTGATGCGTAAAGCCCTGTCGTTTGATTTAGCTCCCAAAATAAGACTCGGCACATCAATTACCCATGAAGCGCTCTGCACGTGCTCACACGACCGAGGAGGAGGAGGAATCAGCTGCACATGCCTTCCTCTTATAGTAAAATGCACATATTTAGCCCCACATGCACTTAATCTGAATTTAAAAACCAGCAGTTGGACCTCTTGAAACACGTAAGTGTATGATGAAGATGCAACCCTTCGTGCGAAAGAAACAACAGAAAAATGCAGTTTTAAGTCTTTAAAATGATTACAATTGCAGAGCCAACATGTATAATGCATTTCACGAGTGTTTTATTTATTAAATCGTTCTCGTTGTCTGCAGAAAACACAGCGAGTGATGCTTGTGTCACATGACCCACATGACTGTGAGCCGAGAGTTCAGTCTCTCTCTTTGCCCTCCATCTCTTCCTCCTCCAGGCTTCACAGACCAGCTGATCCCCCTTTTCTTCATCTGCCTCTGATTCTTCTTCTTCTTCTTCTTCTTCGCCGCAGCCTGTTAGATCTCACTCTCCCTTTCTAACTCCCACACACACACACACACACACACACACACACACACACACACACACACACACACACACACACACACACACACACACACACACACACACACACACACACACAAAACACAAATTGACATGAACACACCCCCCCCACCGATTTCCCAGCCGTCTCTCCCCTCTGTTTCCCCCGACCTCCCACCCCTCCACTGCCCTTCTAGCCACCCCCCCATCCCCCCCTTCCCTCCCCCCCATCAGGAGTCGACCGGAGGCAGCAGCCGGTACACGTATAGCCAGTTGCTATGTGGGCGCCATGACAACCGTCATGAATTCGACATGGCGCTCACGTATCCAGGCGGATGTGATCCTGTGTGGATGTGATCCTGTGTGGATGTGAGCCTGTGTGGATGTGAGTCTGTGTGGATGTGAGTCTGTGTGGATGTGATCCTGTGTGGATGTGATCCTGTGTGGATGTGAGTCTGTGTGGATGTGAGTCTGTGTGGATGTGATCCTGTGTGGATGTGATCCTGTGTGGATGTGAGTCTGTGTGGATGTGATCCTGTGTGGATGTGAGTCTGTGTGGATGTGATCCTGTGTGGATGTGATCCTGTGTGGATGTGAGTCTGTGTGGATGTGAGTCTGTGTGGATGTGAGCCTGTGTGGATGTGATCCTGTGTGGATGTGAGTCTGTGTGGATGTGATCCTGTGTGGATGTGAGCCTGTGTGGATGTGATCCTGTGTGGATGTGATCCTGTGTGGATGTGATCCTGTGTGGATGTGAGTCTGTGTGGATGTGATCCTGTGTGGATGTGAGTCTGTGTGGATGTGAGCCTGTGTGGATGTGATCCTGTGTGGATGTGAGTCTGTGTGGATGTGACCCTGTGTGGATGTGAGTCTGTGTGGATGTGAGTCTGTGTGGATGTGAGCCTGTGTGGATGTGATCCTGTGTGGATGTGATCCTGTGTGGATGTGATCCTGTGTGGATGTGAGTCTGTGTGGATGTGATCCTGTGTGGATGTGATCCTGTGTGGATGTGATCCCGTGTGGATGTGATCCCGTGTGGATGTGATCCCGTGTGGATGTGATCCCGTGTGGATGTGATCCCGTGTGGATGTGAGTCTGTGTGGATGTGATCCCGTGTGGATGTGAGTCTGTGTGGATGTGAGTCTGTGTGGATGTGATCCTGTGTGGATGTGATCCTGTGTGGATGCGATCCTGTGTGGATGTGAGTCTGTGTGGATGTGATCCCGTGTGGATGTGAGTCTGTGTGGATGTGATCCCGTGTGGATGTGAGTCTGTGTGGATGCGATCCTGTGTGGATGTGAGTCTGTGTGGATGTGAGTCTGTGTGGATGTGATCCTGTGTGGATGCGATCCTGTGTGGATGTGAGTCTGTGTGGATGTGATCCTGTGTGGATGTGAGTCTGTGTGGATGTGAGTCTGTGTGGATGTGAGTCTGTGTGGATGTGATCCTGTGTGGATGTGAGTCTGTGTGGATGTGATCCTGTGTGGATGTGAGCCTGTGTGGATGTGATCCTGTGTGGATGCGATCCTGTGTGGATGTGAGTCTGTGTGGATGTGATCCCGTGTGGATGTGAGTCTGTGTGGATGTGAGTCTGTGTGGATGTGATCCTGTGTGGATGCGATCCTGTGTGGATGCGATCCTGTGTGGATGTGAGTCTGTGTGGATGTGATCCTGTGTGGATGTGAGTCTGTGTGGATGTGAGTCTGTGTGGATGTGAGTCTGTGTGGATGTGAGCCTGTGTGGATGTGATCCTGTGTGGATGTGAGTCTGTGTGGATGTGAGTCTGTGTGGATGTGATCCTGTGTGGATGTGAGTCTGTGTGGATGTGATCCTGTGTGGATGTGATCCTGTGTGGATGTGATCCTGTGTGGATGTGAGCCTGTGTGGATGTGATCCTGTGTGGATGTGAGCCTGTGTGGATGTGAGCCTGTGTGGATGTGATCCTGTGTGGATGCGAGCGCTTCAAATGGCGCTCACGTATCTCGGGGATGAAGCTCTCAGGGGGGTTGTATAGATTTAGATTTGTCTTCCTGTTTTCATACACTGTGTGCAAATGTGTGTTTGTGTGTGTGTGTGTGTGTGTCTGCACATTCATGTAAATCATTGTAACGTTGTCACTCATACGGATGTGAAAGTAACTGTGTAGCTGTCCATCACACCAGTTGTATGAATCACAGATTGTTGCTCATATTTAACGTGAGAAAGTAAAAAGCTTATGAAGATATGAAGATACATTAAAGTAGATATGATCTCTAACCATAATACATCAGCAGGATTCCTGTGGGAAACACAGCAGGGTGATCATTTTCCCGTCTTCAGGCTTTTCATGATTAAAATAAAGTGCCGTCCAGGACATCTGAGAGGGGAAGCCGTCCTTCATGTGCTCCTTCCATATTTCATATGCTCCTTCCTCCCTGTTGATGCAGATGATCCACACATCTCGCCTGATAGGATCGTCTTCATCTCTCGTCTTCAAACACTTCTGAAGATGTTCCTGCAGCCGCTTCACAGTAAAAGTTCTTTGAAAAGAATATGACGAAGCACGGAGGTGCTGCTGGACCGATAACGCCTCCCTTCTCAAGACATCACGTGCACAAACATGCACGAAAGGTATCGTCATGATAAATTATATTAGAAAAAACTACCTCTTGAACAGTTGTGATATTGTTTGACTCGATATCCAAACAATTTCTCTTCAGAAATGAATAATCTTTCATTTAAAATATACCTGCAGACTAAATATATTCAGGTTTTCACGCAGTCCTGATCCCCTTAAGCATAATAAACCACACGAGTCACATGACGAACAGGAAGTCCCGTTACTTAAATTCTTTATTTGTCTTTTTTTTTACGTTTCTTTTTTTTCTTCAGGTCACAAAATGCTTCAGCCTGAAACAGAGCAGATATATAAACCGAATCTGAGCAGCTAACAGGCGACAGTTGCCCAGAACAAAAGGGACCAAACCAGACCAGCAGAGACCAGCACCGACAGCCTCAGACCAGTACCGACCCGTCGGCCTCCACAGACATCAGCCACGTTCAGCTTTACTGTAATCTGTCTTTATGGCACTCTGTGTGCCCCTCTTACCAGCAAGGCCAACAAATGGGTCTGGCAAGGATTTAAACCCCCTCAAATCCCCCCCCCCCCCCCCCACACACACACACACACACTCAAAATAATGTTTCGCACCAATACACCAAGAATTCATACACGCCGCTTTATCACGGGCTCACTCATGATCACACACAAACACCCTCCCACACAAATTCACACACACTGTTTTGCAACAAGGAGTTACAGGATCCAGTTTGAAGGTTTGAGGCCTAAATAGAAACATCTCATCTCCTATTGTTATGCAACTAGTCGAGGAACGCTGCGGCGATATGCAACGCGGAATTAACCAAAAAAGAAAAGAAAATTATGACTTTTCTCTATCTTTTCCCGGTCCGTGAGGTCGATTCCCGAGCCGGGTGGCGGGGGGACGTCACGTTCGACATGTGTTTGCAAACATGTGATTTTCCCTCTGCACACGTTAGGAGTTTCTAAATGCAGCCTTCATGGGTGGAAGTTAGTGGCCGTGTGCACGTCTGTTAGCGTCGGCAATGAGATGCTTTATAATGTGTGTGTGTGTGTGTGTGTGTGTGTGTGTGTGTGTGTGTGTGTGTGTGTGTGTGTGTGTGTGTGGACAAAAAGATTGAGGTTTTACAGGACACACTTCCTCCACATGACAGGAGCAACCCATCACGTCTTCAGACCTCACACAAGTCTACGACGCCGCCACCCCTCTCACCTCCTAGACTGCCTTCACACACACACACACACACACACACACACACACACACACACACACACACACACACACACACACACACATGACAGTAGAATGCCTTTGGGTTCGCTTTGTCATTATCAAGTGACAAATGACCTTGTGAGCGGCTGCTACATTAAAGTGGAATGTGTTTTTCAAAGCTGGAGGGAATAGACCCGGCAAGCGTCAGTCAAGGCTGAGGAAGTTTGGACAAATAAGACACACACACACACACACACACACACACACACGGTGCCCTATACTTGGCATTTAACTCCATATTAATGCGGTGCAGTGGGCCGTGTAAATGTGTTTCTTTATACAATAAGATTGACGGACAAATCCCCCAAAACTTCGAGGCCACGTTTTGGAGGCAAAGTGGAGCAATGACTGGCAGGAGCAGAGTGGCACCTGCTCTTCCCCCCCAAAATATGCATATGTTGAGCATCTCATATCGAAATCACAGGCAGCTTCCACGCCTCCGGTTTCAGTCTGAAAAGATTTAAGAACCTGTCTGCAGAGATTTGCACCCATTCAGTCACAAGCGCCTTGATGAGGTCTCTGTTGTCATGAAGCTTTCTGAGCATTTTATGAAGTTTATCCTGTGAGATCATCACTCATGTCCACTTTACTTTCCCTCCTCTTCCTCCTGTGCAATGTTCAATGCATTTCGTCCCTCTGGTCATCAAACCTCAAGCATAATTTTGTCTTGTTTTCACGGTGAAGATGGAATTTATCCAAAATGGCACTCTGAAGCTCTTGGGAAGAAGTTATTTCATGATCCTCTTTACTTGTTGTTGTCCTGTTGCTTTTTTTTTCCTGCCAAGCTACTGCTTCAGTGCACAAAAAGCTCCTATTGTATTTTTTTTTTTTTTTCATTTCTATCCAGCAGCTCTTAAAGAGCCTGGTGAGTGTCAGAACAAGGATCTGGGATCAGCGTAACAGAAGGATTGGCACGGCTAATATTGCCAAATGCAGGATAAACATGCATAAGACTTCTTGAAAGTTGCCATCACCATCAAGTTTTCTAGGCCGCGAGAAGGAAAATAACCCTCTGAGCAAAAGCTGTGACGATGGACCTGCCAATTGATCAACTGATTACTTTGGAATAAATCCGAACAGTCTTTTCCACATTGTTTTTGCTTTGTCATTTGGATTATTCGTGTTAATCTCTTCGCTTTATCCCACTTGATCTGTGGTCCTCTAGGTCTTCTGTCCAGATGCTCAATGGTTCCCAACCCGGGGGTCTGGATTCCTCCAATGGGTACGTAGAGCTAAAGCTTCACAAGATGATTATTCGAATATATATATAATATATATTCGTCTCTTCGTAGCCTGGTTCCAGACTTCTGAACTCGCTCCTCCTCTCGGGCGAGCTACAAGAAGTTCAAACTTGCATATCAGTCCTCTAATAAATATTTAAAACGTTTATTTTTGATGCTTGTTAGTGAAAGCTAGCTTGACAAAAAAAAATAAAAAAATGAAAGTGCAGATGAGATTGAAGCTGCTGGACTTGTTTGTTTGTTTGTTGTCAAACCAACAGAAACTTTTCTCTGATCCGAGTGAAACATGTTAACTGCTCCGGGCTACGCTAAAGTAGCATCAGCCGAAAAAATATTCCAGAAGGACGGATATGTAGCTTGCTTCTGATTGGTGAGAACCAAACTAACCTTGGTCAACTGCCCACAACTCGTAAAAATTGGGTTGCAATTAGCTTTATTTTACGTCGTCACAAGCCAAGAACAATATTGAAGCACACATCTGCAAAAAATATACTTATATGCACATCGGCTAATGCTGCCCTCCACTCATTCCCACCGGAGCCATTTGCAGTGTTTGACAAATCAATTAACTGAGTGTGCCACGTGATAAAGCGTGTTGTGCAACAGGTGCCAGCTAAAGGCAGTTCCTACCTGCCACCTATTGACTAATTGGAACTAATGGAGTTATTCTCAGAAATGAGTGGAGGAAAGTGGAGTAAACGGAAGAGGAACAATGGTAAGAGATCGCCAGAGGTCCTCTATGTACCATCTGTGAGAGGAAAGACACCGGAGGGCTGTGTGTCTTTTTGTGTATTTGTGTATTTGTGTATTTCTGTGTGAACCCTTCAATGTGAAGGCAGGCTTCGCACCACAAAAACAGAAGTGCATGTTATTTATTTGCGTTATCGTAGGACAGGAGATGTCTCTGAATGTCACACGTGGTTGCAACAGTGTCGTATTACCAGACTACACGGAGCGATGCAGGGTGGAGGAGAGCGGCGACAATGTTTAAATGTCAGCGCTATCACAAACACTCTGCAATTACACCAGTAATAGCGTGGCAGGGCTGAGCTGCAGCTCGGTATCCGGCTGTGATTCCATTTTCATGCAGGTCACAGTTGTGCAAAAAAAACAAAAGAATACGCCTGTGTTCCCTACTACAAGGACATTTGCTTTTCAATGAGAAAGAATCTGAATTATGTTGTTTTTTTTCTCCGCCCACCACTTCCTACCGAGAGAAGGCCACACACAAAAATGCAGGAAGATTGCACGAAAACAAACAAAAACAGTGTCTGTCCAGTGGTTTCTGCTGCTAAAACCTACACCACCACTACCACCAGTGTGTGTGTGTGTGTGTGTGTGTGTGTGTGTGTGTGTGATGGAAGGTTAGAGGGAGTGTCATGTTGATTTCTGGTAACGTAACATTTTTATAGCAACCACTGGCCACGTAAAGTGAAGCTGACCAGTGGAGTTGGGGGGGAAGAAATGTCAGGAATCTTCCTCAAATACCAAAAAGATGAATGTTTTTGACTTCTCAGGTCAAAGACATTCTTTCTGCTGATGTTCACAGATTGGAATTGACCATTGGTGACGAATGGATTCAAAATATAAATGTTCGTTTGACACTTTGGGAAATTCACGTTCATATATGTCTGCTCAAGTAGCTTTAACACAAAGACCTTAAACAGGTGCGATCATGGCTGAAGCTAGTCGGACTATTTCTTGATCTAAAGTCTGGCAACCTCATGTTGATAATAAGCATCCAGGAGGTTGCTGCTTCCAAGAAATAGTCTGGCACACAACCCCCCTTGTCATTTTCACCCTTTGGCTTTGGTACAAATGTAAATTGGAGAGCTTTAGAGGTGTTCGTAGGCGGATGCTGTGACCACAGATGATTTCTGAGGCCAAACGAGAGGTCAGCGTCCCTCAGCCAAAGGTCAATGGGATTTTTCCATTAATGAGACTTAATCTTCACAAAGTCACACCACTTTATGTTTTTTTAAGCGTCAATGGAAGTAAAAAACTAACATTAGTCTACAGACACGTTTTTTACTGTTGAATTTTGCCGTAGAACAAACTTAAAATCTCTTATGTAAAGCACAGACCTTATTTCAGGCATCTAACCAAAAACCCATTAAATTAGTATTAGGACTCTGCATCACTCTATTGGACAGAGCTCGGCTTGCTTTACCCATTTCCAGTCTTTATGCTAAGCTAACCGGCTGCTGGCTGTAGCCGAATATTTATCATGCAAATGAGAGCGGCAGTTTATCAATCTTTCATTCCCTTTTTCACAAGCCTGGAATTCAGACCCTCTTGAATCTTGACTTTAATTCATTGCTCTCATTGCTCATATCTTTCTTAGTTTAGAATCCACATTTTTGTCTCAAATGTTCATCTTCTAGGCAGCGTTTCCCCGTACGAGTGTGTCTTGAATCTAACGTTACATTTCAAAGAAAGACATGTCCTAGGGAAAAATATCTGGGCATGCCTTATGGTATTTATGCTGGTTTTGGTTTTCACGCTTATTCAAATGTCAGGGCAATACTATTGAAATAAGAGAGGAAACAAACAAACAGCCTCACAGCGTAATCATCCATGTCAGTCACATGAACTTTGAAACTTACAAATATCCAGGGGGGAATATTGCCGATTATTGTTTCATGCTTGCCTTTCATTCATGGACTTTGGAGATGAAAAACATCTCTTTAACATATCTCGTCACAGTTGGATCCAATTTGACAAAAACATGTGAAAATGTGTCTGTGGGGTGGGGGGCGTGGTTAGCGCACCTGCAGCAGGGAGAGAGAGAGGCGATCATGGGGATCAGCTGTGCAGCGCGTGAGGCGGCACAGCTGGTCCACATGATCGTGGGATTGCGTGGGCGGGGAAGGGAGCTATAAAAGCTCCCAGAGCCACGCAGACAAGGAAAGGGAGTTAGGAGAGCTAGGCATGTGCAGTGAATGTGACGTGAGCAAAGATGCCTAATAAAAGAGCCCGGAAACGTGCAGCATTGGTGTCGTCCTTGTGCGAAGAGCTCCGTGAAACCCACGGCTACAACGAACCTGCTCACAGTGGCGCCCAACGGGGATGGCCGGTGGGGAAGGAGCGGCACGGCGCCTGGGATGACGGGAATGCTGAGATCGAGCGGCTGTATGCCGCCATGTCCGGCGAGGGGACGCCGGCGATCCGGGAGGTGGCGGAGGCGGTGCGGGTCCCGGCGGCGCCAGCGAAGCCGCTACCCTACCGCACTTTTGAGGAGTGGGGCGCGTACCTGGAGCGGCAGGCGGCGGAGCGCAGGGGACCGCATGACGGCCAGACGCCGGGGGTCCGGGACGTGGCCGAGGCGGTGCGGGTCCCGACGGCGCCGGAGGACGAGACGCGCGGACAGCGGTCCGACGGCGCCCGGCTGCGGCAGCTGGAGGCCGAGAAGGTCCAGCTGCAAGCGGAGGTGCGGGAGTACACCAGAGCGGTGGATGCGCTGGCGAAACAGCTTGAGGAGCAGACCCAGAGGGAGGCGCTCCTCGTGCAGGCGCTGGAGCGGGTGGCGGTCCGGGAGACAGCGACGGCCGCGACCCAGACCGACGCGAGGCGCCGGAGGGTCGGGGAGACCCAGACCGACGCCAGACGCCTGAAGACCCGGGCAACACAGACGGTGGTGACGGCTCGGGCGGCGGAGGCGGCGCCGCCGACGGCGGCGGGCGCGGCGACGACGGCGGAAGCGGCGTCGCAGACGGCGGCGGGCGCGGAGGCGACGACGACGGCGGAAGCGGCGGCGCAGACGGCGGCGTGCGCGGAGGCGACGACGGCGGAAGCGGCGGCGCAGACGGCGGCGGGCGCGGAGGCGACGACGGCGGAAGCGGCGTCGCAGACGGCGGCGGGCGCGGCGACGACGGCGGAAGCGGCGTCGCAGACGGCGGCGGCGTGCGCGGAGGCGACGGCGGCGGAAGCGGCGTCGCAGACGACGGCGGCGGGCGCGGCGGACCCGAGGACGGCGACAGGGACGTCGCGACACGCGGCGGATCGCACAAGGAGGACGCCAGCTCCCACGCCAACAGGCCCGATAGCACCGGCAGCGAGCCGGGGGCGTCGGAGACGTCAGCGACGGGGCCCTGGTCAGCCAGAGTGGGGTCCGGGGTCGACGTGGTCAGGGGACGGCGGGTGGTCCCGGCAGGAAACCCGGGAGCCGTCCTGGGTCACGGAGCCACGGTGCTGGACATGCGGACAGCCCGGCCACCGGCAGTGGCAGTGCCGGAGGCGGTGCTGGTCCTGCGGAAACAGGGGGCACTTATGGAGGGCCTGTACGGGGACAACGGAAACCCTGGGGAGGCAGGACGGCCGACCCAGGTGGATCCAGGCCCGGCCGGTCTTCATCAGCCGGAGGGCTGAGGGAACAGAGCCGGCCCGGCTGCGCCAGGAGAACAGGAAGCTCCGGGACCGGCTTCAGCGAGCAGGGGAGGCCCGGCGGCAGTTGGGGCAACAGATGCGGGCCGAGCGAGAGGCTCGGGCCCGCTGGGAAGGCCAGCGGGTAGCAGCCCGGCCGGAACATGGGGGACCAATTTGGTTCCCGCGACCCTAAACTTTCTCTCTCTTGTGTTGCAGGTTGCCGCGGCGGACTGAGGGCGAGAGCCAGTTTGGCCCCGGGAGGGGGCTGGCGGAGAGCGCAAGGAACCTGCCTCCCGGGGCGCTCGATCGCCCTCTGTCCGGACCATGTCCCGCGCCCGGACCCCCACGGATGGAGGATGCCAACGCCCGGACCACCCGGTGGCATCTGGCGGAAACGCAAGTTAATTCCATGGTGGTCCATAGGTCGGGGGGCAGATGGTCGGGACTGACTCCCGCTCCCGCTCCCAGTGGGAGGGAGGGGGGGGGGAGTTGGTTAGACCGGTGGCTCCCCGGCCTAAGTCGGGCGGTGGGGGTATGTGGGGTGGGGGGCGTGGTTAGCGCACCTGCAGCAGGGAGAGAGAGAGGCGATCATGGGGATCAGCTGTGCAGCGCGTGAGGCGGCACAGCTGGTCCACATGATCGTGGGATTGCGTGGGCGGGGAAGGGAGCTATAAAAGCTCCCAGAGCCACGCAGACAAGGAAAGGGAGTTAGGAGAGCTAGGCATGTGCAGTGAATGTGACGTGAGCAAAGATGCCTAATAAAAGAGCCCGGAAACGTGCAGCATTGGTGTCGTCCTTGTGCGAAGAGCTCCGTGAAACCCACGGCTACAACGAACCTGGTTACAGTGTCGATGAGCTTTGTCCTCATTGGGATGTTTATCAAGACTAAAGATGTTGGATGAGTCCAACGTGTTGCCATAAGGTGTGAGCGAAGCTGTTTATAAACCAGCTCTGACGAGTGTGCAAAGTCAGCTGTTTGTTTGTGGCCGTGATAGAAACCTCAGGGCCAAACATGTTGGTTTCCACTGCTTCGGGAACATTTTACAAAACAGCTCGACTGCAGGTTTCTGTGGGAGTTGTCACTGTGTGGATTGGATTTGTGGCAAAGACAGAAGACATCTTCCTTCAAAAATAGCTAACAGGACAGGAAGTTATAATCCTTATATTTTGGTCCATTTAAAAAGCACACATCTATGGTTTTGCCATTCGTCTTTTTTATTAAAGTGTCATTTCACCTCCAGGTCCGAGCCTGAGTCCACACACTGCCTAATTTAGAAAAATGCAAAAAAATGCGCAATGGGCTGAATGAATTAGCCACACACATGGCAATATAATTATACATTTATTGATTTAGATTAAATAGGACAAGTAAAATGCAGTAAAATCAGCTTGTAAAATACAATCTAATTTGATTCTCGGGTTTCATCACAAATCTAATATCCAGCATGAGTTCTCAGAGAGTTAATAGCATTAAAATCTAAAATAATACTTCACATCACGTCATCAGTCATTCACGGCCTAAATATGTAAAATTTGTAATGTATCACATTAACTAATCATGTTGTTGCTCATTGTTTATTGATCCACTTTGTCCCCTGAAAATCAGTTGGAATTCAGTAGGAGAAATTATATCTTTCATCACCATTAAATGCAAAGCAAAGCAGAAATTCTTTCATTTTTGCTCGTAGTTTTGTTCGCTCTCAAATATACAAAGTGACCTAGAGTGCTGGGAAAGAGGAAATCACCTTTGAATTTGAAGTCAGGTGGGTAGAAATAGTCAAAAGCGCTCATTTCTTTTTCCGTGAAGGTGATTCAGTTCTTAACGTTTTATTTTTGTATACCTTTACTAGTTCACCTTGCCCGATTGTTGAACCAAGGTTTCTACTGAGCTGTTACTCCCAGTGTAAGACTTCACCGTCAGCAATGGGCTGAATTTGTGCTCTTCTTCCAGTCAAGCAGAAAAGGCACAAACGCACTCGACCGAATGGCGCTGCCCAAATGTCCTCGTTTCCGCCGCAGAGCTCCCGTCCTGCAGCGGCGACGCGGACACAGATAGCGCTCTCACTCAAATCATGCATCAGTCGCCTGGATTCAGTGGTTGAGGTAAAAGGCAGAGGAGTGGAGCGCCGAGAGCTCTTGGAGGGCTTCAATGCCGCGACGGCAGCCACAAACTGGGTCACTGGGAAAGAGAGCGCACGCCTATGGAAACCCAGCTGTCTCCATGGCAACCGCGGTGTTGACACAGCTATTACCTCCTCATCTCGGCAAATACGCCGCCGCCGTAAGAAAAGCGCCATGTCCTATTGTATGCAGCATGGATAATAAAATACTCTCAAAGCGTGGCTAATTCACTGTTACTGCCTCCCTGCAGCGGCCCATTTCACCCCCCTCCCCTTCAGATTTTTGGTGAAGAAATGTGGATCAGTTCAAGTTTTTTTTTCTTTTTCTGAATGCCTTTCTGTGAAGTGAATTGTGGGATGAGCTTTGATGTGTAAAAGCAATAGATCTCTGCTGCTTATGTCTGAGCGTTTTGGGAGGTCTGCAGCTCTCCCTGATTGAAGTTAAACCTTCAGAGAAGCCGGTTTGGGGCCCGATGACATCCGGCTTAACTGGTCCTGTGCTCCAAGACTACAAATATCTAACAGCCAAGTCTGCAGTAGAACTGTGGTGCCATGGAGTTTGAACAATGTGGGCATCCGTCATCCACGGAGGGTTTGAAAGGGAAACTTGAAGCAGGATGAAGTGTGTCTTCACATATCCCTGTAGATTGTTTGCAATAAAGCCTTCAAATAGTTACGAGGCATTTTTCTTATTCTTTTTCCAAAGAAGTTACGTCAAGATTAAAAATATGAGCTTGGGAGAGAAGTTCAAACCCTTCACACTTGCACACTTTTACAGATCTATACAACGGCTGCTCCGAGCGTGCAACAAGGACCCGGGTCGGAGTTAGTGGCATGCAAACCCTAACCCTAACCCTAACCCCAACCCACACAGCCTAACCCTAACCCACACAACCTAACCCTAACCCTAACCCACACAGCCTAACCCTAACCCTAACCCCAACCCACACAACCTAACCCTAACCCACACAACATAACTCTAACCCTAACCCTAACCCACATAACCTAACTCTAACCCTAACCGGGCGCCTCAAACGCCGCTGGTGGTCCAACGCCGAGAAGCACTGACCACGCTGGATGATAAAGGGTCAGAATATGACATAATCAACATGAAATCATGGATCCATAGTGCCTTGTATCAACGGTTCAGGCTGCTGCTGCCGGTGTGACGGTGTGGTGGATGTGTTCTTGGCACACCTTTGTTCCCATTGTACCAATAAAGCATTGTTTAAACACCACAGCCGACCTGAGTGTTGTTGTCCATCCCTTTATGACAACAGAGGATGTCGCCAGAACCTTGTTGAATCAACGCCACTCAGAGTTAAGGCAGTTCTAAAGGCAAAGGTCCCACCAGCAAGGTGTACCTAATAAAGTGAGAGAGAGATGTACAGTGGCCTTTAACTGTTTGTATGGGTTTTATCAGTGCGGTTCACCAACATCTCTCAGGCTGCCGGACTCCGAGCATGCCTATCATTTAATTGATCTCCAGGAGGGAAAGATAGCTGAGGTCTCAAATGCACATAGAGGGAATCACATAAACACATTGTATACATGCACACAAGTGTAGATGCACACACACACACACACACACACACACACACACACACACACACTCAGGATTAAAATCAAAGTTTTCCCTTCGTTAGTGCCAGAAGGGTGTGTGAAACAGACAACATCGTCGCACGCTGACGTCCACCTCCTGACCTCTTACTAAGCGACAGTAGGATTGCTCTGTATGTGTTTGTGTGTGTGTGTGTGTGTGTGTGTAATATGCAGGTCACTGGCCACAGAAGAGGGTGAATCTGGCTGGACTTGATTGAAACTGGCGGTTAATTCCAGGGCTTCCCACTGAGATTAGAGGAGGGAGAGAGAGAGGGAGGACGGCGGGCTAAAGGTCAGAGCCGGCGAGATGGGACCAAATGAATTGGCACCGGCCCGTCTGTCCATGTGGATGTTAACAGCAGAGGAAGACAGAGTGAGTGTGACAGAGTGAGAGTGACAGAGTGAGTGTGACAGAGTGAGAGTGACAGAGTGAGAGTGACAGAGTGAGTGTGACAGAGTGAGTGTGACAGAGTGAGTGTGACAGAGTGAGTGTGACAGAGTGAGAGTGACAGAGTGAGTGTGACAGAGTGAGTGTGACAGAGTGAGTGTGACAGAGTGAGTGTGACAGAGTGAGAGTGACAGAGTGAGTGTGACAGAGTGAGTGTGACAGAGTGAGAGTGACAGAGTGAGTGTGACAGAGTGAGTGTGACAGAGTGAGTGTGACAGAGTGAGTGTGACAGAGTGAGAGTGACAGAGTGAGAGTGACAGAGTGAGTGTGACAGAGTGAGTGTGACAGAGTGAGTGTGACAGAGTGAGTGTGACTGTGCATCGCGGTACAAAGGATGGACGAGGGGAGAGAAGAGGCTCCTGAGTTCATCGTCTGGATTTATCTTTTCCACTCGCTGTAATGAGAAGCTATAGATTGAGTTCAAAATATACTATATGGTGTATTTGTACAATTTATTATTATTAAGTGTTTGAAAATTCTAACATAACATTAGCATACAATTATTGTTTTTTTAATGTTTTTTTATTTTTTACAGATGACTGATATAAAGTCTGTGGTTAACACAAGCTTAACAGATTGTATTATTTTGCCCTACAAAATAAAATATGTCAGTAAAACCCCTCTTATGTATTTTAAAGCTTAAAAAAAAAGCTAAATGAAAATACTAAACATATTCACGCCGATAGTCCATCATTATAGTCAGCTTCATTGTAACATGGTATCATGGAACAATCCCAGCGGCCTTTGTCGAGGCAGCGGGGGCGATGCTAACTTCAGGGTTGGCATAAAACATAAGATCCCTGCAGCGAGAAAAAGGCAAAAAATATACTATTTTCATGAAGTTTTTTCCCCCACAATGTGGACGTCAATTGAGCCTCATTTGTCGCGCCAGCGTGTCAGTCGATAAAAGATTCATCAAAGTTCGATCTGAGGAATCGACGCAGCAACAGGAGCTTTGTTTACCGCCAAACATCCTCACGAAACCTCAAGAACCGCCTACGATGCGATCGACTGCTTCGTCTGAACCGTAATTACAGGACCACAAATGTATAATAATAATAACGTCTTCTATCGGTGATGTACGACATCGCGTGTCGCCTTCGGACACTTTCATAAAGTCAAACTGTCTCTCAGAAGAAAAAAATGGACGCCACCATGAACACAGCGTTTCTCTGTTCATAGAGTATGAACAGCATAACCAGCATAATGCACCTCTGATGAGTTGTATGTATAAAATGAATGATGTGGAGGTAAAAATTGCAAAAAAAAATTGCAAAACATGTTTTTGTACATTATTGCTTGTAATGTTGACGTGCAGCGTGTTCTCATGTTGTGTGATGTCAGGGGATTTATTACAGTCGGTTTATTTGTGAAAAGCTGCTCAGACTAGCATTTAGATGCTAGTGGAAAAAAATAAGAGGTGTCCAGAGGAATGGAGCTTTGTGTAGAGGTTGCACATCATTTGTGTGTACTTGCTAGTGTGTGCTTGTGTGCATTGTCCATTTATTCTCAACTAATATCCCAGTGCAGACTCGATCAATATGCCCTATTATGTCCCTGAGGACAATACATCGAGTGTGTGGGTGCCACCACTGAGTGTGTGTGTGTCTGTGGATGTGTGTGCACATTGTGAGTAAGCAGGCATGCATGCGACAAAACATAAATACATATCCATGCATAAAACGTACACAAATCCACGACGCACGTTGATTCTCTTGCAGTTGCATGTGTGTGCAGCATATTTGCACATATGTACGCGTGCATCTTTTTGATTGGACGCTTATGAAGTGTCCTCGGTGTCTCTTGCAAAACGTCAGCTCTCAGTGCAGCCATGGAAGTGTGTTCAAACTGGACCGGGACCAGCTGTTTGGGAGTGTTGGAGGAATACTGTGGCAGCTGTTTTGACGCTGTCAGCTGTAGTCTAAAGATCTGATGCGAGCGCACGGCCCGCGGCAATGTCACCCAGAGTATGAAAGCTGCAACCTTTTATTATTTTCTTCTTCTTTTTTTTTTGCTTGCAGAGAATAGAATTGCAGATATGACATCTGCAGAATTCAAACAAAGGCAGGAAGTTCAACCAGGTTATGATGCTTATTGTTGTTAGATCCCGTTGGTTTGTGGGGACTTGTGCCGATTGCATCCCATCATATTTTTTCGCCCGCCCCCTCGTCTGCGTTGGCCTGCTTTCACCCGGGCTTCCCGTCACCCTTCCTCATCCACACGGTGAAAAATTCATGCATCTTCTCAGCAAAGAGCCGGGAATGATTAAACATTCAGATTCCAACTTTGAAACTGGAGGCTGAAGTGGTCTCTCTCTCTCTCTTTCCCTTTCTCTTTCTTTCTTTCTTTCTTTCTTTCTTTCTTTCTTTCTTTCTTTCTTTCTTTCTTTCTTTCTTTCTTTCTTTCTTTCTTTCTTTCTTTCTTTCTTTCTTTCTTTCTTTCTTTCTTTCTTTCCCTTTTTCCCTTTCTATCTTTCTCTTTCTCTCTCTGTGTGTGTGTGTGTGTGTGTGTGTGTGTGTGGTCCAAATACATGAGATTCACTGCTAATTCCTCTGTCTCTCTTTTGATTGAGATTTATGTTTTTTTCTGAAATGAAGCTCAGCGTGAATTAGTGTGAATGCGTTTGTGTGTGTGTGTGTGGGGGTGTATGTGTGTGTGTGTGTGTGTGTGTGTGTGTGTGTGTGTGTGTGTGTGTGTGTGTGTGTGTGTGTGTGTGTGCAGAACGAAGAAACACTGAGACAGAGTGGAAAATAGGTTAGTAGAAACAAAAAAAAACAAGACAGGGAAACGACAAAAAAAGTCGAGAAGGCCTGACTTGAACTCTCCCAGCTCTGCTTGAAGTGAGAAGGGAAAAGAGGTTGCACACACACATCACACACTTGATCACCTCCCTCGTAGGGACAGTGGGTGGAGAGTGTATGACACAGGGCAACACACACACACACACACACACACACACTCATGGGGACCGACTGGTTTTAAAACACACAGATACGTGAACGCTGTGATCAAATCCCATGAAAAAGCCAGAAAACGAGCCTCACTGGCTCATTTGAATGTTGAACTAATACCAAAGCACAAAAAGGAGGCAGAGCTTATGTATTTGAGGGATTTGATTTGACGTGAGGGAATTGGGTAATCTATTAGCGGCGCTGGCACTATTTATCGGCGGCGTATTAAATCATGACGTCTGCGGAATGGTTTCAGATTAAAAGGGAATTAAGATTAGCCTTTTGGAGTTTAATCTCATACAGGTGTAAAACAGTGGATACACATTCACTGTGATATGTGGATGTGCTGAGTGACATCCAGATAAGATGATCTCACACACACACACACACACACACACACACACACACACACAGACGCACTGCACTGACAACATCTGACTTCATCCGTTGGGTTGAAATGGCCGTGTGTGTTCACATACAGAAACACACACACACTACGATGCCGTCATGTATGGACACACACACACACTCACACACACACTCACAAGTACCCACAGCGTGTGTGTGTGTGTGTCTCTCTCTTTCACAGCATCATGTAGTCACGTAACCTCGCTGTGATTTACATGACAACATGAGGGGACTGATGTGAAGAGTCACACAAAGTAGCTGCTCGCCCACACACACATCACACCGATCACACACACACACACACACATCACACCGATCACACACACACACACACATCACACCGATCACACACTGCACAAGACCCACAATCAAAGCTTCCTTTTATCCGAAAGGTGACACATGTCAACTAATCATCATAAGTGTTTCATTAGACTCAACAAATAAACACAATAAATATTTTTTAGTGCTTTCGGTGCTTTTACTCGTAATTAATGTGACACTTGTTCTTCAAGTCTATTTCTAAACTTTACAATGCAAACAGTAAAACATGATTATGATTTCAGATGAGCCTCTTTTCTCTTCTGTTTGCTCGATAAAGCTGCTGCTGCGTAAAAAACAAAACAATGAGCTGAAAGATGCTTAAAATCAGATAAGTGCCGTGTGCAAAAAGAACCAACAGGCTGTGCTTATTGTGCAAATCACAACAACTTTACAACATAAACATGCAAATAAACAATTCATGTTCTTTTTAATAATTTATAAAACAATCAAACTTTGCTTCCAATGTAATCGATGTACGAAACGTTAATTTCGTTAAAGTTAATTTTTTAGCAACTTAGGCTCATTTTTTTTATTTTTTATAAATATTCACTTTCTTTTTTTTCCCATGAAACATCACCCTGTCACCCACACCAAGATAACCCCCGTCAGACCAGCTGATTAACGACAGTGACGTTAACGACACACAACAATCCGCCGTCATAAAGTAATTAAACTGCTGTAACGGTTATGAATAAGTTATAAACCCTAAAGGAGGCCATCCTTTGAACATGGCATCACCTTACGCAATAACATCCTCATAAATCAACCATGTTTCACAAATCCTGCATGTTCAATATCGCCCGTCCGGCTCCCCGTGGCGGCGGCTGATGGAGTAGTGACCGGCGGCTGGACTCGGGGGTGAATCGACCACTGTGGCGTGCAGACAGGGCGCAATTGTTCTCCGCTGATGGGAACAATAGGACCTCTGTCGGGGGGGATCATCTGTTTTCTTGGCCAGTCGGCCCGTTAATAGGGCTGCTTATGCCCTGTGAATGGGCTGCAGGCAGGCCAGGAACAAACACACAAACAGATAAACAGGCAGGCCGGCGTGGGCGTGTGTCACAGCGGTGTGTGTGTGTGTGTGTGTGTGTGTGTGTGTGTGTGTGTGTGTGTGTGTGTGTGTGTGTGTGTGTGTGTGTGTGTGTGTGTGCTTCGTCCATGAAAAGAGGTTTGAAACACAGAAGAGAAGTGTCTGCATGCATGTGCAGAGATACACACACACACACACACACTCACACACTCATAGGGAGAAAGGGAATAAGGATTAAAGGCTGCACATTCACCTTTAACTGTCCGACAGCTTAGAAGTCTATT
>CM042231.1:3031898-3144398 GCA_023566465.1 Cottus gobio
CTGATATTTTGTAAAAGTGTGTGTTTTCGGCTGTATCTGATGATGGACTCGTCCCGCCATTCCTCTGCCTGGTTCCCTCAACCTTCAGGGAGTGGAGATGAAAGCAAGGTGGAGAGTGATGGAGGGAGAGAGAGAGAGAGAGAGAGAGAGAGAGAGAGAGAGAGAGAGAGAGAGAGAGAGAGAGAGAGGAGGTGAAAACGCAGATGAAAGTGGAGAGCCAGAGGGCAGTGATGGCCTTTATTGTGAACTGTGAGCGATCAGGATGCTGAGACCCGAGCATGAAGACGAGCAGGTCAGAGAGAGGAAGAGGAGCAGAGGAGCCGGTTGCAGCCTCGTAGTGACTAAAGTCGTCCTCGCTGGAGGTTTTATCAAAGCATCTTCACTCCAGAGGATTGTAGTAATAACTGCAAGGTCAAAATCCAATAACATGTTTCTGAAAAGAGAGTGAAAATGGAGCCAAATCGAGGTCGGCCTAGTTTTGTGATGCTCCGATCAATAATCACTTTGTCGATGCCGACTGATTTATGCAATAATCACTCTGTCGTTAAACCTGTCTGAGCTTTCCAACATGAAAGGGTTTCATTAATCTGATTTTTCAGCAGAGACTCGAACGCCGCTTTTGTTTTTTGGACCAACATATCGGCAGCAGATGGGCTTTGTTTTGGCATATTGGCAGTCGAAAATATAACCAGCAGACAAATTGTGCGTGTTGTATCAATGTATTACATCACAAGGTTACATTTCAGCCACACAGCTCGTGGTGCATTTATGCTTTTGTACATTTCTGGATCACGGAGATGGATATTTCAACGAGTTCAAGAACCTTTTCATTTTGATTTGATTCGCTACTCGAATACGTCGTGGCAGTAAAAAAGATAAAGAGTAATACTCCTCAACTGATCAATGCACAGGAAGTAATAATGCAGGAAATACAGTAATCATGGCTCAAACGTAAGAATGAATGATGTGCTTCTATGCAAATGAAAACCATAGTAAACCTCATACACATAACATCACAATATCAATAACACCACAAAGTAAAATCACCCTTTTGCTCCCAATCTTAAAGGTGCAGTGTGTGGGATTCGGCGACACCTAGTGGTGAGGTTGCAGATTGCAATCAAGTGAAACTTCTCAAGCATGCTAAGCGTCTTACTAGAACCAGTGTTTGGTTTGTCCATTCTGAGCTACTGTAGAAACACAGCGGCTGTCAGTGTTGCCAACATGGCGACTTTCTTGATAGATTTAGTAACATTTGGAGCACGTGTTTGTGCAAACACAAACACGTGCTTCTTCGGTTTGCAACTTTTACTATAAAAGATCCACGGTTAAACACAAGCACATGTTTTTGTCTTCAGCCTGCACACTGCACGGCTTCCTAACTCCTCTCTTAAAGAGACAGCGCTCTCTTAAAGAGACAGCGCTCGCTTCTAAAGGGCCAATACAATACTTTCTTCCATATGCAGTCACATATCCCGTTAGTGCATGGAGTTTGGTGATTTCAGCTCCACCCAACTTCAACTAGCTACCTAGCTAACCAGCTAATCATCAGTACAATAAAAAAAACAACTGAGATCTTTTAGTTGGAATCCAAATGGGACGTTGCCATGATAGTCTGTTCACTTCATTGCATAAAATCAGCCTCATTCAACATGGAACCCCTCCCCTTTTTTCTTCTCGGACATTTCGGCATGTAACAACAAGAGAACCACAGGTGTAGCTCCGTTAACAACATGCATCCTGGCTGCGATCCAGCTCCAGAGCCCCAGTGTTGTGTTTACCGGTTGCTTGTTTCACTTGGACAAAGCCTTCATTGTTTCCTCTTACATCTGTGACGTGCACTGACAGAAACACAGGTGTTAGTGGTGACACATGGATTTTAATACTGAATATTAGTCCTCAGCTACAACTGTTAACCTGCAACTGAAGTGAAGCCCTCAATTTACTGGTCGGCCTCTGCACGGTTAGCCTGGTAATAGCTGACAGTATACACTTCATTTTGAGGTCACATTGGATCGGCACACCACTAAATGATATGCATACACAGATGGAATCTCTTGCCACAGACGCTTGATTGAATCCAGTCGTTGCTGAGGCGAATACTAACGTTTTCTGAGGGAGCCATCATGCATTTCGATTGTAGAAATACTCATTAGGTAGCGGTTTGAAGGAGGGAGCGCTTCGTGTCCGGCACCACGCTGCTGGAGGTCCAGGTCGTATTACTGGGCCCGTCTGGAAGGGGTGCAGGCACAGGTGAACCAGGACCAGGACTCTCCTTAAGGCCCCTGTCTGCAGTCAAATTTGAGGCTTCCTAAAGGGAATTCGGCACTCGGAAACAATACCACTTTCATCCACAGGGGCCGCCAAAGATGCCGCAGAATTAAATTTTCTTGCTTTAACTAGCTTTTAAACTTTAAACTGGGCTTCAGGCCACTCCGCTCCAACAGGCATGGGTTCTTCTTGGATCATCCAAACTGAAAAAAACATGAATATTGGGCCAGTAGTTAAAGAGCCAGCTGAGGTGCACATGGAAATCTCCCTTTGAAGGACCATCATAGGAGACTACATCTCCCAGCATGCTCTGGGAACCAGCAAGAGAAAGGGGAAGAAGGCTGGGGAAAAGAAAGCACCACTAACCATGTTCAATTTTAATAATGCACATTTTCAAAGCTAATCATGGATAATCTAATTATGTATGGAACATTAATCAGTGCATCTATGAAGTCAATATAGAATAAGAGAGAAAGAGATGATTTCTTCTCTGATGGATGCGTGGTATGTTTTGGAAATTCATATCGCCTGTTCTGCCTTGGCAACCCATCCCCCATACTCGCCTCCTCTCTTGAATTTTAACTCTCACTTTCTGTCGATCGCTCTCGCACACACACACACAACCACATATACACACATATACGCACACACACACACACACAACCACATATACACACATATACGCACACACACACACACAAACACACACAAGGGGTCTCTATTGAAAAAGATAACACATGGCATGGAAGGAGAAATGGATATATAATAAATAGATTTGGTAAAATTTGATGATAAAAATGTGTCAATAGAAAGAGAGAAAGAGAGAGAGAGAGAGAGAGAGAGAGAGAGGGAGAGATTGGGTATTTTGGGAAGATGGATGGCGTTGGGAATGTGGAACAGAGGAGAAATGGAGAAGCATGTATACAGGCAGCAACAGCGAGAGAGAGAAGTGGGGGTGAGTTCATATTGGGGGGGAGGGGGAGACGAGGCTACATGACGTTTGTTTCCATGGTGATGGTCTCTCTGTCTCCCACACGTAGGGAGATGGTGCTTTAATGTGTGTGTGTGTGTGTGTGTGTGTGTGTGTGTGTGTGTAATGGCATTTTTGTCAATAATAACCAAGCTCTTGCTGTTGCCAATGTGGGCACTTTATTGACACAACGGCGAAGCCACAGCAGTGAACGATCCCAGTTTGCACTCTCAGACGCATCCGGGCTTAACACTGTACAATGTGGAGCAAAAATAGAACGGAGTGGGCTGATGCCTCACCATTTGGCTTGGAGACGCTGTGATATGATCTTTATTGAAAAGAAGGCTGCAGGAAAAAAAAGCTGCAGCCTGGTGTAGTGCTTGGATATGAATTGAATTTGGGGGGTTGGAATACAGGCAGACAATGTGCATGCATGCACTTACAGTATGCCTGTGCACGTGTGTGTGTGTGTGTGTGTGTGTGTGTGTGTGTGTGTGTGTGTGTGTGTGTGCAGGAGGAATAGACTGCTATCTGTGTGGGGCGTGACCGGCATGGCGAGAGGATCCGACTGTCGCGCCAGATCCACCGAGCTGGAGGAGGAAGAGGAAGAGGAGGAGGAAGAGGGGCATGTGGCTATGGAATGGTCATGAGTCTTGAAGGCAACATCGCCATCTGGTGTCTGATGAAAATGAAGAGAGCACATCGCACAAGTGTATCAAATATAAATGTTACTTAGTGATGAAGTGCATTTGAAAGAACAATACACCTTAAAATATGTCATTCCAACAATACACACACACACACACACACACACCCTAATCCAAATTCAGTTAATTCAGAGTACCGAACCAGCATCGTTCATTCGGGGGTTGGCAGACTTCTATGCCAACATTGGAGCAGATGAATGAGAGAACACATTATATTTCTGAATTATGTTACTATTATTGTAATGTTATTTCTACATTTTTGTACAATATCTGAATACA
Organism: Cottus gobio; assembly: GCA_023566465.1. Lineage (NCBI taxonomy): Eukaryota > Metazoa > Chordata > Actinopteri > Perciformes > Cottidae > Cottus > Cottus gobio. The sequence goes on from CM042231.1 coordinate 3,036,126, forward strand.
TAAGGTTTCTACCAAACATCAACGTGAATGTATGACCTCCCCAAAAATATTAAATCTGCTCTGTTTTGACTTGCATGGGTATCTGCTCCTCCAGCAGTGCATGCTGGGAAAATATGTAGCCCGCCGAAGACCCTGAACAGGATGAGCAGCGATGAATGGACATTTTCTAATGTGATTATAACACACTTCATATATAATATGAACTATTCGTTACTTTCATCTGGGTGGAACGTTTTCTTATTTTTGTTCTTCTCTTAGGAAAGAGAACAATCCTACCAAGATAAGAAAGAACATTTTGTTTTCACAGTCCACAAATTGTTTTTCTTAACGCAAGCAAAGTTTTATATTTGACGAATAAAAAATAAATAAAAAAAACATTAAGATCAAATATCTTACTCATTAATGATGATTGGATTAATAAAAAAAGCTATAATTTACAGAAAACCCTTCTGAAGATAGACAATAAGGCCATATATGTGTTAGTGTTATATTGTTTTTTGATAGTACACAGAAAAAAAAAGAAAAAGTTTACATAAAATGTAAAGTAAATTTTTATTATCTCAACTATATCAACAAACACTTTTTATTTAAATATAAAATTAATCGATATTGTAGGAGTATCTTTGCGAAGTTTGATTGAGTGAAGTTAAGTATTTATGCATGTCAACTCCGCTCAAGCTAGAAAGTTCCCACAGTCCTCGGAGGTCCATGAACGGGGCTCGTTTCACTGCAGCAGGGTGCTCCGTGGCCGTAGCTGTGAGGAGGGAGCAGAAGTAAGTCAGCCATAAGTAGCATAAGTACATTTTCATATTTTTTACCGGACACAAATGACATTCTTGTGCGTATCTTTGCGATGCTTTGTGTGAGAGTGGAATGGTTGGTATTGACTCTGTAGATGGCAGCTGTGAAAAGGCTCTACTGGCCACACCGCTCCAACTAATGGTGAAGCGGGATTCATCATTCAGCAAAAACAGAATATTAACATGAAATATAAGATTATTTAAACAAAGTCTTGTATAAAGGCCTCAACACATCATTTTTTATTATTATTTAGTAGCATTGTATTTCAACTTGAAAATGCAAAAACTGATAAATAATTTGGCTCAACACGACAGAAACAACTTTATTTCTTTAAATAAAACTAAAACCCTGTTGTTCCACAAAGTGACCACTAGGGGCCGCTGTAAGTCAGTTAATCAGTGAAACATGACACCTCGCCTTCGACGCCCACTGGCCCTTGGAGATCGCTCTGTCCTTCTGTTTAACGCCCTTCAGCCTCGATATTGAGACCATCCAATGACTGGAAGCTGCCAGCTTTAACTCCCCGGATGGATGGTTGATATCAAACAGAAGTTAGAGGTCACTTAAATTCACCATCTGCCCAAGTCAAGATATGACAGGCCAATATGTAGGATGCATATGCATGAGATAATACAGAGCAGATGACTATCATGAATTGATTTGCATTATATATGGGTAGCACTTTATAATAAATACCCACTTTTTGAAGTTGAAGTTATACAATTGTTATGTGTCCTTTAAAATGCAATTTTTGGTTTTTCATGGTTTGTTTTTTGTGAATATTTCTAACTAGCTTTTTGCGTTGGCATGTGAGATTCTGTACCATCTCAGGCTCAAACTGCACCATCTTTTCGTTAAATCAATTTGAGAAGTTGAACAAGTTCCTCGCTTTGGGTCTCGGGTTATTCAGGGGTGATGGTGCAGCCAGACCAGTTCAGAACCACTGGCCCAGACCACATGCATGTTCTTATCAGCTCACAATTATTTGTTGGACCAGTTGTGTCCTTCTCAACTGTGACAAAAAAGCTTTGAACAAAGTTAATACAACAACAAGTGTTTGATCTTTGTCTTTGTTATTTTCTTCTGTTTTAAGTTTGATCTTTGATAGAGTAATGTGGGTTTCTTAACCCTAAATTAAATGGATTTATTTCAAAATAACAGAGACATTTGCTTACATATATTTTTACATTTATATAAATGCATGTACAATATATTTACACTTGAATAAACAATAAAAATATGTTGCAAGTTGCTTTATCACGGTTTCAACACAAAAAAAAGAAAATATTCATTAGGGTCTCGAGCAAGGAGAAAAGTTAGATTACAAGCTTGCATTTAGTCGGACATATTGGTTTTCAACTCTGACCAATTTCCAGCTCGTGATTTTTATCAGTAAAATAAGATGAATAACACCGAAGTGTTAACAAATTGCAACTTTATCAACAACCCTAAACATGTTACAATAACAATCAGTCACTAACAACTGAAAATATCATAGCATTTTCATATATGCATGATGTTTGAACTACAATCTGTAAATGTTAGGGATGCACCGATACCGATACCGGTATCGTATCGGGGCCGATACTGCGTTAAAATACTCGTACTCGTATCGGTTTCAATTGTCGATACCAAGAACCGATACCACTCAACAGTATTTCGCTACAACAAACTGGTCGCGCTTTGTGGAGAAAAAGATTTGTTGTCCTACCTGACTTCAACGTCTAGGGCAGGGGTCGGCAACCCGTGATCCAGAGCCGCATACGGCTCTTTCGTCGCTCTCTTGCAGCTCTTGCAGCTCTTGCAGCTCTTGCAGCAAGGTGTGTAGAGTAATGTGCGTCGCGTTCACACAGTAAAAAATGACTGCCGTCCTGCCGGTTTGAATCAAACCGGCTGAGGCCGACCTGAACGATCCCGCCGTTCAGCAGCAGCTTTTAGATCAGGTACAGTGAGCAAGACTTTTCAACGTGTTTGTTAGACTTTAAACTACCCCAGAGATGCATACGTTAACTTAACTCTCCTAAAGGGGCATCCAGGACTGGCTCCTACACAGTGGATGGGCTTATCCTGAACAAGGCTTTTAAATAAAATATAAGCTGATGGTATTCTCCTTGGTTTGGAAGTCAGCTTGAATACTAGTGTTAGTTATGTTAACATGTTAAGCTTCTTCTTTCAGGGCAAATAAAGACACTGTTGAATGGATTCCTAACAGGGTTGCTCTGTTGTTTCTGGTTTTGGTAAATGTAAAAAGAAATACACACTGTCTGCTGTTTTTCAATAGATTTAAGAAAAACAAAAAAAACATCAGTTTAACATAATGTTTACTTGTACTTCTCTGCAGCTGCATGCTAAACTGGAGAAACATGGGTTGTCAGACTTTAAACTCCGCTGGACTCAGACAGATGGGCAGACCTTTCACAAGGAACAAAAGAAGAAAGAAAAAGGTACCTTTTGCATTTTTCTAAATAGGGGAGATACTTCTTTGTTTGTTGGTTACTTTAATTGCATAGCTGAAGCATTTGTTGAATTTCTTTTGGAAATAAGATTGATAACGTTCTCATATCTGTTCAGTAAGCAGCAGGTTAGCTTAACTTAGCACACATACTTAATATAGGAGGAAACAGCTGGTATATACCTAGCAAATTGCAAAAACAAGATGTGATAGTGAGTTTCAGAGTTGCTGCAAGACCAGCTGTTTACCTCTGGTTTCAGTCTTTGTGCTAAGCTAAGTGTATGCTAGCTGTAAAGACACAAGACTGATATTGATCTTCTTATCAAACTTTTCTCATGCAAGAGTAATAGTTTACACTAAAATGCCTAAATAATCCAAAACCACATGCATGACTTACATGTTCTGCCTCTTTTTAGGGCTGGTTGGTCATTGAGCAGAAGACATCGTGGATTCAACGGCAACGCACTCTTTCAGTTCCAATGGCAGTTTCATTTTATACTTATTTACAGATAAGATTATACTTATTTATCTACATAACATCATATATCATTTGTCGTGGTTTGTTGTTTCACTTGCAGTCCATTGCAAATACAAGTTTATTTGAAGAACAGATTTCTTTGTGTGACTTTAGTTCATGTACACTGTAAAATGTAATTGCTGACCTTACTTAAAAAAAATAGTGAGCTTAACTCATCTGTTGACCTTACTTGATGAAACTTGGTAAAGAACACTTTCTGTTGAGTAAAGTTAATAAACTTATCATTTCAAGTAACGTTTATTTAAAAGAATGAGTGAGGAGGGACCATCGGCAAAGCTCGGTCGCATTCGGCAGCAATCGGCTCGATTGCGCATGCGCAGTTCACCCCTGAAGACGTCCTTTTCCTGAGGCGTAATGGCGGATAAGCGGGAAGAAAACGCTGCTCCGTCAAGTTAGTTGAAGGTAAGTTTCAGCTGCGTAATAACATGTCACCGTTCATCTTTTTAACAAACTTAGTCGTACCTTTGCCTTATTCTTCATCGGTTAGCAAGTGGTAAGAGGTTAACTGTATGTCTTCGATTTCAAAAGCTAACGTTAGCTAACGTTTAAGCTAGCTAGACCGTCAAGTACACCTGTGGAACTCCTCTAGGATAGCTTAAGCTTAAATATAACGATAATTTGCGTCTCAGCAAACGCAGTGTGCTTATTAGCGGGTGCAATGATGATTATGTCAATCTTTCAGGGCCGCTTTAGAATTCGGTAAGCATCTCTTTTTTATTGTTCCTGTCCATGGCTTCTACAACCGCTAATGGTGCAGTAAATGAAAAATTCAAAACGAGTTTATCAGTTTACCAATTTAGAAGTAACTTACAGTACACTTAACATATAACGTCACGTTTCACTTATTACTTTTGCTGAAACCATTTTTTTTTAATGGTAGACAGGACGGAGCGGTTATTATTAACCGTGGCCGTCTGACTCACGTGCACTAAACGCACTGCCTTACTGGAGTCACGCAACTTTACTGACATTGAATGAAGATGAAATGTAATGTTAGGTTAAGCTGAACGAGTAATAATTCAACAACCGTTTGATGACTGACCTCTCGGCCACAGTGCTACTCTACGTTTTTTTTTTTTTATTTACATAAAAATGGAAATGACATTCAATTTAAGCAATAGCAAGTTGAAAACTTTAAGCTCCCTGCCTATCTCCCTCCAGTCAATTTGTGACATCCACTTGTGTAATTTAGTTCTCATAAGATTACAAACAAAAACCTATAAATAATAGAAAGAACACAAGATATATATATATATAGCTGGGACAAGTATTTCTAATCATATTTGCCTGCAAATATGGGGGCAGAAAAATAAGTGAAACTTGTGTGTGCTAAGTTTTAAAATCTTGAAATCTTCCTTTAAACTCATGGATAGTTAGCTGTAAACATGCACTTGACAAGGAGTTATTTGCAGTTTGACTAATGCAATTGTTATTTCTTTTGTAGGCTTTCCAGAAACCTGGCAATGAATTGGAAGTGTAAGTATTGCTTATTTTCTTCTGAAAAGAGGACTCAACTATTCAAGCACTATCGCTTAAAACATGGATCCTATGCCAGATTGACTCCAATTCCATGCCTCCACACAGATTGTCTGTGTTCATTCAAGTCATTTAATGCCCTCAAAGTGCATTTGACAAGAATTCACTCCCGTAACGATCATAATGAGCAGATGAGTGGAGCTGATGAAATCCCTGTGATATTCCATTGTCCTCTTTGCAATTTTGAAGAGCCCTGCACCGAACAACTTTTTTTTTCCCACCTGCGCCAACATCTGAAAAAACAGGAAACGGTTCAGTGTCCATACAAAAACTGCACTTTTGAGAGCAATGTCTACTCAACATTTAATGCTCATAAATGTAAACAACATGGGCTTCCCAGTCAGAAGCAGTTGAAGTCTGACATTGCCGTGCACGTAACTCCTCACAATTCAGATCCAGATGTGGCTCAAGATGTACCAGAAAATGAGTCTTTTTCCAATGAACCTCTCGATTTTTCCCAAGAGGATGAGGCTGAAATTGAAAATTTGGATCGTTTACAGCCTCAACTGGAGCATAATTTGGCCTCACTCTTTCTTAAACTGCAGGCCGTCTTGCATATATCTGACATGGCAGTACAAGAGGTAATACAACACCTGAATCAAATTGTCCTTCTCACAGAGCCCCTTTTGCAAAATGCCATTCACCAAATTCTCAATAAACATGGCGTTAGTGACACAGATTCAGTTGTGAGAGAGATTGTGAATGCTGTCAGAGAGAACAACCTGTTTTTGCAGATGACTGATGCAGGCAAGGCACTCTCCACTGCCAGTAAAAGAACATCATATTTTCAGAAAGAATTTCCCATGGTCATGCCAGTTGAATATAGGCTTGAAAAAGAATCACAGTCACTCACTTACGTGCCAATTCTGAAACAGCTACAACAACTGTTAAACAGGGCTGATGTTCTAGATACAATTCTCACTCATAACAGCGTTGATGGATTTAACACTTATAGAGATGGCACTCTGTATCAAGGAAATGAGTTTTTCAAGACTGAGACCTTAAGGATTGTGCTAGGTCTTTACATTGATGATTTTGAGATAGCAAATCCCCTTGGTACTTCAAGAAAAAAACACAAACTCTGTGGTGTTTATTGGGTTCTTGCCAATCTTCCCACAAAACATCGCTCCTCCCTTCACTCCATTCAACTAGCAATACTATGCAAGGCGAGTGCAGTCAAACAGTATGGCTATGCAGATGTCTTCCACCCACTTCTTCAAGATCTTGATACTCTTGAAAAACACGGAGTCTATGTTGATCAGTTAGGCGAGTGTGTGAAAGGAACTGTGCTCTATGTGTCAGCTGATAACCTAGGTGCCCATTCTTTGGCTGGTTTCCAGGAGAGTTTCACGGTGGAGCATCCTTGTCGATTCTGCATGGCGAAAAAGAGTGACATTCAGCTGAAAGAGGTTCAGTCAGGAGCATTTGAACGCAGAACCAAACAGAATCATGACAGGCAAGTTTCTGAAGTTTTACAGGATCCAAATTTGGTGAAAGAGTATGGTGTGAAACGTTCTTGTGTTTTAACAGAGAAGTTGGAACATTTCCACACGGTCACTGGGTTTCCACCAGACATAATGCATGACCTCTTTGAGGGTATAATCCCTGTTGAGATGTCCTTGTGCATTAATGATTTGATCTCCAAGAAGTACATCTCCCTTGAATCCTTAAATGAAGGTATCAAACGTTTTCCTTACAAATTCACAGACAGAACTGATCAGCCTCAGATCATCTCAGCCACATATGCCTCCAAAGGTACCATTGGTGGTAATGCCCACGAAAACTGGGCACTTACAAGACTTCTCCCACTCATGATTGGTTTTGATATCCCAGAAAATGATAAAACATGGGAAATCTTAATGCTTTTGAAGGACATCGTAGAACTGACGGTGTCGTTCAGATTAACAGAAGAGACTCTTGATTTCCTTGATGCCAAGATCTCAGAGCACAGAGGTTTACTTTTAACAGTATTTCCTCATTTCAAATTGCGCCCGAAGCACCACTTCATTGAACATTATTCTCAGTTGATGAGGCTGTATGGGCCGCTCAGAGATATGTGGACAATGCGCTTTGAGGGAAAGCATAAATTCTTCAAACAAGTAATTCGCAACACAAAAAACTACAAAAACATCCCACAAACTCTGGCTGTCCGACATCAAAAAATGATGGCATACCATATGGACTTGTCCTCATTTTTTAAGCCAGCCATCCAAATGGACAAGGTGACAGTTAGTTTGGTTTCATCTTTCCCTGAGAATATCCAGAACTTGCTGAAGGAGAGGTATGCTGCTCAGAAGACTGTCCTTGTTGCATCATCTGTGAGCATTGATAGTATCAAATACAGTCCAGACATGATTGTATCTATTGGTGCTTGTTCATGTCTACCTGATTTCAGGCAAATTCACAAAATCCTTGTCGTTAACAGTGATGTTTTGTTTGTGTGCAAACATCTAACGTCATGGTATAACCAGCATCTGCGTTCTTATGAGCTATGCAGTCATGTGTCATCACTGTCGGTCAACAGGCTCTCTGATCTGAATGACCCGTTTCCTCTGGCAGCCTACAGAATTAGGGGCAAAACATTTGTTACCCTTCGACATTATATTTTGTGCTGATTTGGATGTCAAGTTTCAAGTATCTAAACTGCATTTTTTTGGGATCTTTTGTAGAGTCACAACAAAGACTGGGGATAAAGACCACACTCAGGATAATTGTACAGGACAATGACATAAGGAAAATTACTCTCTATGGGAAACCACAGACACTTGACTCACTCATTGAACAGCTGGAGGAGAAGCTGGGTCTTCAGTACAAGTTCTCCCTTCAGTATGAGGATCCTGATTTTAACAATGCCCTTGTCAACCTCACTGACATTGCTGACGTACCTGATAAACCCACCCTTAAGATTATCGCCCATGTTCCAACACCTACATCAAGCACAGCTGACACAGAGATCATCTCTTTTTCGTCCCCGGATAGTCGGTCATCTCTGACTCGGTCTCCTTGGCCAGACAGTTTTGAGATTCCTTATTTTCCTGTCGACATTGAGTATAGATTACGCCAAGGAAATCTTCACTATATGAGAGATCAGACATATCTACAAGTGCCCAGGGACATGAAGCATGAGATTCTTGAAAAATTGGCCGAAACAATTTACAGCTTCAAGGCATATCCCAAAGATGAAGAATTCAATGATGTCGCAACTGCACTAATTCAAAAACATCCATGCCTCACTGAGCCAGGCTCTTCTAATGGATGTAACGGCTGGAAAAATAGCCTTAAGTTTAAAATGGGAAACTATCGGACCAAACTGCGCCGAGCTGGGTGTACAGATGTGGTTGTAAATGGAGGGAAAAGAAAAGGCCAAGTGTCTCCGAGAACTGTAAAAAGACCCAAACGGTTTGAAATCAACTTTCTACCCAATTTTCCTGAGGGGGAAGATGAGACTAGTATGGAGTCCAAACGAAAGGAACTTGTAGAGGAGATGAAGAAACGTCGTCCAACTGCTCCGCTGATATCCAAGAACATGGACTCAACGTTTGCCTTGAGAAGAAAGGAGTTGGTGAACTTGGAGCCTCCAGTGAAAGACACAGTTGAAAGGTGGCCAGCACTCTTCACAGAGGGTCAGGTAAATCAAAATTGTTTACTGAATAACACTTATGTATTCACCTCAAGTCACCTGGAACTGCTCAGTGGGATGTAGTATTTTGTAATTTGGTTAATGTATATCTAATATGACTACATCTTCATTTGTCATACTTTTTCCTTTAGATTCTGGCAGAGTTCTGTCGATTGTCAAGCAAAAACCTGCAAGCAGAGTTCTTCAAAGAACTCGACAAATACACTCCTCGCTTCCTTGAGATTTTCAAGTCCAAGGGCGGAAGTGTCGGACAGATACTTCAGGAGTATTTGCAACAAGTCAACCCAGGGGTAAGTTTCTTAAGCATTTTTTTATGTGGTTACTAAAGTAGTGCTACTGTATTGCATGCAGAACTGTCAATTGATTGTCCTTGAACACTTAGGAATTATGTGTGTTTGAAATTATCTTTAGAGTACAGATGTTACTGGGAAGCGAACAGCAGTTCTCCGTGGGCTTCCTGTCATCCTTGGAGATGAGAACACTGACTTCTACAAGACATGCTTTGTAAGTAGACTTTAGTCAAAATTATTTAATTCCACACCACAGGATGTCCAATCTATCTAATGTGTTTCCTCTGTTAATCTTTTGTTATTAGCTACTTCTCTTCCAATTAGTGCTGCTATACTTTGTCTTTTAATTCACTGATCATCTATCTCATATTGGGGCCCTTTTAGTGGTATCTCCTGTCTTTCCAGTCGAGTCCAGTTGTAGCTCTCTAGAGTCGCCCCATTCAAAACTCAAATGCCTTCAAGAACCAAAAAATAACAATGAATTTCACACCCAAACGAGTATCTGTACAACTTCACATGTCGGCATGATAGTAGAGGGGTTCTACTAATATCTCCTATTACCAAAACAAAAAAGAATAACACAGGGTTAACACAACAATGTTCTGAACTTTAGAATATTTTTATGTTTAACCACGTATTCAACTTTGATTGATCAGAGGAGATATTAATACAACCCCCATCAGACAGGTGAGGGTGTACAGACACCCGTTAGGTTGTTGGTTTTTCCATTATTGAAGCTATTTGCGTTTTGGATGGTGTGAAGCTGCAACTTGACCCTATGGAAAGACCGCATGCCACCAAAGGGTCCTGATCTGGGCTAACTACCTGACATTTCTATTTCACTTCTGCATTCTGTTGTATTTACATTTTTGCTATTGTTCCATTCAAATATCATCCTTATATGTAAATATATACATATTCTTTATTAGCTTTTGCAACCATTCAGTGAATCAAATGATGGATCAATCAATCATAGCAGCATTTACTGCTGATTGAATCACTTTATTATCGAATAATATCAGAATCTAGCTTCTGTCTTAGTGGCTGTCTCTTCATTTTGTGGAGCCTTGTTTTGCAGTGAGGCACAACTATAACCATTGTGCGTTCTACCATAGAAATGCAAACTAACATTTGACATGCAATTGTGTTTTTTTATGCTGTTATCATTGTTAGGACTCTGATGACCTTCCGGACATGTCCCACACCTCCCTGGGCATCCTGACGGTGATTGCGGAAGACACTGTGGCCTCTCCTCACTCGCTGCACCTGGAGTCTACGGCTACTGCAATCGTTTTGGAAGGAACATTAGTGATGGATGACCTTGACAATCTTCCGCATGCCATGTGCCTACTCTTCGGGCTTATTTACGCCCTGAATTTGGAGTACCCTCAACAACTGAGGAACACCTTTGAGTTTATTCAAAGAGTGCTTCTCTCACTTGGACCAAAAACCCTAAAACCTAAAATACAATCACTTAAAAATCTACTGATGCAGTAGTGACTGTCTTCGCGACTGTCTTCACTATGTTCATGGTAAGTGACATGCTGGGTCAGACCCGAGAACCTTACACTTCCATCTCCAATGGAACCCTTTCCTAGTATAAAAAAGTGGTGTACTTTTACTGTTTGTTTCACACCATAGTCAAAAGAAATGTTAAGAACAAAGCAGTTTCATCAGAGATGTTTTTTCTTTTGGCATTTTGATTTTATAAAAGTTGAGGAAGTTCATTTCAAGACATTATGGGTAACTGTGTTGTTTTTCTTTAGTAATTTGATAGATTAGTTGGCAAAGTTCAGTTCATTGTAGTATTTCAATAGATCAAACTGACAAACTTGTGACATTTCTTTTAACTATTTTTAAAGCTGCAGTTGACAACTTTAAAAATAACTATTCACCTCAGGAACCTAATTTAGTGTACACTGGAAAATGAGAAAGTTAGCTTTGTTCTGTTTACCATCTGTTAACCAAGTTATAGCAGCTGGGTAACATATCATTTGACAACTTAACATATGTTTCTGAAAACCTTTGAGGTGAGAAATAATTAAAGTAACAGAATATTGATTCATATTTGCATAACTGACTATAGTTTTACAGTTATTGGATTTTACAAGTTGTGATAGAAAGCTGCTTTACAGACTCATCGGCTTGGTTGTTTTTCTGTGCGGTGGAATTTTCCACATGCCAAAACTGTTGTTCATAGTGAACTATGGTCTGTGTTCCAAAACTTAATCTGGCAACATGTCCAGCCATGTTGTTTAAGCTTAAGAAAATGTGAGAGGACAAAAACTCAAAACATTTGAGTTTTTATTATAAATAAACTCTGTTTTCCATTATAACTGTTCTCTATCTTTGTTTCAACAACTTACAGTTTGTAGTTCAGCTTACTTGAGGATTTTAAGGCAATCGGTTTCCTGATTATTTCCTAGTAAGGTGAATGATTGGACTTGTAAAGATAACTTTTTCTTATTAGTACCGCTTACTTAATATAACTCAGATCTTTTAAGTTATATGAATTGACTATTTATTGTCAACATAATTAATGATTTTAAGTTAACGTCACTCAGATCCTTAAGTTGTCATAATTTACATTTTATAGTTAACTTAATTAATAATTTTGTGTTAACATAATTAATGTTTTTAAGTTAACGTCACTCAGATCCTTAAGTTGTCATAATTTACATTTTATAGTTAACCTAATTAATAATTTTGTGTTAACTATACTAATATTTACTTCAATTGCATGAGTTGCCTGAACTCAGTTATTTTCAGCTTTAAGAACTTAAAATAATTAAGCTACTTTACTTAGAAATGTTAAGGCAATCGGTTTCCTGACTTTTTTCAAGTAAAGTCAACTTATTACATTTTACAGTGTAGGGAGGTTTTGAAATGAGTTGGAAATATATGAACATGTTTTGTTTTAGTCGTTTTTAATTTATATCATTCTACAGCTACTGATTTGTTAAAACTTACAAACAATATTTTCTGTGCAAAAATGATTGTAAATAAATGAACAGGCGTAATTTCCATTGATTTGACCAATGCGTTTGATGTGGTTGACAATTATTATTTATATTAGTCTTTTAGATGAACTCTATTCTGTTGTTCTGTTACGTAATGCTTTACTCTGGTTTAATTCCAATCTTCATAATAGAAAACAGAGTTCTCCAAGGTTCAACTCTTCTCAATAAAACAAAATCTTATAATCAGATTTTTTATAATAATTTTCTTTTTCCATGCTATGTTTAAGTATGACTTCCTGATTTTGTATGTCAAGACAATGTTTTGTCTAATTGTGCTTGTATTGAATAATTGTTGTTCAGGACCCCTTGAAAATTAGACGGTACCTCAAGAGGTTATTTCTAGTATTGAATTTTCATATATGTTTCATTAGTGTTTATTTTAAGATAAATAACTACACCGGACGTTTTCTTGATATGCTGAAAGATTTACCAACAAAGTATGTAAATACTAAGCTGACATATATATATATATATATATATGTATATATATATGTATATATATATATATATACACATATATATAGTCTATATATGGTCTATATATGTATATATATATATGTATATATATATTTATATATATATATATATATATATACTATAGCATTATTAACCAGAGAAAAAGCTGTAATCTTGGCTGCAGATGTTGTTAATTTCTCTCAGATTTCTGATCAGATTCCTTATTCCCTATGCTGTGTTTAATTTGTTAACAATAAACTTTTAATTAGGTAATTAATCACACTAAAAATGCCTCTAAACCTCATTGTGTGAATTCCTTCAGAAGTGGGTATGTATCAGAATGATTAAGTGTATGTTGAACATTACATCATTCAAATGTGTTCTAGTAGAACAGAATATACAAGATAAACCAGACAATGTGTATATGTCCTTTTTAATTACGTGAATGACCCTGCAGCTGAAGGTTGTATGCTTCATTTCACCACCTGATAGTGCATGGAAATTTGAGTTTAAGCTCTGCTCATGTGTCACCAGTCAGGGGAAGAGTTTGGATTTTACATAATGACTTTAGTATTTCCTAAACCACTGATAACAACCAAATATGTGTCCCAGTCAAAGTTGCCAGATGGGAAATGTTAAACATAATGTTTTCTTCCTGATTAATAAGCTTAAATATTTTGTGTTTCTTGATTGGGTTTTCATACTTTATAAATTATGGATTCCCCATTTGTAAACTAAGTAATATAAATTACACACCAATTATTAAGGACTTGATAGATAGATGATGCATTAATGGTTAATTACTAATGAGATTTAATGTTGGAACAATGCTTTACAAATGAAGAATTAAGTGTTTACTCATGCTTTACTAATGCTAAATAGCATGTAGTTATTATAAAGTCTTACCGAAAAGGTTTTTCATCCAAGTACTAGGGGGTACTTGGATAAAAAAGATTCTGTAAAAAGGGCAAAAAATGTTTGGTTGAAAGAAACATGTAATACTCAGCGATGTGCCATCAGTGTTTCATTTAATATAGAATATATACATTTCAGTTCATCAACCTACACTTATATTTTATTGAATAGTTAATAAATAACTATTTTTAAAGGATTTTGAAATTGATGCTAATTTTAAATATATTTTTCTCACGTACCCCCTTTATTGCTTGACGTACCCTCATTTTAGAACCACTGCTTTATGCAAATACAAGTTGCTTTTGTGCCTTTGGGTCGTTAAATTCTTCATGACCGGGTTTAAGGTCACACGCTCAATTTCACCACCTTGATTTGTATGTTTCTGCATCCTGTAGTCCAAAGTCAAGATCAAATCAATGACAATACTTTGCATAAATACCTTGGAGATGGAGAGGAGAAAGTGAATACAAGTAAGTGAATACTCACTAAAGGTTTGAGATGTGCTGAAATAAAGTGGAGAAGCAAGAGCTGGATCTTTCTCAGGTAGGCCTTCTCTGATGTTTTATATCTTCTTCTTTCAGTTTGCTATGCTCACCTCACTATACAATTATTAGATCTGTCATATTTAGTTGTAAAGATCGAGGTCCTTCAAATTTCACCCTATATACCAATAATGCAGCTATCATTCCTAGATTTCCCAAATGTGCCTCATTACTAATCCCATTCGGTTTGATTTTTATTATGAATTTAATAGCACCGCAACTAAAAAAAAGATCATGAATTAAAGTTGTTTGGCTATGTACATTTTAAGAATCTCAGGTATTTTTACTTTTAGTAAAGAAAATATTTTCTGTCCTGTGAAAAACATTAGCAAAAAAATGTTTTTATTTGCAGGATGAAGAAGACACTTCTGTTTCTGCTCACTCTCTCAGGTCAGAGAAATGATTGTGTGAGAAAGTTTTGTGTAAATGAGTGAAGCAGACATATTTTCTCAGGTAGGCCTTCTCTGATGTTTTATATCTTCTTCTTTGAGTTTGCTATGCTCACCTCACTATACAATTATTAGATCTGTCATATTTAGTTGTAAAGATTGAGGTCCTTCAAATTTCACCCTATATGCCAATAATTAAGCTATCATTCCTAGATTTAAAACTTGCATTTCCCAAATGTACCTCATTACTAATCCAATTTGAAACAATTAAATAGAAGATCATGAAATGAAGTTGTTTGGCTTTGTTAATGTACATTTTAAGGAATCTCAGGTATTTTTACTTTTAGTAAAGAAATATTTTCTGTCCTGTGAAAAAAATTAGCTAATTTCTTTTTTTTTTCAGGATGATGGAGACGCTTCTGTTTCTGCTCACTCTCTCAGGTCAGAGAAATGATTGTGTGAGAAAGTTTTGTGTAAATAGTGAAGCAGACATATTTACAGTGGTGATAATTACATACATTTAACAATGATTGTATTTATTACATGGTTGTTGTATTACAGTAGAATCATTTAGTGTAAATGACCACTGTGGCATAGTGGTTACCAGCTCTGTCTTTCAATCAGAGGATCGGTGGTTCGATCGCTGGCTCCGCTAGTCCATGTCGATGTGTCCTTGAGCAAGACACTTAAACCTCATTGCTCACCGTTGGTGTGTCTACCGTCTACTGTATAGCATGTAAGTCTCTTTGGAGAAAAGCGTTAGTGTAATGTAAATGAAAAACAGTCCTTTTTCCATCAGGGCTGATGGCTCTGTCTACCAGCGTCATCAGAGAGTACCACTATGTAAAGATGTTGAAGACCTGGACCGAAGCTCAGAGTTACTGCAGAGAGAAGTTCACTGACCTTGCCACCGTAGAAAATCCAAACGACAACGACAGGCTGCTGAGTGTATTGCAGGGCCTTGGAAACTACGCATGGATAGGGCTTTATGATAACCAGACAGGATGGAAGTGGGCACTGGGAAATGAAGACTTCAAGTACAGTAACTGGATCACAGGTCAGCCAGACAATAAGAACTACAACGACATCTGCACTTCCATGACAGTTTCTGGGCCTTGGTGGGACAGATTCTGTTCGACAACACTTCCTGCAATCTGCTATTATGGTAAGAAAGATGTTTAATGAGTTCA
This sequence comes from Cottus gobio, assembly GCA_023566465.1. Lineage (NCBI taxonomy): Eukaryota > Metazoa > Chordata > Actinopteri > Perciformes > Cottidae > Cottus > Cottus gobio. The sequence goes on from CM042231.1 coordinate 3,051,895, forward strand.
GTTGCAAGTTGCTTTATCACAGTTTCAACACAAAGAAAAGAAAATATTCATTAGGGTCTCGAGCAAGCAGAAAAGTTAGATTACAAGCTTGCATTTAGTCGGACATATTGGTTTTCAACTCTGACCAGTTTCCAGCTCGTGGGATTTTTATCAGTAAAATAAGATGAATAACACCAAAATGGTAACAACATTACATCCCTATCAACAACACTGAATGAGTTACAATAACAATCATTCACTAACACCAGCAAATATATAACATGTAGCATTTTCATATATGCATGACATTTGAATACATTGCTGTAAATGTTCTTTATTAGTATTACAATAAACTTATCAACTTTGCCTGACTTATGGTCACATTTCAAGTTTTGAAAATAATAAGGTCAAAAAACTGAGGTCACTAGTAGGATTTGGTTGCAATGCCCCCAAAACAAAATAATTAGCATTTTAAGGTGTTCGCTGTGGAATAATTGGCTAACAATATCTTTAAAATGGTCAGTAGTATAAATGATCTGTCGTGCAGTAATACATGAGAATCAGGTTAAAGTTGGCTGTCAGTGATCCACACTACAAATCAAAAAATACAGAAGAGGCTAAAATCATCACAAAACGTCTGAAATTGAATGTTAAAAATGTTTAATTAAAATGTTCAAGTAAAAGTAATTTCACACTTCTTTTTTCTCTCACACCCTTCGTCTTCACCTCTCCCATTCTCTGTCACTTCTCACATGTTTCTCCTTTCAGATTGACCTGTAAATGATTCAGTAAAATTACAGCTTCTATATTTAATTTTTGCGTTGAATTTTGGATTTTAATCATAGAAATATGTTGAACACAATACCAAAACATCAACAAAATGTGTATTTAACAATAATATACATACAATAATACTGTATCATTACACTAAAACTATACTGTTTTTGTCATTTAATTTAATCTTCAAAGGTGAATCTACTGGAAATGTATCTTTCTTTAACCTGATGGCAAAATGCCAACCCACAGTCCAACCTATTGTCCTTACTTTCTTCTCTTTTCATTCAGAAAAACGTCCTTCCAACTACATTTTAGTGACAACCCCAATGACTTGGTACGAGGCGAAAATCTACTGTAGGTCCCATTACACAGACCTTGCTAGTTCGAGGAACATGTCTGAGAATAATCAAATCTCCTCAATGCTGACAACGAACACCTGGATCGGTCTCTACAGAAAGGCATGGGCTTCCTGGTCCGACCAGAGCCCCGACACCTTCGTTAACTGGAACAGCAACCAACCCATCGACAGAGGGAACACGGTACTATCCTGTGCCGCAGTCAACACAACCACAGGAATGTGGTGGGATGTTGACTGTAACATGAAAAACTATTTCATCTGTCAAAATGTTCCCCGTCAGCAACAAACATTCAAGTTAAAGTTCCAGTCTGAGGCCGACCTGAACGATCCCGCCGTTCAGCAGCAGCTTTTAGATCAGGTACAGTAATCTTGAAGCTTCATAACTTAACCCTAATCCTGGTAACAATTGTTTGCAGTATCAACTTTCCCAGGGATTCTAACACTAGCTAAACTCTCATGGACGAGCATCCTGGACCATCTCCATAACAGGGCTTTTCTAAAGTAACCTATAACCCCACAAATTCCCTTAGTAAACTGATAATATTTTCCCTGATTTTGGTGTAAGCTAGGTAATTAACATTTGCAGCTTCGATGGGAGCAAATAAAATCACTGCTGTATGTCTTTACAACTTTGCTCTTTTGTTTGTTTCAATTTTGGACACTGGACAAAGTTTCTGTGCTTCAAAATAGATGGACAGATTAAACCAAAAAACACCAAAAACAATACAATTCTAAATAATTCATGAAAGTCACATTGGTATGTTCTTTAGTAGATGGAGAGCAAAGATATATGTGTATTAAAGGTTGTAGGGTAATGAAGTGATATTCAGTTTTCACTTTTTTTATTCCTCCACCAGCTGCATGCTAAACTGGAGAAACATGGGTTGTCAGACTTTAAACTCCGCTGGACTCAGACAGATGGGCAGACCTTTCACAAGGAACAAAAGAAGAAAGAAAAAGGTACCTTTTATATTTTTCTTTTGTTGGAGATGATTTGTTGTGGGTTGGTTACTTTGTTTGCATATCTGAAGCAGTGAGTTTATATAGGGGGAAACAGCTAGCATATCCCTGGCAAATTGCACAAACAAGACATAAAAGGGAGTTTTAGAGGTTCCAGTCTCTGTACTAAGATAACATGTGTTGTGTGTTGTTTACTTTGTTTGCATATCTGAAGCATTAGTTGGACATTTTTGGGAAATACGATAATTTGCTTCCTTTTTAAAAGTTAGATGAAGAGATCAATAACACTCATATCTGTTCAGTTAGTATAAGCGGCAGGTAAGCATGTATCTTAACAGCTAGCATATGCTAGCTGTTAAGATACAAGAGTGATATTGATCTTATCTAACTTTTTGAATAAAAGAAAATAATTTCTTTCACAAAAATTTCAAACTAATCTTTTAAACCACATGCATGACTTATAAGTTCTGCCTCTTTTTAGGGCCGGTTGGCTGTCAATGAGCAGAAGACATCGTGGATTTAACGACAATGCAATCTTTCAGTTCCTATTTCATTTTCACTTCATACTTTCTACACTATGAGTGATAAATTGGATTTGTGGGTTACAATGTTAGGTTTTATGCTGTCTATCTACAGTACATCATATAGAATGTACCTGGGTTTGTGTTTGTTGCATCATTTGCAAATATAACTTTGTAGATTTGCTGTTAAAAAAATTGATTTCTGGTTGTGACTTCAGAACATGTAGGGAGGTTTGAAATTAGTTTGAAATATATGACCACGTTTGTTTTTTGTCGTTTTTAATTGCTATCATTCTACAACTACTGCTTTGTTAAAACACTTCTGAACTTTCATTTAAATGCTATATTACCTTTATAGTGAAGAAAATTAATCATGGTATTGGTGTTCTTTTCTGATCCGTAAATTACTTTTCATTTATTGTTAGATAGAAGCTTGCGTTACAACTAACTTTTACAAATATTAGACTGTGTTTATAATATAGATCTTTGTTCATGCTCTATTAGAGTATAACTTTCTGATTGTGTATGTCGAGACAATGTTTTGTCTAATTGAGCTTTTATTAAATAAGTTTGGTTGAGGACCCCTTGAAAATGTGACAATACATTTCAAGGGGTTGTTACTAATTTTTAATTTCCATATATGTTTTATGATCGTTTGCTGTGTCCTTTAAAACAAATACACTTTCAACTTGATGTTTATCAGTTTCTTTCTGCTTTTGAAATGTGTGATTCTGTAAATAAGTGGCATCACAGTTAATAATCAGTTGGAATTATTGGCAATTTGTTTCTTACAATTAGTTTTGTGTCTTTTTCTTTTGTAAAGCCTTAATTACATAGGGAACATAAAAAGACACAGACCAAAAATCATTTTAAAATATTGAAATCAATCATAAACGAGCTGAGACGAGCAACATATCACTATAAAACATACTACCAGAGTTGAAAAAGTTATTGCCAAAATCCAAAATGAGCCAATTAATATGTTGATTTTTCATTACGCCTGTTTTATACAATAATGGTATCCAGCTCTTTCCTTAATCTGTTTGCATATATTGTGGCCAAAATTGTATAATTTATTGTTAAAAGAGTGATGCCAATATTCTATTAATAATGGATATTTATCTGGTTTTGAGGATATAATGCTATGTTTCATTAGAGTTGCCATAAAAATCCTGCATGGCTACAATGTGATTAGCTTCTGCCATTGTCGTTGTTTGGGTCTAAACTTTTTTGCCTCTTCTATTTCCCACATTTGTCACAGATCATAATGTAAAAGACCATTAGATGATAATGTTGTAGTAAACTATGACTTCAGTCTAGAAGTAATCCTTTACTGATAGAACACATAATCTGGATCGTTTACATACAAGTTATGGCTTTGTTACTTTTTGTATTGTGAACCAAATGTATATTACAGTGTCAGTCTAAGAATAAAGAGCTTTATTAAAAAATAAAAGGTTTATGTCATTTGAAAAATTACGATGATTGATCTACAGGTGATAAAAAAGAAATATTTTTGATTATATATATGCAGAAGGGTAAAACAAAAAAAAGGTACAATAACATCCCGATTATGAAAATTTAATTATATTCTCAAAGGAACTGTGAGCAACACAGCTCATTTATGTTTCCAGTCAAACTTAATTTGACTAGTCAGGTGACAAAATTACATTATATAAAACTCAACAATAATTGATTTAGTTACTCTTTACATTTATTCACCCTTTAATGTCTGGGCTGGGGCCCTATGACATGGTCCTCACAAGTGTAGATGGTCCTCACAAGTGTAGATCAGGAGCATACGTCCACTTCTCACCCAGAAGGCGGGTTCTCGTCCAGGCTCTGGTCATCTCGTGCCTAGACTGTAACTCCCTCCTGGCGGGTCTACACTGAAAAAAATGACTTTTTGGCCTTGTAATTATTACTTTTACGATACGTGTAAATTCTACAATAAAATATTATTTCAGTCCTTTTACTTTAAAAGGTCACATTTTATTTAATGTGTTACTTTGTTTTTGTTTGTAAATATCAATCCTTATTTTTAGGGATGCAACGATACCACTTTTTACAAACCGATACGAGTACGAGTATTTTTATTTGTGTACTTGCCGATACCGAGTACCGATACCGATACTTCTTAGATTTGGTCTCCATGAAAGTGCAATTAATTTGGAGGCAGATTTTATTTTATCCTCTGCAGATTATGTCAAGCCTATAGTACAAAATTAACAGAAGGCTATCCCAAGCTTTAAACGTCTTGTGGAAGTCCCTCTAATGTCGGACCATAAAACGCCCCGTGTCCGGGTTCATAATGTAAGCGATAATATTAGGGATCGAGCAATTATATAGGAAGCTGTGTTCCAAGTTATGTTTCCGGTGCTTTTATTGTGGAGGGAGAAACGGAAAGGAAAAGAGTGGAATTGTGGGATATACGTGTGTGAAGGAGATAAAAAAGTGGTTCAAGTTACCCTGCAGCGTGTTTTCATTTTATTATAATTACAAATATAGACACACAACAGACACTCGGCTACAATAATATCATCCGTAGCCGCACAACAGCGTCTGAATGAGGCCGCTGCCAGCGCTACTTCAGGTGGATCAGCAGCAGTTTGATTCAAACCGGCAGGACGGCAGTCATTTTTTACTGTGTGAACGCGACGCACATTACTCTACACACCTTGCTGCAAGAGCCGCAAGAGAGCGACGAAAGTAGCACGACGAATGTAGCACTATAGTAGCACTGAAATGGCTCTTACTGATAGCACTTTGTAGTCGAACCTTTGACGAAATTGTACCTTCTTGATTCTTGTTGTTCTGATTCTTGTTTGTAACCGTAGAATGCACTTATTGTAAGTCGCTTTGGATAAAAGCGTCAGCTAAATGAAATGTAATGTAATGTAATGTAATGTAGATGCACAAGTACAAGTGTATGCGTGTGTGCATACTTTAATTGATCATGTTGCAGAAACAAAACTACATTCACACATTCACGTGATGGGGATTTAACTTCCATTTGGGGAAGTGACTGCATGTCCTCCTAAGGGACAAAAATAGGGTTGTGTGTGTGTATGTTTTAGGATTTCTTTACTGTTTGAAAGCAGCTATAAAACCCCAGTGCCTTTTTCACAATGAGACTACTCCCATATTGTGGAGGGTGAAAATAACCCATAACTCAGTACATTTTCTCTTTTCAGAAGCTGTAACTGTTAAAACTATTGATGTGTTTTCCTCCAGTAAAGCAATTCAATACAAGGCCTTTAATGGGACTAGTAATGGATTCCAGTTGACACCAGCTCAATCACCATTAGATTTAAGCTGCTCTCCAACTCCTCTTTCATAATGTATGTTTAATGTCAGTGTTTAATTGTCATCCGGATTTGCTATTGTCACTTTCAATCATTACTGTTGTGGCCGATTACGACTTTAATTAAATATGGCCTCAGCACACACGTTCATTGGCGAGTTGTTCAGTTAATAACGTGTAAATCAGAAAGTAACTTTGCCAAAAAAGTCAGTTGTCAGCCATTAGTGCCAGCCGGAGGAATAGTGGGAGTGCTAGGCTGCCAAGTCACATCAGCCCTACTGTACTTGAATGCAACAGTAACCAGCAATAAGCACATATTATAGAGAGTAGGCCTTGATTGGGGGTTTGATCAAAGTAAGTAGTATAAAAGTAAGAAATTTGGGGTATTGGAAATGAAAATAAACACTGATTAGACCTTATATGCCATCTCCGTTTTTGCCACACGAAATTCCGCTCTATTCCTGTAAAACGTATTCAGGAGCCGCCGCAGGTTGAAATCCCAAAACATTGTCTGCGCTGCAATTAAGCCTGGTTTGACACAATCACATACGATTGAGTGCAGTTTTGGAGATGTCACTCCCCTCAGCCGCGGCACTTCAAAAGCTACTCTGTCATAATTTTGTAAAAGTCAAGCTGTGACCTCATTTTGACGGAGCGTACGTGGCTCGCAACTCACCGGCTGTTTGACAGAGGAAAAAAAAGACCCCCTAAATCTAAAAAAAGAGAGCTTTTAAATGGATGTTTGACTCATATCATGACTTTTCTCACCAGTATTTTAATTGTAGTCTGTTATTAAAGGTCCACATTTGCATATCAGTCATAGCACCTGTGTTTGCCCTTGTTAATTAAAGTGTGAGTCATTTATTTGCATTTATTTTTCAGTTTAATTTCACTGCATTACCAAATAGGCTGCTATTTACAGAATAATTAAATTCTTTTAAATTAATGAGTTTTCCAGCGACTAGTGTGCAGTTAAATTCACTCAGTACTTCTACTCATGTAAAGGAGTACATCTGCCTCCGGTGGAGCAACACTAAAAGAGGACTATACATTTTTCTTTGCCCATCACAAATAAATGTTTACAGAAATAAGTTAAGTGTAATTATGGAACATTTGAATATATCAAGTACATTTCTATTTTTTGGTAGTGTTACTTCTTAATTAATCCATCAGGGAAGAACAAATCTACTCTATGTGTGTCATCCTGCATGGTTACCCTACATCGCCCCCTGCTGGCTACAATAAGGAACTACAGTTATGAAACAATGAGTCTTTCTCTTCCCTCTGCCTCTGACACTAAAATACTGACTGAGAGTTTAGAGAAACACAAAAAGAGAGAGAATATGGGAGAGGAAGGAGACTTAGGAAAGCAGTGGTTTAATAATGACACACACACACTCACACACACACACACACACGCTCACAAAGCCATTGTTGTGAATAAGTAATGGGTCCAGCTGGAGTCCCAAAGCTGCACCTTTTTGATGCCGTTGCTGCCAAATATAGAGGCTGTGTGCAGAGGAGCAGAAAGAAGAGGGTTATTAGATAACCACCTCAACCCCTGGACTATCCTCCATACAGTGTGAACTGTTACGCTGTCTGTTTTGATCTGCTATGATTTAAAATACAGATTTTTTTTCCCTGTGCAGGGTTGTCTTTGCTGCCTTGGTTGGCGGGTTGAGATGCCTCCAATTTGTATTCCTCCTCTCTCATCAATCACGATCACACACATATTTACAGATATAATTAAAATGCACGTGTTTTTCAATGGCTATAAATTGCAAAGTCAATCAATTTGAGTGATAGACACACTGACAAACTGTTCATTAATTTTCAAATGTGAACTTAAGTGGTGTAATTTTCTTATATTGTATGTATAATTTAATTTGATGATTCATGATTTTATGATATAATAAGTATTCTTGGTTCTATTGATCACTAAGAAAGTAAAAATCTATATTCCAGCATTGTTTTAGGAAAGTGAGTTTTGTCCGTGATCGCTGAGTTATTGGCAATAACACACAACCCCCCTGGCAATATTACGGTAATGGTGTGTACTCCTGAGCACAAAGGAAATCACACTAACTGCACCTTAATATGATGTATTAGTCATTCATATCAATACCCTTTCCCCAGTGGCTGCACCGTTACTGCAGTGCTAATGAAGGGACCGCTCAGCGAACAGCAGCATCATTAAACCTCGCATGTAGAAGAAAGAACGATGTCGAGATGATGATGTGATGATGGCGGTCATAATCTTGTATGGAGGCTTCTGGATATGAAGGCTCAATGGAAAAAAGGTATAAAAGTAAACTGAGGTGTTTTGCTCCACTCGGTCTAGCAGAGATGGTAAAACATGTCCCCACTCCCCTCTAACAAGAGCATGCTGGCACGGATGTTAAAGTATGTGTGTGTGAGTGTGTGTGTGTGTGTGTGTGTGTGTGTGTGTGTGTGTGTGTGTGTGTGTGTGTGTGTGTGTGTGTGTGTGTGTGTGTGTGTGTGTGTGTGTGTAAGTGGCGCCTCGTAGATTGGAAAACAGGCCTGTGTCGGAAACACATCAGAAAATCGGCTTCTTCTTCGCGTAAGATGTGTTTCATTGTCAGCTGCAGTGCTGGTGCTGAGGAGAGAAAGAAAAGACAAAGAAACAGAACGGAATCAACAATGACAGATACAGGATTCATAGTGACGCACACGCACAGACACACACTGAAGTGTGTGCTGTCAGCATCGGTACCGCAGGTATTCATCAAAGCTTTCCCTCCCTTCGTCTCTCCCCTCACCTCATGAACACCTCTTCCTCACCATCTCTTGTCTCCAAAGAAATGATGTTCCAATACACAAAAAACTGCATTGTCACGTTTTGATGGCAATATATTTTGACGTGGATTTTGTTTGAGTTTGATGTATCTCAGACGTGGTCTGGCGTGGTGGTGGGAGAGAAAATACAGGACTTTCACCCAGGAGACTGCTGTTAGTGTCCAAGTACATTTGTTGCATTTTTGTTTTCTTTTCCTTCAATTTAGTAGCAATTTTAAGCCAAACTGTTTTTTGACGAGACCTAACAAAATTGATTCTTTTTTTTTGCTTGCTTTCATTTTACAATGTAAGGGGAGAACATATTTCCCTTGACACCTCGTGGCTTTTAGTTGGGAATGTACTTTTCTAGGAGCCAGGGTTTTGCTTGATTAGGTTTAGGAAAAGAAAAGAGATGTAGAGATATTTTCTCATAGACTTCGATGCAATCTGACCTATTTTAGCTAGCAGAAAGGTCGCCCCCTTTTGGCTGTTTAAAAGAATGCAAGTTCAAGGTGCTTCCACCCAGGGGTTGCCACCTCGCCCCAACCCTGCAACCCGCCTGCTCCAAATCCAAAGAAATCCAAATCTTGACAGGCCCGCGGTGCCAAGTTGATTTTAATGCAGCCTTAACTGAGGATTGGACGGCGAGACGAGTGCGCTAAAAGGGGATTCCAGCACAGAGGGCGGTCCTCGGGGGGTTCCCTGTGCAAAATTAGACTTTAAAGGAGTTTAATTTCACCATAATTTGATTCAGAGGACTATGTCCCAGTAGAGCATGGAATCAGGGAGGCTGATTTAATAATAGGCATCGCCATCACCGCCATCATCTCCCCCTTGTACATAGCAAACAGCTCTAAAATGCAACACAAATGATCAGCCTCGACAACATGACGCCAGGGTTCAGCCACTAATCTGATCAAACGAGTCCATCGGGTCTAATCTTACCTGAGATGCAGACATCTGCCAACCTGAGAGGACGAAAGTGACTTTAACGCCAATGCACGACACACAAGCTGTCACACACGTGGCCGAGTGGGCGACGGAGGGGTTTGCACCCTCAGCCATGTCCTTGGAGGAGGAGAGGGATGCTAAGAAAAGACATTGACGTCAGAGCAGCATCCATTTACCTCTCTCTCTCTCTCTCTCTCTCTCTCTCTTTCTCTGGTGCACACACACTTTCTATATCTCTCTCTCCATCTTTACTCTCCTATGTCACTCCTAGGACGCTCCCTCTACCCGATGCCAACACTTCAGTTGGGACCACTTAAGGAAATAAGCTGCTGCCGTTTGCCGCTGCAGGTACGCGGGTGAAGAACTGCTGGACCTTGGAAGAAGACCTTTCCGTGTGCCCTGTAATTCCCTATTGAGCGATAGGAGCCCGCCAACATTCAGTGTGTTAATCCATAATAAAACTGAAGGAGATCAGATGCCATGCGTTACCCCCAAGAGGGAGAAAGACAACGCGGTGATAGACGGATGAGTCAAAGAAACATCACACTCGGACACAGGAGTCAAGCGATCGCTGCCTAACCCTAACCAGCTGGTTGTCACTGTAACCACAAAGGTCCCCAAATTATGATTATCCCCTCAACTAAGTTGTTTTTGTGCTTTAAGGAACCAAACCTGAACGACAACGCTGTCAAATGAGAGAAAATGTGTTGTCCTAGGGAGCGACGTGTCCTCATGTATGAAATCTTGCAAATATTGCGCTTTTCTACAAAGGTTTCCGACCAAAAGAGACGTGGAGGGATGAGAAAGGTCCGTCGCTTTCGCCCCTGATATGGGCCTTAGAATCGAATTGGGCCGCCAAGGACGCAAGGGCCGAATATCCATGAATGAGAGGAGATCTGATGATGTCAGCGGCTCTTCGGTGGCGCACTCTTTCCGGACGCCAGCATCCGTGAGCGTGTGCACGTGTTACTATGTGTGACATTGCGGAGGTTTCAGTTTGGCATCAAAGGGGCTTGCGTAAGGGAATGGGCTGAAACTCGATTTCTCATCTCTCTATCACTTTTATTTCACTTTTTCCTCCTCTTCACCTCTGGACTGACGTTTTCTGGATACCTGATACCTCTTTACTTTGCTCGAATATTTAGAGTTCTTTTGGAGCAATATCTACTATAATTTGAATATTTGTCTGCCCAACACAGTGTAGTAAAACAGTTCCAGGGGCAGTTTGGGGGTCGGCAGTGAAAGATGCAACAGACTCACTCGTTCCCCGGCAGCTTCAGGAGGATTAAGGCCACTTCAGGCCTGTTTGCATCAGATCCCCTTCAGTTCCTCACGAAGCACAGAGAGCTCTTTAGAACAGATGTTCATTGGGAAAGTATAATAAATGGTCACTATAACCACTGAGTAATTAAAGAAATGTGATACAGTGATTCACCCAATTTGAGGTAACGTGGGTTTTTATTTTTAAGTAGATGAGTCAGCTGAGTTAACTTCATCCAAGTGTTGCATTTGCTGCTTGTTGTTGGGAAGCTAAGTAACCAGTAGGATCATTTACCAAAGTGAATGTGAACAAGTGGCAATTATACAAGCTAAAACACATCCTCAACAGACATGCATGCCTATACCTTGAGACTATCCAACAGACACAGTACAGGAATAACTATTTTGTGAGCATGTTTGTGTAGAGGCCAGACAACAATCCTCCTCACCTCTAGAGTAGTTTATAAGATATTCCTCTCACACCGAATCTGCATATTCTTAACCATGGCACCAATCCCATTAACCTCCAACGGGAGTTCTGCCAAATATATCAATCTGTGGCCATAACGGGTCGAAGGAAATAAGCCACGATGGGTGAAAAGGCAACTTCATTTTAGCAAAAGCTGGAGCGTCTGGAACTAGAGGTCACTGGATGGGTGTTTGCTCATCTGAACCTTCGTGGAGCGATAAAACTGTCAGCGGCAGAGCAAAGAGATATGACCGTTGTCGTCCAAAATGGTTCTCACAACCTTCAGGTGAGCAAAGTGAGCGCCGGCGACGAGGACGGGGAGGGAGTGGCACATCTGCCTCTCCTCATTGAAATGAAGGAGACATTAAGAGGCCCCTGTTAGGAATGTTAATGCACATCGATCTGTGTGAGCAACTCCTGGCCCTGTGTGTGTGTGTGTGTGTGTGTGTGTGTGTGTGTGTGTGTGTGTGTGTGGGCGAGGAACGTCCATGTGCATGTACCGGACGACCCCTGCTTCCTCTGCATCGACTGGACAGTGTATATGGCTTCTATGTCCTTTTAATTGACCATATAGGATGATATTTGGCTCTGTTTCCTTTTAGTTATGGCACCCATAACTTCTACAAATATGGTGCTTGTATTATACGTATAGGCCACACTCTGGGCTGAGTTCCTGTTTGTATTGGGTAGTTTCGTTTATAGAGCGGATAGTTCATGTTTAATGGAACAGAAAGGGCCAAGGATTCATACATATATACATCAGGAATCCTGTTTCCTGGCCGCACTCCAGACTCGAGGGAATTCGATTTAATATGTTGGTCAAGGCCAGAATGTGCTGAATGAAAGTTAGAGATGGATTTAATACGCTGCATTCTGCATCAGGGCTTTTGCAGGACTTTGCCTCTCGGTTGGTTATATTGGTAACCCCCATAGGAGAGTTCCCATGGGAGCCAAGGAGGGGTGTGTGTGTGTGTGTGTGTGTGTGTGTGTGTGCTCAAACACACATGCATGTTGGGGTCTAGGAGAGGATGTGTATCCATCTGAAGATTGAGCATGAACTCAATTGTATAGACTAATTGTAGTTTCACCCATACATTTGTGTATAAAAAAGAGGTGTTACATAATTCAGCCAAAATGTAATGAAAAATGTTCCACGTTTATTTTGTGTGTTCAGATGCTCCGTGTGGACAAAGTGATGGAACCTTGTGACGATCAGATTTAATGAACTATTCCTTCAGAGAAAACAACAGGGGGGTAACTGCAAGTGTGTGTGTGTGTGTGTGTGTGTGTGTGTGTGTGTGTGTGTGTGTGTGTGTGTGTGTGTGTGTGTGTCAGAGAGAGAGAGAGAGAGAGAGAGAGAGAGAGTCATTCGGTGTGGAGGCACGGGGCGCTCTGCAGCACGTCTCCTCCGCTCCGCTCACCTCTCCGCGCCGCTCAGCCTCCCCACGCCGCCGCCCCGTCACCAGCAGCCGGACCGAGTCCGCCGGTGGTCCGAGGGCCGTCGCCGAGGCTCCCCCGACCCTCCCCCCACACGCCGACCCTCCCCCCACACACACACATACCGACACACACACACACACACACACGGCTGTTGTGCGCGCCTCTGCTGCAGCGTCCAGGTTCAGGTGAGCCGAGCCATCGTCGCGCGGCACAACAAGTCCGCTGCCCGGCGCCGGGGATGCTCGCTCCTTCCCGCTGAAATGGGATGGATCTAAATGGGCCGCGCGGGATGTGAAGCCTCGCCAGAAGAAGCAGGAGGATGGCTGGACCGGGATCGGCGGCGGCGCTGGGGCCGCTGCTCCTGCTGGGCTTCCTCTCGGTGTCCTCCGTGAACGCCGGTGAGTTTCCACCCGCAGGTAGACGGGCGATCACCGGCGGGGCGGGGGGGGGGGGGGGGGGGGGCTCGGTCGATCAGACACAGCTGCACGGCTGTTTGTTGTGTTTTTTGGGTACCGGAGCTTCATTGACGTGGTGCATGGAGTACAGTGCAGCGGATCCCTGCACGACACCGTGAGGTTCGTCTCGTGCAGCATCGAGACTCATGAGAAGCTGCATGCAAGTTTCCCTCCCCGGGTTGCAACCTTTGTTGTACTCTGGGGGTTGGTTTAAGAGACGTGCACGTGCTAATATCCCCTTAATTTATATTAAAAAGAAAATATGTTGAAACTCTAAACACTAAAATAAGTATATAAGTGTTAGAGGTCAAATAATGACTTAATTGATTGATTGTCAGATGATGAATCTGCTAGAAACGCCACACATTTGCTTGCCCTAGTTATACAATCTGTATTTTTAATATGCACATGTTTAGCAGGTTGGGCAAAACAAGACATTTGACGATGTCGCCTTCTCCACCAATCAAGACAATAATCGATAGATTCCTGTAATCGCTGCTCGAAAACCTTCATCTCAAACCTCCATCAGGGTGCAGGAGTGTTATGAAACAGATGCACCAACATACAACATGCAATGATCATGTGATGCACGGTGGGTGTAGTACCTCATCTATCTGTCACAGTGTTGCATGTTTCTTAACCTGCAGCCGCTTGAATCCAGCGAGAACGTTCATCTCCAGCGTGAGATCTCGGGCGCGATAAGCCGAGAGACGACAGATAGTCCTTTGAGAAGCAGATGAGATCTCGAGGGATTCATCTCATCCTCGGGAGATTGGATAATTGGCTTCCTGAGGCTGGAGATGAATGTAGTGACAGGAGGGAGCTTTCTCAGATTGAACCCTCTCAAACAGGGAGTCGTATCACACAAACACGCTCACCGTCGAGTCGGAGGCCCGGTGTTCAATGTTTGCACGGGTGGGACAATGTGTCGATGTAATCGGCAACAAGGAAGGCGACAGCTGTCACTTCCTGCTGGTTGTCTGGAGGCTGAACGGAGAGGAAGAAGAGCAGCGTGGCGTCTTCGGATCAGAGGCGTGTATAAGTGGGCCTGGAGACCCCAACTGGGAGCTGAGACATGTTGAGATGCCCCGTGGAGCCGAGGGAAACCGTTGGTTATGGTTCAGGAAGTAGTCATGTGATCCATTTTCAAAATAAAACACCTCCACACCTGGAGGGGAAGGTTACAAACTGGAAAATGGGTGTGGTCTGGTGTCGGGGTGCCCATTCCCGTCAAAACAAGATCTCATACGTCCACCTGGACTCAAGGGGTGGACTGATTCGATTTGGAGGTCAAAGGTCACCTCACAAAAGACGTTTATGCCCTTAACCTAACATCTAACAGGATAAAATCATCAAGTGAGGTTATTTTGAGCAGGATAATCACAGATGTGAACCTGAACTTGAACGTGAGGCGGTGATTAGGCAGTGCTAATTATGTGTGTGTGTGTGTGTGTGTGTGTGTGTGTGTGTGTGTGTGTGTGTGTGTGTGTGTGTGTGTGTGTGTGTGTGTGTGTGTGTGTGTGTGTGTGTTCTGGTAATGTCGAGGTCTTGCTCGTCTTTTGCCTTCACAAGTCAGGCTCATGGGAAATACAACCCCGTTCTTAGAAGACCTTGAGCAGGTCTCAGCGCTCACACAAACAAACACACACACACTTCCTCACACACACACACTTCCTCTCACACACACACTACCGATGTTCTTTTTTTTTCTCCACACAGGTAAGGAAGCAAGAAAGTTCAGCGAGGCTGTAATTTAATCTGCCGCCGCTCATCTCCCAATCAACAAAACATGGCACTGAATTCTGCAATGTGCATTTTTATGTTTTTTATTAACCCGAACATTAAAATCAATTGCCGGCATGGCCGAGGAAAATACATCCCCATGAGTCACACTCTAATGAGATGTGTGCGTGGGAGAAAAGAGGAGCGAGAAAAGCGAGTAAAGGCAGGGCAATGTGTGTGTGTGTGTGTGTGTGTGTGTGTGTGTGTGTGTGTGTGTGTGTGTGTGTGTGTGTATGTGTGTGTGTGTGTGTGTGAGAGAGAGAGAGAGACGGTTCGAGGGGAAAGCCGACAGACCTGTGTGTGGTTAATTGGGTCCGGTGTTAATGAAAGCAGGAAGATTAATCTGCAGGAGGAAGAGGAGATTTTAGGGAAGGCGTGGGCGAGCGAGCAAGAGGAGAGAGAGTTGAAAGTGATGGAGAGGGAAAGACGTGTTCAGCTGTAATAACTTGTGTTTAATGAATTACAAGCTGTAACAACAGTGTGTGTGTGTGTGTGTGTGTGTGTGTCAGACTCCCTGCTGTCAGCTCCGCTCAATGTGACCATCAGAGAGATTGAGGTAAACTCTGCCATGGTCACGTGGGAAATCTTGGAGGGCGACCCCGTCATCGGATTCGCCATCACCCAACAGGTATGTGTGTGTCGTGTCCTTAATGCGAATGTGTGTGCGTAGGTGTGTGTGTGTGTGTGTGTGTGTGTGTGTGTGTGTGTGTAGAGAGTAACTTTGGACCACACAAAGCAAAGAAACGCCATAAGGGGGAAGGGACAGGTGCATTAATCTAAAAACAGCAGGAAGTCACAGTGATCTCCTTCATAACCTTTAGAAGAGTTATGCAATTAGCTGAGCACATCCCTCTCTGAGTCATGACCGTCAAATATGAACATGAAAGATTTACACTTTATGAGCATATTTCTCACACCCATCAGGAATAAAAGTAACATAAGTAATAAAACTCCAGAACTTGCCTGAGAATTATCACATTCTTATGTTTGCCTTCAGAATAAAAGTCCCTTAGTGCCAGTCGTCTATACATACATGGGTACATTGCAAACAGATAATTCGGCATAATTTTAATGCTGCCAAAAAAGTAAACAAATATTGGCGAAAGTCCAAGGCTCAAGTTGTAGCCCACAAAGTACCTCAATGAACACATCCCTTGCGAACATCCCCCAAAGCACTCTGGGAACTGGAGTTCCAAAACCCCAAAAAAGGCAAAGAATAATAACAGGTGGGACATGAATCCATTAAATATTTAACTTTTTAATATTGAACTGCTGTTCCTGACTGTTTTGGTCACTTTTCTTGCAGCCCTGTGGTTCTGCCTTCAGACACGGTTCAAAAGTACACTTTGTCCACGTGCTCTTTAGAAAGGCCGATCAATGATCCTGTTTAATCGTACGGTAAATTTAAAAGAAAAAGCCCCCGAGAGAGATTTACTCTTGAACTAGCAGGAACCAATCGACCTGAGCAAGCAGTCCTCGCCGGATAGAAAACGTGCATTTCAATCAGAGAAGCACTCTGTTTCCTCCAGCCTGATTACACTGCAGGACTAAAAACCCTTAAATTCAGTTTAACTGTGCAAGAGAACCGGGTTTGCATTCGCACCCCAATCAGCGTGTTGAGTTTTCTCAAGTTAGATCATCAGCAGGAAAATTCAAAAGCACCAGAAATCTGCATTTGATTGAGCACGGATCCAAGGAATCTTTGCTAAGAAGTAGAAAACTCTTGTATAAGGCCTTGAAGGAGGCGTCTGAAGCTGCTGTGATTTTAGTTTGAGGGATTTTGATCGAATAAGTTGCTACAAAATGTCGCCGGTGGTTCCCCCTGGATTCACGTTGGAAGACTTTCAGAAAGGTTTAGAATCAAACCCCGCTGTAATCCGGGCTTACAAAGCATCCGACGGTGGCTTGATGCGCCACTCTAACCCTTAGCAAGTCTGACTTTTAATCAGTGGATCAGTGGTTCAATCCCCCAGGATCAATGGTTAGCAGGTCTGTCTTTCAATCAGTGGATCAGTGCTTCAATCCCCCAGGATCAATGGTTAGCAGGTCTGTCTTTCAATCAGTGGATCAGTGCTTCAATCCCCCAGGATCAATGGTTAGCAGGTCTGTCTTTCAATCAGTGGATCAGTGCTTCAATCCCCCAGGATCAATGGTTAGCAGGTCTGTCTTTCAATCAGTGGATCAGTGCTTCAATCCCCCAGGATCAATGGTTAGCAGGTCTGTCTTTCAATCAGTGGATCAGTGCTTCAATCCCCCAGGATCAATGGTTAGCAGATTTGTCTTTCAATCAGTGGATCGGTGGTTCGATCCCGGCTCCGTTAGTCCATGTCGATGTGTCCTTGAGCAAGACACTTAACCCTCACTGCTCTCCGTTGCTGTGTCTACTTCTAAAAGCCTCAGCTAAATGAAATATGTAATGTAGTGTAATATAACCCTGACCTGCGACTTCCACGCTGAGGCGGCACCAGATAAGAAAAAGAGGATTTCCCTGCAGGGATCAATAACGTGCATCGGCCCTGACTTCTCCACCTCTTCCCCCTGCAGAAGAAGGATGTCCGCATGCTGCGGTTCATCCAGGAGGTGAACACCACCACGCGCTCCTGCGCTCTGTGGGATCTGGACGAGGACACCGAGTACATCGTCCACGTGCAGAGCATCAGCATGGGAGGCAGCAGCCCCGCCAGCGAGCCGGTCCTCTTCCGAACGCCCAAGGAGTCGGAGAAGATGGCGTCCAAGAGCCCAGGTGAGGCGGTCAGGGAATCTGTAGCTTTTGATGATTCAAACGAGGCATTTCACGACATCGATTCAAATCTTGGGAGCGAAATCAATTTTTTAAAATACAATTCAAAGCACGGGCACTGAGTGGTTTCTTTTTTTTTTACTTTCCGAGAGAAACACTGGAGCTTCATAAAGCATCTCATGGGTCCTTTATTCCATCTTCACTTACTGTTACTGGAAGCTGTGAGCTGTCAATGCATCCTCGGTACCTTGGGGACAAAACAAATCATTGCAAAGACCCTTAAACTGAAGAACTGTTTCCAAAAAACAACTATAAGCTTGACACCTATATATATATATATATATATATATATATGTATATAGGCAGCAAATTACATGCAAGAGCCTTTAAAAGCAATTATAAAAGCACAGACGCAGAAGCGATGCATTACGTAACACAGGAGAGTAAACAAATTCAATTCAATTCAATTCAGTTTATTTTGTATGGCCCAAAATCACAAATACAAATTTGCCTCTGAGGGCTTTACAATCTGTACACATACGACATCCCTGTCCCGGATGTGAATCACACAAACCTACACTTGCAAGTTCACACATTCATCTGCATGCGTGTACCTGCACACACACACACACACATACATATTTTAATAGCAGCTTTGTAACCAGAGGCAATGACCCCGCAGAGTGCTGTTTAGATTGCATTTCCATGCTTCGTCGCCACAAAGAAAGCGGTTATTTGACAATCTGATACCTCCCCCACAATGCACCGTTCTAGTTCTCAAATGCGGAGGCTGCTGTTATCTGGAGCAGCCTTCGCTTTACTTCCCATTTGATCGTGTCCGACCCAGTTACGGCGCCGAGAGCAGCCGCTTCAGAGCGACACGGACAAATGCTAAACGCTCATCAGAAGCAAGGCGATAGGGAACGGGGGACATTAGGGGCCGGTTGCTATTCACGAGAGGATGGGGGGTTGCAAGACGGGGGGCGGGGCACGTCAAGTCTTTTTTTCGCCACAGGGGGAGGGGCTTGTGTTGTGCATTTTGGCATGCAACGTGAATTTAACATCCTCCAGAACTGATATGCATGGGAGTGCTCATATTCTTCAAGATGGAGCGATTATTTGTGAGCAGGATTTGGTGATAACTCAAAATCTCTCCACGCCGGTTGCTCGTTGCACAAAGTTAGTATCTTATGTTTGAATCAGAGCTTGAAGTGTGACAGGTAACTTCTGCAGAATTATAGGAGAGGACACAGGATTGTAACCACAAGGTAGCCAGTTCGATTCCTATGCATGCATGCATGCATGCACACATACACACATGCATGCATACATACATACATGTGAGTGTATACAGGTAACGGTTGGAAAAAGGGCGGCCTTTGCTTTTTTTTCTCCTATACTCCTTACCTGAGGTCTGAATATAATACAAATATTATTAATGAAAGGCGGGGTGGGGTGGGGGTGGGGGGGGGTATGCAAATATGATTTTAAGACTCAATGCTGGACCGACATATTTGTCTCATTATTGTTTGTCACTGTATTTTGCATCGTTGTTTACCGGTGCAATTCATCCTGATTTTCTCAGACTTTGACTGAAGTTCCCTGTGTGCGAACAGTAGGGTATGTGTGTGTGTGTAGGTGTGTGTGTGTGTGTGTGTGTGTGTGTGTGTGTGTGTGTGTGTGTGTGTGTGTGCGTGTGTGTGTGTAGGTGTGTGTAGGTGTGTGTAGGTGTGTGTTTATGGAAGTGTTCATTAGCTGCTGATTAAATCCCCCAGCCATTACTGCTCTCCTCCTCCTTCTAAGCGGGTATTAATCAGCCCGGCACTCTCTGCAATCTGCAGGCAACGCAACACAACACAACACAACACAACACAACACAACACACACCCGTCTGTGCTCCATCTGTCTGTTGATCTGCTCCGTCTGTAGCTCACATCCAATAACAGCAAAATATTGCACCGGACTTTTCAATACGGTGGGAAAGAAAAATCTCCGATGGCTCGCGTGGAGGTGTAATTACGAGGAGCTGCAAAATCTGCAGTTTTGTAAATCAATCTCTGACAGCGGTGAAATATTACGGAGACGCCTCACTGTCGGAGCGGTTTCAACCTTTAATTTATCTCTGACTGGGGTGCAGCAGCAGCTTCCAGCATTCACACGCCGTACAGGAGAGTCCCAGCACAGCCAGGCGCTCTGCCAGGCACACTGAATTAGATCGGGTTGTTTGGCTCGATGTTTTCGACGTAGAACAAAGAACGGATGCTTTGGCTCGACAATCATTTCCAGTTATGAACACACTGTTTACACACTTGCAAATAGGAGTGAAAGACCTCATGCCATGGATTATAGCGAGTCCTCTGGTTGTATAGAAGTCTATGCTTGATGGGTTAAAGCTGCATTCTCTCTCCTGACCACCAGGGGGCGACTCCTCTGGTTGTATAGAAGTCTATGCTTCATGTGTTAAAGCTGCATTCTCTCTCCTGACCACCAGGGGGCGACTCCTCTGGTTGTATAGAAGTCTATGCTTCACGTGTTAAAGCTGCATTCTCTCTCCTGACCACCAGGTTGCGACTCCTCTGGTTGTATAGAAGTATATGCTTCATGTGTTAAAGCTGCATTCTCTCTCCTGACCACCAGGGGGTGACTCCTCTGGTTGTATAGAAGTCTATGCTTCACGTGTTAAAGCTGCATTCTCTCTCCTGACCACCAGGGGGCGACTCCTCTGGTTGTATAGAAGTCTATGCTTCATGTGTTAAAGCTGCATTCTCTCTCCTGACCACCAGGGGGCGACTCCTCTGGTTGTATAGAAGTCTAAACTTCATGTGTTAAAGCTGCATTCTCTCTCCTGACCACCAGGGGGCGACTCCTCTGGTTGTATAGAAGTCTATGAGAAAATGGCTCTACTACTTGCATTTAACACGTTTAGAGATAGAAGACAAGACTTTGGTGATTAACCAACCATCAGCAATGTGTCGCAACCTCAGCTGCTCAGTTCACATATTGAAACTCGGATTCGAGGCGTACTCGCAGTGACCGTATGCTAAGCTAGCACGTGCTAAGCTAGCCTGTCCTGGACAAGTCTGTCCAAGGGGTGACTGAACACCCGTCGTCGCCGGTCTGCTGCCTTATCAGACCTGCTGAAGGGTCGAAGGTGCCCAGGCCGCCGCATCCGAGAGCCGTATAGAGACGTCACCTCACAGCTTCCTGTCAAACCCGAGTTCATCTCATTCAGCCGTCTGCACTCACGACAGAAACATGCAATTTGCTATTTACCGACTTCACACACCATCTCCACACACACACACACCATCACCATGGCAACAAGAGACTCGAGAGCACGCCTGACCACGACAAGATGGAGAAAACTCAGCATCTGCCTGTCATCTGCCTTTCTAAAAGAAAGTGCATTGAATGAGGTTCTCTAACTTCTGGAAGAGAACCAGAGGCGTTAAACATGAGGACTCTTTGAAAAACTCCAGCGGTTTGTTGGTGTTGTTCTTAAAGCTGCAGCTTTGGATGCTGACTTAATGTGAGAATAATCTCCACCCGCTTCATCAGGATTTCGGGGTTAATGCGCCATGTATGCATAAAAAAAACATAATTTTCCAGTTGACTAAATTACAGAATTTCACTCATAAATCTTTTCTTTGAAACGTAAGAACAAAATGTAGTACTATTTTATGAATACATTAATTTACGGCCAAATGGGTATTTTTAATTGCATTGAGATTGCATTGGCTGTGGTAATCTCTTAAACTGCAGCAGTAAACAACTTTTAGTGGTGAAATAATGCTGAATGTACAGTTTCAAGGCCAACCCCCAGAGACTCCTCCCCCCAATTAAATGAAAGTAAAGACATATAAGTGACTGGGAGTCCTCCACCCTGTGACTGGTGTAAAGCTGCAGAGTCCCTCAACCACAGTGAGTGATGGGGGTCTGGGATCCGGTTCCCCCTCCTTGTCCCTGCAGACCTCTGCTCTCACTTAACTGTAATCACAATGACCAGAAAGGAAAATGTCCACCAGGCGGCCGCCCCGCTTTATTCCTTTATCTTTCCCTGCAGACTTTTCCTTTGTTGACTGTTTGTGTGTGTGTGTGTGTGTGTGTGTGTGTGTGTTCTCCCCCCAGATGAAGTGACGATGGAGGAGGTTGGTCAGGCTGCCCAGCTGAGGGCCGGGGAGCTCATCATCATTGTAGTGGTGCTCATCATGTGGGCAGGTAACCTCCCTCAGCGACGCACATTCATCACCGCAGAGCCGTCGGGTTCATGAAGACACACACACACACACACACACACACACACACATCTCACTCTGCGACGACTGTTTCGGGGCTTTTCAGGCCATGAAAACATTGTGTTTGTGACCCGAAAGCATCAAATCCATCCCGACCCGTCAGACAGCGGGGTCAAAGCTGATGAAGGGTTGTTTACATTTTTAGATATTGTTGCTAATTGGCACCAAAAGCAATCTGCAAGATATTTGGGAATTTTGAGATTTTCGCCATTTTTTGGGTTAAATATCATCAGAAATGTAACTCCTAGAGCCGTGACATTATGTGGGAGCTCAGACAAAACAGTGTCTAACAGATTCAAAAGATTGAAAGACATAAGCATATGGAATATTTTTCACTGGCCCTTAAAAATGAAAAAAAGGTATACAATTGGGATGTTTTGGTTACCATATTGCCTGCTAGAAACACAGTGTTTAATTCATGTGCCAAATTTCTTTAAAACTTTAAAATCATAAGAATCAGAGATTCAGGCAAATATGTTGAGCCAAGGTTGTAAAGGAAGAGGAAGAGATGTTTTATTCATTAAAAACATTTCATTTCAGGGTCTGAGGTTGAACTGAAGGCCGTCAAATCCAGCAAATGTGCTCCATCTGTCACTAAACCCAATTACTCCCATAAACTCTAAAAATGTTTAAACAAATATTTCCTTCCAGCTGCAGAAGCGCTGACTCACACACTTTGGAGAATATATTGATGCTGAACTTAGCTTTCTGTTACATTCACAGAAGTTTACTTTTCTTTCCCGGCTCGGTTCCTCCATGAGGATGAATAACCAGGAAACTTTACTCCAGGGCTTCACATGAGTGGGCGTGGCCACTTGAAAAGTCACATTTCCATCATCACAACATAGAATATGATTGTGGTTACATTATTTTCATTGTGTTGCTTTTGTCTGAGCTGTGTGGGTCCTTGTGTAGCTTCATGTTGCTCACTGACGTTACTGAAGGTGGGCGTGTCTCTACTGAAGGTGGGCGTGTCTCTATTGAAGGTAGGCGTGTCTATATTGAAGGTGGGCATGTATTTATTGAAGGTGGTTTGTCTTTATTTAATACGGGCGTGTCTTTGTTGAAGGTGGGTGTGTCTTTATTGAAGGTGGGCGTGTCTCTATTGAAGGTGGGCGTGTCTCCCTGGTTGTTTCAACCTTCACGTGTTACGTTAGTGATAGAGGTGAAAACATTCCGGATGGTTTTCCCATTGAAGGAGACTTTTCCTTCACAGGACAAGGCTCACATGTCCCAGGAACATGTGGACCAGAGAACAAGTTCATAGCTCCATTATTTATATTTTAATCAGGTTTTATTGACCATTCCATAATTTTTCACTATTGGGTAAAATAAAAGAAGAGGACTTAAATTTCCCTTGTGTTGTTGTATTTTAACATATTTTGATGAGAACTATATTTACCAGGTACTTTATATCGGGGGAAATATACCCAACGTTAGTGATGTTGGTACTATTTTTAACGCTAGTGTTCGAGGGTTAAACCTCCTCATCATCAGCTCTGTGCATCTCAACACATATTCCTTCCTACACTGCATCTAGTGTAATGGGATATAAATATGGCCTAAATACTATATATATATATATATATATATATATATATATATATAACAACAACTGTTCATTCACTGCATTTTGTTAATTGATGAAAATAAACTGTTAGCACTTCTATTTTTGAAAGCATTCTTAGTTTACAGCATTTCACACGTGCCTAAAACTTTTGCACAGTACTGTATGTATATATATATATATATATATGTATATACATCAACAGCAAGCGGCTTGGATCTCCCTCTGCTGTTACTGGAGAGAGGACGAGACGCTGAGATTCAAAGAGATGGAGAGGGAGGGAAAAAAAATCTAAAAACCGAATCTCGAGAAAAGGAAAGAAAAGAAAAGCGAGCAGGATGGTGAAAGAAACTGATGGTGAATCGTGTTCTTCAGCTTTTAATTGGGCCGCTGGGTGACCTCGCAGTGAGAGATCCCACCTTCCCCTTCGGTGGTGCAGCGAGTAGAGTTCCTCCACTCTCATGAATTATTCCCTTTATTTCTTCTTTTATTTTTTTAGTTTTTTGGGGTGTGCTTGTTTTCCACCGCTCTCAGCATCCACCTCTCCTCTGCTCGGCTGTGTTTTCATCCCCCGTGTCATCGGTTTTCTTATCTCCGTCTGTATACGTTTCACTGTATTCACACATCAAAGAGTTGAATGGATGGATAGCATCACTTCTTCCACCCGTTATAAAAACATGATGCTGGTTATCAGTATTTCTCATGTATGGGGCTGGAAAACAAGCAGAAAATCCCTTTAAGTGAAAAACAAAGAATCCATGAGGCATCTTTTTTAATTTTTTATAGAGGGCGTTGTTGCTTTAAATGCTTCTTTTACAAGCTTGTAATGTAAATTAAATGTACAGTGTTTAATGCCAAAAACACTGTGTTGAAATTGGCAACTCTCTTTACATCTAATATCCACTTGCTTGCAGGTCGGAGCCTCTGGTCACATCACATCACGTTGATTGAAATATAGGATTAATGCATGGAAGATAATGCTAAGAAGCTTTGATATAAGACTCTTACATTTATGGAAGGAAGGTTATTACATCTCTTGCCAATGGTGAGATGAGAAGCTTGATACAAGATTTTCTTCATTCAGAAACCTCAATCAAAGCTTAAAATAAAGAAATGCTATTCCAGGATCTTGACCTCTGACCTCAGGAAGTGAAAAGGTCTTTAGTACAACACATACTCATGGTGTGCGTTTGTCTCCCAGGGGTGATCGTTCTGTTCTGTCGCCAGTACGACATCATTAAAGACAACGAGCCCAACAACAACAAGGACAAAGCCAAGAACTCCTCAGAGTGCAGTACCCCGGAGCACCCACAGGGGGGGCTACTGCGCAGCAACGTCTGAGACCAGCCCAGCGTCGCCTTGTGCAATAACTCCTCCAACCTCAGGACAGGTGAGGACCAGCATGGTCTCCTTCTGCCATACCTCACTTTAATCCTTTGATCTTTACATAATTATGCTTTTATGCTTCTGCAACATAAAGTCCGCCAGTTCCAGTCCAGTATCTGAACTCTGACCTCCAGTAAAATGTGTTTCCCGCAGACCCTGAGACCAACAGAAAGCCATTCTCTGACCCCATCCCACTGAAGAAGCGATGAACCATTACAGAGACTCTGGAAGAGACTTCCAAACCGACGGATGCCAGTCTGGTTTTTCCCAAACAGGAGGACAAAACCTACTTTTACCTTTTGTCTGGACCAAAAAAACCTGGCCTCCTTTGAGTGGACAGCGGGACATGAGTCGGCTGTCAGTCAAAGCACGAAGGGGGCGGGACATCGTTTCCTCGTCGCAAGAACTGCTCGATTCATCCGGATGCTCGTCATCGAATCCCAGGAGAGGATCCTCAATCATGAATGTCTGAGTATTTCCATTTTGTTATATTTGTTTGGTCCACTTCTGGTTTATTTATATCACCGGGAAGAGGAGGAAGAAACGGAGGATAAGCTGGGTTTAACCCGAGGACTCAATCTCGGCCTCCGCTCTCGTAGCAGCTCATCTCTCGCTGTCCGTCCGTGTCGGTGTCTCTCTAATAAGCACATTGGCGTTTGGTGCTCCTCCTCTTGTGATTGTTTGAGCGCTCACATCCCGGTCTGTCTTTGAGTCCGGCATCGTTTCCGTTGCCGGGTCAGAACCATCGCACGTTGAGTCTCGTCTCCGGCCTTTCGGTCTTAAATGATGCATCAAAAGCGACACGTTTCTTTACAGCGCGCCATCTTTTCCTCACGCGAGTCGGATGGCAAAGTTCGAGCATCGACCAGGCGATCTCTCGTTGCGACGAAATTGTAAAAACATCTTCCGGGTGTTCGATATCCAGAAGTGGAACTTTGGAAAGATTTGGCACGGCTGAGAAAATGACAGATTTTAAGGCTCAAATTGAGGTCTAATGTTCCTCGCTGCATATTCAGCGCCATATGCTGTCGTTGGTCTGTGTGCGGGGAATAAGGGGCGGGGCCTCACTCCTAATGATATGCGTGCACCCGGCGACGTTTGGCTCGGTTTCCACTGAACAGCAGGGACGCCAGGCGGCCCGATAATCCACTCTGTTTGGAAATGTAAAGCATTTTCTCTCAGATCGCCTCCAAAACTATCATTAATATGCATACTATTATGGGATGGAGGGGAAATAACATGCATAGACAGAACAATGACAACCTGCATGAATATGAATATCTACATGGCGATGGATGAGGTTCTTATCTTTTCAAGTCGTTGTGTCCATTGACGCATTGAGGGTGTGATAACTGATGGGGTTCAGTTCATCGGGGAAATACGGTCAATATTCCATATTTTCACTAAAAAAATTGAATAACGATACATTTAATCCACAAATATTTGATTATATTTCACGGTTCAGATTGGGCATCTTACTTAAAAAGGTTTTCTTTGGCTAATCAGCACACTGACATGCTGATTTCTCCCAATGCCTCGGCGGCTATTTAAACACTCCCCTGCACTGAGAGTCGGCCATTACGTTCCCTATTTCTCACCCTCTGCCTCCCTTATCGGGCCTCTCTCTCTTCTTCCCCTCCTCTACCTCCAGCCGCCCTCGTCCTCCTTCATTCTTATGACTCCATCACTCCGGCCTTCCCGGGTTTCTCCCCTCCAGCGGCCCTCACTTCCCTCTCCCCTGCTTCTCATTATTTCTCCTCTCAGACTCCCCGTTAGCCGGCGTCTCCCTCTACGCATCAGCTCTTCTCTCTCTCTCTCTCTCTCTCTCTCATTCGAGCCGCCGGCTCGATGCCTGCCCCTCGCGCCTCTGCTCATTTATCACCTTTTCTTTCTTTTCTTTGTTGCCTCAGACCGGCCCGGATGGACGCTTCACCTGGTAAACAAGTAAAAGGTGAAATAGAGGTTTAAAGAATCTGTGAAAGGAAAGGTAGCGATACGACAGGTACTTCATTTACAACATTAACAAGCACAAGGTCGAGTTTTATAAGTGCTTTTTTTAAAAGGTAGTGGAACAAGATTTGTAAGGAGGAGCTTAAATCCAGCTCTTAATTTGGCGGGGTGTAACCTCTACCAACAGAACATGCATTCACGTGTAGAATATGTCGAATAAATCGGGCGGGGCTTAGCATTGGAAAACATTTAAAAGTGGTTGCAGTGATGCTATCGGTGCACCCAAGGGAATCCGTGACATCACCTTTTGGTGTGTGTGTGTGTGTGTGTGTGTGTGTGTGTGTGTATGTGTGTGTGTTTTACTTTTTAAACAAATGCATCGAGAGAGAGAAATAGATTGTAAAAAGAGGAATGTGTAGAATGGATCCAGTCGAGAGAAAACCATCTGACACAAAGAAAGAAAGTACCCACACACACACACACACACACACACACACACATTTTACAGCATATGGTACTTGAAGTGGGGCATCGGGGGCCGGCCGGTGGAACGCCTCACAATTACAGAACAAGAGCGTCCGACAAGGTCGGCACTCGGGATTTGAATGTCAAGGTCGTTTCAAGGGCGTCTGGGCGACGCCCGTCGGGAAGCTGCAGTCGTTGCTCACAGACGCAGCAGGTGAAAGCAGGTGAGCGACTCCAGCCGTCACGAGTTGAGTCTTTTTCTGTCGCGATGTTCCGATCCTTCACGCGTCCGCACACTTTTCTTCTCCTTCCATTGTTCCACACAGAAACCCGACGACCCATAAATCTCTCCCCACATCTCATATGTGCCATTTCTTTTTCTAAGAAAACGCTGATCTTCACACCCACGCCGTGATCGGCCAGCAGTGTGGAGGTGAGAAACGATCCAGGATTAGACCGTCTGGCTCCAGCTCCATTTTTTTTTCTCATTCTTGTCACTTTTCATATAAATAACTTCGTAACAAAGCTTCTGATTTCTGACATGACCAGACATTTAACATTCACCTTTAAAAGGAGCCGGTCGCAAATTTGCCTGCTTGTCAAATCCAGTCAGTCGTGAGTAAGGCTAGCAGTTTCCCTCTGTTTCCAGTCTTTGTGCTAAGCTAAGCTAGCCGCTCACAGCTCCCATCTGCTTCCAGCAGGTGTGATAATGTTCCTTCACCTCTGGTTGTTTCCGGTTAATAATGACGACAGAAATGTCAACAAAGTAAGGATGAGATTTTCGCAGCCGCACAAGTTTTTGTAAGTAAAAGTATCGACTGACTTCTCTGGAATTGAACGCGGTTTCTGCTACCACGGCTAACGGGAACTTTTCTTTTTCCAAGTTTCTCATTAAACTGTGTGCATGCGGGTCAACAGTACCCAGATCAGTGGACATGAATCTGATCTGTAGTGGTGATAAAAGCATGAACGTGCCTAATAACCGCGACGCCGTGGAGCCTGAAGTGGTAACGGTCCGTCCTCCGGCGGGCCGGGCCCAGACAGCGCCGTCTATCTGAGGCTGCAGGGGGCGACGAGACAGATGCTCAAGGTGAACGTCCAACGACGAGGAGGAGGGAGGATAGGGGGAGAGAGGGAGAGAGAGCGAGAGAGAGGGAAGATGAGTCAGAGAATCAGAGGGAATGAAATTGGAAGTGACAGAGAGAGAGAGAGAGAGAGAGAGAGCATCAGTTTGCTCAGTGGGGTTTGGAGCGTCGAAGCTCCGACTTCAGTCCAGAGCGACTGGATGTTTGAATGTGTACCGAGGTGCATTGTGGGTAAAATGAAGGTGTGGGGCTCATCATTGAAGCAAATATGAAAGCAACGTATTTGGAAGGCATGAAGGGAAACTAAATATATATTCAAAAGACATGCAGACCTGGTGGCCACATCATATCTAATCGAATCGTTTATAGGTTTTAGGGAATTAACACCCCTGGATTTTTAGTTTCCACTTAATTGGATGTTTTAAGGCCCTCAAACTTAAGAAATAATAACCTCATGACTAGAGAGCCATTTCCTTTAACACAAAATTGACGCCTACGTCGGATCGCTGCCAAATTTGGTGACTTTTCGTGTATGACCGGTACCCCAAATATGTCCCCAATGTAGAAGAAAAATAAAAATAATCCTATGAATTACAACAGGGTCCTTGCTGGACTACGTCAGCCGCTCGGACCCTGCATCTACCCGGTACCCGGTAGAGCGACCCAGTAGCTTCGCCTGGACCACCAGCCTTAAAAACCTCCAATCCCTGCTCACCTGATCATCGCGTGCCAATGGACGACTACAAAAAGCGGTTCAAAGTCATCCCATTCACCCTGGTCTGCCTGTGCTGTCCATGACCGGAGAACCCGGAGTTCTCACCCCGAGGTCCTCACATCGTGATCCATAGGGCCGTTTACTTATGGCGTATATTTGTACTTGATGTCGAAGCAAATAACCAAGAAGCATGGATTTACAGCAGAATAATGGAGTCTGTGTTTTATGTACAACCACGACTGTGTCTGTGTTTGGACCATCTTGATGTTCACGGGATTACTCCTGTTCATGAGGGCTAGCATGACTCTGCTATTGTTCACACCCATGGTCTATATGCTATTTCTATGAAAATATAAATGTCTAATTATGTATTAACACAAGGGAATCAATAAAGTATTTTCAATGCACCGTTTGTGTGTCTTGGTGTCGGTGAGAAAAATATAGTTAATATATGACATGATTGATGCTGGTTGTTAAATGAGGAATTATTGAGTAAATTAATCCACAGCAATGTTCTTTTTTTTTTTTTTTTTACATAAATGTAAATTAAATATTGGTCGGTGAGTGGTACATGTTCAGATTTCCATTTTTTGGGGAGAAAAAACACTTTTGTCAATGTAATATTTTTCTATTAAATAGATAATTAGCACAGATATTGAGTAAGGGGAAAATGTTTTTTATGACTTAATAAAGTCTGCGACAATTCAAAATGTGAAAGAAGTGAAGGGGTCAGAATACTGAAGACACTTTCATTCCTCCAGCATCACCTGGAGGAATGAACCAGGTGAGATTACGATGGATGTGCAGGGCCTTCAAACTCAAGACTGGTTTAATGAGGATGGATCAGCAGCTGCCCTGCATTACTACAACCACACACACACACACACAAATAACACACACAAGCTCCCACATTTCATGGGCGTCCTGTGGAACCAAAAGCATAAATTAGACTGCAGGTGTTCTCACACACACACACACACTCTAATGGCGCTGTGTCAAATGAAATGGTCGTGTTTGCTTCATAACGAATGGGGTACAGCGGCAGAAGATGAGTCAGCGGACTGTCGGAGGCTGACGGAGCCTAATGAGGCGAACACTTCTGCTCTCTCGTCTCGCCTTGGATGGCAGGAGGCGCCGGCGTCTGTGTGATGTGACACACACACACACACACACACACACACGTCCTTAACTCAGCTGTATTCCCCATCCAAGTCTCCGGAGTCCCCTCCATCCAGCTGCTTCTCCCTCCCTGCTGTTATCGGACCATCTAGATTCTCGATGGAGGAACGATGCAAAATGAATGTCGCCGCTTCTCCATCCAACCGACGGCCGCGTCGTTGCCATCTATTAGATATGGGAATCAAGAAGGAACATCGATTTGCAGCCGGCGTAGATTAATCGTCCTGGAAAAGCAAAGCTATGGATTAGTTAGCTCAAATGTTTACTCGAAGCCGAGCCAGTTTCTACCACAGTGCCCTCGTTCACCCAGGAGACTGTGCTGCTGAGGGAGAGCTGGAAACCTCACCATTCATGCTCAAAGTGTGTGTGTGTGTGTGTGTGTGTGTGTGTGTGTGTGTGTGTGTGTGTGTGTGTCATGGATGGCGTTTTTTCTTTTTTTTTGGAGGCTAGCCCTGAAGTTAGCATCGCGCTAGTTCTTGTCAAAAATACTTTTTTTTTTATACACTCTCCTAAAGTTACCCAATTTTGAAAAACTGTGTATGGCATATTTGCTGATGCAATATACTTTGTAACCTAAGATACAATCCCCCAAAAAATAATATCCAAAGAAATAATATATATATATGCATATACTGTATAACATTATGTTTCTGCCTATGCCTTTTTAGTCATATTGTATATTAGATTGTATAAAGGCTTTCTTTATTGAATATTACGACTTTAAGCCAACGTTAGGCTGTAAACAAACACCACGGGGCCTTGAACACAACGCGGCTGTAAAGGCCGACTAGTCGACGTGATAACGTCCAATTATGGAAGTCCAAAAAATGCTGACTCATTTCTGCTTTTTTATTTATTTATTTTTGTTTAAGGTTTGCGATTTGAGTACAGAAATACAGACGAATATGAGCTCAATATTCTCAAACTCTGAGGAAAAGAAGAGGCTTATTTCCTAAATTGTCAAACTATTCATTCCTATGTATTAATCCTTTTTTTAATCTCTTTACATTAAGTTGCTATCGTTCAAACAGACTAAAGAATGTGCAGACAGAATGTGCATTTCTTCACAGGTTTCCAACTGTGTTGAAATATGATCCACTTTATTGTGTCAGTAAAAATATATATCAGCGAAAGAAAAAGCTGCAAATACATTTTTCATGTTCATATTTCGCTGCTCTCGTCCATCTGGGAATCACTTGACCTTGATTAAAAATAATAATAATAAAAACCTGTGAATCTGAAGCCCTTCTCTGTCCCCTTTCCTGAGACTTCGGCCCGGCTGGCTTCCTCTGTGCATGCTTTCATCGGCTGCAGCTTCCTTTGAGGAACGACTGTTAAATAATGCAGATGGTTAAGTAAGCTTGTCGGGACGGATTGTGAAAAAAAAAACACTAAAAAATAAAAAGCCTTCACTGAGTAAAGCCTGTTAGAGAGAAAAGGGGAGGAGTTACTGCATGACTTTCAGCCCCCAGAGTCCTGTTCACACACACACACACACACACGACTTCAATACAGAACATGGCAGGGAACGTGTGTGTGTGTGTGTGTGTGTGTGTGTGTGTACCGGGTTGTTCCTCCTCGTGACATCTGTATTAACCCATCCTGTCACTGAGAACAGGGGAGCGGGGCGTGAGCGGGCTTATTAGAGGGAATCAGATGCGTGGCTTCATCCTCGTCTGGAGTACAAACAGCAGTTTTAGACCAGGGATGAAGATGTGACCAGCATCATCTACCTCTGCAGGCTCCATTACAGCAGTCTTAACTGTACCGTCTGTGGGCTTCACTTCATTGGATGGTGCAGCTCCGCCCCCTGCTGCTGGAAAATATAACTGCACCCTCATGTTTTAAAGGGAAACTACGCCCATTTAAAAAATGCACGCATGTTATTTTGTCCAAAAGTCTAGACACTTTTCCAGAGACAAAAAAATGATAAAGATGTTGATCCCAGTTTACTTTTGGTTTAAAATATGGAAAATTATCAAAATCAGTTTCCCATTCGTTGTCTATTGAACAGCTCAACACTCAATACATAATGAAACCACAAGTTTCATATATTCACGTCTCTGGTTTCTGTCTTTGAGAGAGTGGCTCATATTGATTTATGTCATTACATCATTCTTTATTTAGGTGGTGTTGCAATAGACTGTAAATGAGAAGTTGACGTAGTCATCGTAACATCACCCGTTGGTTTGTGGCCGCTTTAAAAGCTCAAGTTCAGCATTTTTTTGTAACCAGAAGTGACACGAGTGGGTGGAGCCAAGAAGAAGAACGCTAAATGAGACGGTCCAAAAAGGTTACAATTACCTTTCATGAACTAAAACACACTGCGTTTCTAACGTAAGAAGATAACGAGACAACTTCCTGACCAGACAACGCCGTGGTAGCGACCTGTCAATCACGAGGTAGCCCCGCCCTGAAGCAAACTCTGCTTTGTCTATAATTTACTAAATGAAAGGCCTTGAAGACTTGAAACTAGCGATTGAGACCATAAACTTTGAGGTAATAAATCAGACTTCTATACAATCTGACTTCTCTTTGCAAGCAGAGCAGTCGCCCCCTGGTGGTAATTTTAAAGAATGCAGGTTTAAAGCACTTCCTCACAGGCTGGCTGCCTGGTTGTTTCCCTACAGGACTACATCGTCATTTTACACCCAGCGAGACATTAAAATGAGGAATAAACAAAAGAAAACTTTGAAAAAATGTGTCAGGTGTAGACTTCAGTAATGCAGTAACACCAGAACCTCATTGCAGGTGCAAAACAAAAGCAAACAGAACATACTCAGTAACCTTGTAACAGGATGCTGGCGCTCGCTGGGAGACTCGACATGGGGGTCCAAACACACACACACACACACACAGCAGGCCGGTTGTCTCCAGGAATCATTTTGGGAATATCCACGCCGGAAAAGAGAAATGTCAGACAGGCCAACGTCACATCGATTCCAGATAACTTTTTTTATATATCAAAATCACTGAGAAACTGTCCCAGTTGATTACTTACAATGAGACAATTATTGTTCAATGACAAGTGTTTTGAAAATGCAATTTTAAAAATGCCAATGAGGCATTATCATATATATATAATATTTTCTCTTATTTTTTTTTTTTTACAAGAGACTGAGAAAAAATAAAAACTCATTTAGAGAAAATATCTTAAGTATATAAGTTTTGTAAAGTTCTGTACATTTTGAAGACAAGTAAATAGGATTACAAAAATTATATTGCCATGAAACTTCCCCAGTTGATTAACTACATTAAGACAATATTTATTTTGCATTACAGGTTGCATGAAATGTAAGGATTAAATATGCAAATGAGGCCTTATCTCATGCTAACTTCTGGGCATCTCTTAAAAGTTGTGCTGAAAAGTTAAGTGAGAGAATATTATGGTGAAACTGTAAATTAACTTTGAAGCTCACACTGAACTGCAAATAAAATACAAACAACCGTTTTTATTCATGAATATATTTTAATTATTTATAATGGCTGCAGATTATAATGTACATGAAACGGCCACAACCTTGAACACACCTGGGCTTCATCGGAGAGAACGCCGTTAACACTGCGGTGACGAGAACAAAAAGAAAGCCCCGCCCACAACGTGTCCCGGAGGAGCCGCGGCTATAAAAAGAGGTTTTTATAAATACGCCGACCGGCTCGATTTGTTGTTCGAGACGTAAAACGATCTTCAGCTGGCGTCCGAGGCCGTCGTGTGGCTGATTGTCCCGTCGTCATTAAGGCCCGTCGATACGGTCTGTACATCGGAATCATCCTACTCTTCATCCATAAAAAAATAATTACAACTCTATACTATAAATTATTACCTACACACAGAAATATACAAAACACCGAGTATGACGCCAGAACTACTGACGGATGGAAACGAAAAGGACGACAAAAAAAAAGGTGAGATTGTGAGGATGTCTGACAGGAACCTTAACCAGGACGATTGTATTGCTTTGGTGGGCGGGGCATCAGGCTCCTCCCCCCGCACAAAGAGGGGAGGAGCCATGTGAAGAGGCTGCAACAAGGTGAGGAGGCCAAGCGTCATCTCACGACTCCACACGGGTTCCCTTGACTTCCTGTCGCCTCGCCTTAAATACCAAGTGATGCCTCGTTAATTCATACGACATAAAGACCCCCCCTCCTCCCATCACCCCCGGTTGTTTCTCTCTCTGCCGTGTGGTTGGTGGTCAGAAGCCGAAGGTATCGTCCCCAAACGGACTCGCGTTGGGGGTGTTTCCGTTGGCGGCGTCCCAGTCGGGTTCGGTGAGCCAGTCCTGGGGCGTCACCCCAATGTCCAAGACCTGGGGGTTAGTACGCGACGCCGCCAGTCTGAGGACAGAGGAACAATACATACATAAAGATTAATGTTGGATTAGAGGATAAAAAAACAACTACAACTCAAAAGAAAGAAAGATGCTATTAGCACCGAGCAG
Source organism: Cottus gobio (assembly GCA_023566465.1). Taxonomy (NCBI): domain Eukaryota; kingdom Metazoa; phylum Chordata; class Actinopteri; order Perciformes; family Cottidae; genus Cottus; species Cottus gobio. The sequence continues at coordinate 3,086,768 of CM042231.1, forward strand.
TCAGAAGCTAGCATCAGAAGCTAGCAATGCTATTTGCTCCTAACCCTTACGAAACCTAAAAACAGGAAAACTTCTCACAACATACAAACACCTCGGCCTCCTTGGTGCTCGGTTGTTGTACTAATATTACTATTCCTACGCCTTTTGACTTGCTAACTATTGCTAAATGAAGTAGCATAGTATTGATGTGCGTTGCGGTTAAATAGTGTGCGTCTTCTAAAGCTCCTTTTGTAGCATCTTAAAACTTGGCTGGATGTAAACAGTTGAATAGCTGCTATTGCATGCAAACAAACATTGGGAACTCTTTGGGGAAAAAAGTTTCACTTTAAAAATGTTGAAACAAAAAAAAAAAAAATGTAAACACGATAAGGCTGAAGTCATATGTTAGTCAATAGGGCATCGTTTGGGAGACTTTTGTAAAGTAAGAGCTGCACATGGAATAAAAGAAAAACTAAAGTCATTTTCTCCAACCCCTCTTCTTTTCCACTTTCACTCCTTTTAAAACGTTCGGGTCGAGCCTCAGATATTTAGTGCAGCTGAGGCCTCAACGTCTTCTCAATAAGACCCCTCAGCTTCGGTTCACGGGAACCACGGGGGCTGAAACAGCTCCACCCGACCCCGGGCTCCAGTGACCCACTGCTGACACAACAACCGCACAACAACCGCACAACAAGGCCTTCAGTGTGTAGCGGAGTCACGTTACTGCCATCGATTCAGCCCATTCATTGAAAGACAAACAGACTATGAAGAGGCTTATGGGTTATCAGGGCGGGAGAGAAATGTATTTATTTTGTGATATGAGATGAGGCGACGTCACTACTTGGAATCAGCTTTTCTTTTTTGAGATTGTTCCATCTGGGAGGAGCTGAAGGACACAGGAAGCGACCGTTTGTTATGCTGAGGTTAGTAATGAGGACTACGCGCTACGTAAGGCTGGCAACAGCTGGCAGCGGTGCTCTACTTTACCTGCACATGAGCCATAGCTGTCCAGAGCACAGCTGGAGACACAAACACAGCAGATTGAGGACAGTTTCAAAGTTGAGCTTTCAAATGAATCAAAGGATTTGTAATCTGCAGCACACAGGAATCACCAGTAGGTGGCGCCGTAAGGCAAAGCAGCACGAGAGCGGCTGACAGGACGAGGCAGGGGAGAGAATCAAAGAGGATTCATTTCATTCGGTTATAAAATATTAAAAAACATATCTCACCTGGAGAAGGCTTCATCCAAACCGTCTTCTGTCTCCTGGAAGAAGAAGAAGAAGAATCTTGAGTGTGATGGCGTTTCTAGTTAGACTTTGTGTAAGAAAGCTCATGTTATTGTCGACTGAATTTAAACGTCATGATTCAACATAACCTTTTTTTTTAATAAAATCTAGATTGTTTTGGGTTTAGTTGCCAAGTTTTAGAGAGTTCTGCTTTCTCTCGAACAGAAGGAGCTTTTTTTGTTAAGTGTTTTTTTTTGACAAGCCAAGTGCCATATAGTCCCATTATGCTGTAGAAAAGGCCGACATCTCTACACAGATACATTAATAACACCACTACAGGTAAGAGGACACATTTGTATGTGTATTTTGGGGTGAACTACCACTTTTTAAATATATATTTCAAGACAAATCAATTCGAAACACAGAAGACTTGAACTCTCAAACACAAGTTGTAAACCAAACTTGTGGAGATCTACAGGAGGAGGGCGGGGCCAGAGGAGGGCGGGGCCAGAGGAGGATCTTACGCAGGCCGGGTTGTTGTTGCTCTCTGAGGGCCGGTGGTTGTCCAGCTGCTCCTCCTCCACGTTCCCATTGGTCTCCACGAGCACATTCCCACCATCCTCAAAGTCCAACAGGGTGTCTGTGGCGACATCTGCACGAGAGAGAAGGACGGCTCATTAGGCGTGTGCACGGGCGTGTGCACGGGCGCGTGCACGGGCGTGTGCACTGCATTCACGTCAAAGAGGCTGAAAGTTAACACCTGCAAAGGAAGTCTCTTCCCCTAAACGAAACGTGTTGATCCTCGTCCTGTATTTTTAATAGAAAGGGGGTGCGGTTATGGTCATATTAGCATTTGCTTTTATTTTATTCTTTGTTTATGTTCTGCAGGCACAGCGGTAGAGGTAGACAAGGAGCTGTTGCTTTGGGATTATAATTTGCTGCAATATTTATTTGACGTGTGCACATTTTGTAAAAATTGTTGAAAGTTGTGTGACTGATTTGATTGCGTGTGTGTGTTGGTATTCAACAATTTAAATCTTCTAATAATTAGAAAAATAATTTAAAACGTGTCGATTTCAGGGCATATTAGACTTAACTTTAATATGTTTTTCTATAAATCCTATTATAATCCGCATAAATTGCATTATTCTTTTGTGTAAATTGTACACACACACACACACCTGTCCCCTTCAGGCTCCCCGAGCTGTTCGATCTCTCCGAACGGGAACTACTGCTGGCCTCGCCGGCTGAACCGGCCTTCCCCCGCTTCCCTTTCTCTAGAACAGAGAAGAGAGCACACACACACACACACACACACACACACACACACACACACACACTCACACTCACACTCAATTGCAACCTCACGGCCGATAGCAGCGTCAAAGCTGACTCAGCACAAACACAGATCAGCCTCAGGAGCTGGAGCAACAACTCCCACGTAGACGGCGCTCGCGGGCTTTGCAGACGGCGTGCGTCGTTCCCAGAACTGGGAAGAGCGGGGAGGTCGGTGCCTACCTTCTTTGGCCACCTGCCAGAGTTCAAAAGCTACTGTGAAGGCCTGGGCTACCGTCAGGGCCACCGCCTGAGCCTGCAGACCAGAAACATGCACTGTGTTACACACTGGTCACAATCAAAAGAAAGAAAGTACATCACCTCAGTAAAATTAAAAAAATGAAAACTTAAAGCCTTTTCACGGATTATCCGTCGTGACAGTTTGAGCAGACATAACAAAAAAGGTATTTATGTTACCAAACGCAGCTTATGAAGTATAGACAGAAATAGAATAATGATCAAGATATATTCATGCACGTCTCCAGCGAGACATTTCTTCTGTCAAAGTGAGGATGCAATCAGTGAGGAGTCATGTCTGGTCTGCAGATGCTGTGCTTTCACTGGAGGTAACGTACATATTTTGGTAAACTTTAAAGGAAAGAGGATTCACCCTGGAATGATTTAAATTGGGAAAATGCGTTTTTCATAAAACTAGATCTCGGGCTACCTGGACGGATGGAGAACGTATTTTAAAAATCAGGAAACAGACACACAGCGAGGTGAACAGCGTCAGAGCCGCTGTAGACGAGGACAAAGAGCTCCGTATTAATGAAGTGGGGTATTATCATGTTATTCTGAGAGAGAGAAGAGGGCGAGTGTGGAAGCATGTAAGACACGAACACACGAACACACACACACACGCACACGCACGAGCTTCGGTGTCACGGGGGAAACGACGTCTCAAACCAAAGCACTCGGGATGCTGGGCGGTTCTTACTCAGGAAGTGAAACCGGAGGGGAGGGACACACCAGGCTGATGCCGAGCAAGTCAAAAAAATACATTAAAAAAAAATCAATGCACTGGAACCTAATTTATATTCATCATACATTAATCATAAAACACAGCTTCTGTACTCAAACCACTCACCACTTTCCTCTTGCAGCAGAGGTATGCGTGGCACTCCAGGGTCCCGTTGAGTGTGTTCTGAGCGATGTACGCAAACACTTTGTCGTGCAGTTTGTCCACCGTGCAGTAGGATATCCTGCAGAGAGGCGGCGGTTAGAGGAGCGGCACGCCGGCCTCGCCAGGCTGGAAACTCAGTTAATGACCGATCTCATACCTGTAAATGGAGACGTTCTCCAGGAGTTTGCTGGTGGAGATGTCGTACAGGACGATTCCCTCAGGGGAGACCTTGAGAGCGACCTTCTGAGGCTTCTTGCCGCCGGCTTTCACCTGTCACAGAAAGAGAGGTTTGCTTCACAGCAGGCCAGTCCGTGTGTTCAGAAGATACGGCACGGCGGCTCAGCAGCAGCGGCTTACAACCCGCCGTGGCTCGTTCATGATTCAATACGACTGCAGATGTGAACACACAAACAGCAGTTTGTAAAAAAAAAAAAAAATTTTAAATTGTCTAAAAAGTCATAAGATGTCAAAAAAGTAAAATTGTCAAAATAAATATGAAAAAGTCACAGTATGTCAAAAAAGTAAATAAATTGTCAAAAAGTATGAAAAAAGTCATAGTATATCAAAAAAGTAAAAATATTTCTTAATGATAATAGTGGTAAATAAAGTTAAGTTCATAGGACGATGGATGAAAAGTATGAACAAAGTCATAGTATGTCAAAAAAGTCATAGTATGTCAAAAAAGTCATAGTATGTCAAAAAAGTGAAATTGTCAAAAAAGTATGAAAAAGTCATAGTACGTCAAAAAAGTCATATGTCAAAAAAGTAAAAAAAGTGAAATTGTCAAAAAAGTATGAAAAAGTCATGGTATGTCAAAAAAGTAAAAATATTTCTTAAATATTCCTAACAAATTATTACACAAGATATTATTTATTTCTAATGATAATAGTGGTAAATAAAACTGAGTTCATAGGACGATGGACAGAGGGAGGCGCCTGATGGGGTTAACACAAGTTGTTTCAAGAAGTATTGATTTTGCAGAGACAGCAACAAGTGCAATAATACCCAGCATGCAATAGTACTTTCAGACGTAAAGAGTGACATCCTGAATGACGGCGCCGCCCCTCACCGTGGCCACGATCCTCTTCACTGCTGCAGCCGACAGGTCCTCCCCCTTGGGCTGGTCCACGAGCGTCATGCCGAGGTGACGGAGGTTAAAGGTCATGCCCTCTACGATGGTCTCCCGCGTGTCAGTCCAGTTCTCTGGAAGCTCTACGGAGAAATAAAATGGAAAAATAAATCAAAACACTGTGCGTTGAGTTTTTAAAAAACAGCCAATATCCACTGGTTACATTCCACAGGCGCCGCGACTCGCCTGCCTTCCCCCATCCCCCCTTTTTTCCCACTTCATGTTCCAAAAGAAATCATTTCAAAAGGGAAGCTTGAGAAAAACACAAATCAGAGGAAATGTAAATAGCCCACGTTGAACTTAAAGTTGAGACATTTCATCGGCTCGCTCCCTGAAGGGGGGCGGCGGAGCCGGGTATCTAGGTCAGAGGTACGGTTTATGTAAAGCAAATACTTGCAGCGCAAAAACAACTTGCAGCGCTCGACAATGAAAACAAGGCAACGAGGGTACATGGACTCTGACTTCCTGTGATAAGAGGAGAAGTGTGGCGGTCTTTTCTGACGGAAACACAGCAGGTCTAGGACACGCGTGACCCTCGAAAAAAAAAGAAAGTACCATGTGTTCAAAGAATTAAGATGTTAGCGATACGTTTAGCATGTAAAAAGAGTCGTTATCTGCATGTGGCGTCTTATCAGTGTGTGTGTGTGTGTGTGTGTGTGTGTGTGTGTGTGTGGTGCGGCCGGCCCTGACCCTCTGCTGTGTTTACACAGATTTCCTCAGAGAAAGAGAAAAGGAGGGAAAAGAGGGGGAGAGGGGTGAGGAGAGGCAACGGCAGAAGAAAAAACATCCCCATTACCTAGAACACACACACACACACACACACACACACACACACACACACACACACACACACACACACACACACACACACACACACACACACACACACACACACACACACACACACACAAGAGGATTCATAAAAAGTGCAGGAATATGTTTGAGCAATACGAGAATTGTTTTCATGCCCAATACATTAATAAAAGTGAAGCATTTACACCACTATGTGAAAACCCTCCATTAAAAGTAGCTTTCGTTTAAAAACTTGTGTTGTGGATCAGAACCAGAACCTGCAGAACTCGTGGCGATCCAGTCCAACGTTTCGGGCTCAGACTCTAACGTCTGCCTCCTGGCTTTCATTATGCAAAGCATTTGATGTTGCAAGTTTTTATTTATTTATTTTTTACTTGTACCAATTGTTGAGTTGAGATTTAGACACAATCGAGATGAAGGTCAAAACATTTAGTGACCTCAAAGCGGGTAAACAGCTGATATTTGGGTTTCAGGTTAAAGGTTACCGTGCTGCATGTAGACCGCACAGACCTCATTCAGTCATGTGTAATACAAATATTAATGTAGAGCTCTGTGCAATATCAACATCTTATGTTTGTTTACATATTCATTATACTTTTATCGTATTATACTTATTGTGGCACAATTTTGGTGCTGTAATACTGCAGATCTCTCCGCTGTGGGTCTAATAAAGGAGAATATTTTCTCTCTTAACTAAAATAAAATAAGAAATTCCGTTTAAACCCAAAAGAACTGAATTATCTTTACTAGAGCCGTCTTCAATCAAAGTAAATGTGTTGGTTTAATCGACTGATGTGTAAAGCGGAGTTCATCAACAAAGAACCGCACAAAAACACCACTTCAAATACCAAAGATATGCTCATAAAATCATTGAAATAAGAATAAATCTTAGTCCACCAAGTCCAAAATCGACTAGTTGAATAAACCACTACAACTACTTTGATCAACTTCTTTGCAGGTTTTTTTGCAGGGTCGGGCCCCTCAGTAAAATCCTCTAATGGGGACCAATAAGTGGTGAAAAAGGGTTCAAAGCGCCACAATGGAGAAGGACCGCCCTGAGCGGTCAACGCGCCTGAGGAAACGGCAGCAGTACGAGGCACCGCTGAGCCGGAGAACGTGGACGGCTCCACGAGGGTCAAAGGTCAGCGAGGGCGACACCTGAAAAGGAAACAGCTGTGAGCACACGTGGATCACCAGCTGGCTGCAGACCAGCAGCCGGGTGTGAGAACCGTTCTGACGGGGTCTGGGAGGAGGAGGCGGCGGGGTTTGGTCATCCATCAGATCCAACACCAACGGGTGAGGATCCACGTCATGCATCAAAGTGCGGCGCCTCTGTTGAGCACTGTGGCAACAAACGTCCTGATGCAACTAAGAAAACAGCTGATTTGTGCCTCCAAACCAAACACTGAGTCACTGTGGAAACCACCGACTGTGGCCCTACAACTCGGGGCCACTGCAGAGCCAAAACAGAACAAAACCCCCCTTTTGTCCCCATTTAACTTTTCTTGGAGCTCCACGGATCTACATCCACACGGCAGCGTAACGTGGTGGTTTCTACCCGACGCAGAGGCGTCAAAAAGGCCAACGCGTCGGCCTCTGCAGCTGCAAAGTTAAACAAACATTTCAGAGGCCTTTAGCCTGGAGTTTACTCACCGGGCTGAAGTGTTAATGTGCCGAATAAACACACTTCCATAACTGTGACCATGCAAACCAGAGTTACCAAGTCAGACTTTAGAGGAACCAGCAGGGTTCTTAAAGAAACGGTAAAAATCTGTGTTTTTTTAATGCATTTTGTGTTTTATTTAATTTAAATGAAATTAAACTGCTTCCTCTAAATGGTTTATGTTTCTTCAAGTGTTGGCTAAATTTTCATTTCACGAAAAAAAAAAAAAAAGTCAAAAAGAGGCCATCTGCCTCGTCACTTCTGCCGGCCAATAAAACCAGCTATGAACCGTTTTCCGGCCCTCTCATGTTAAGGCTGTGTGTGTTTGTATAACTTAATTGTTGAGAGGCCCTTTAAGTAGACATGAATCTCAACAACTCAAGTATCCACTCAGCTATCTCGTCATGATGGAGTGCAGACACACATCCTGCCAACAATATTATTGGTTCTGCGAGGGCAGGGTCCAATGTTGAAGAGCATTAAAATTGCATTATTTCTACTGACCAGCAGGGGGCGATCCTCTGGGTCTTACTCAATTTATTCCCTCAGTAAACATTGTAAACATGAGTTTATGTCTCATTCTCTAGTTTCAAGTCTTCTTCAACACAGCATGATGTTCATTTAGTAAATTATGGTCATTTAGAGTCAAACAGACCATAAAGCAGGGGACGCTTTAGGGGCGGGGCTACAAGGTGATTGACAGGTCTCTACCATAAGTGCCATATGAAGTGAAATAAGAGACGCAATGTATATTTCCAGCTATACACTGACCATGTCTACATACAGAGAAAAATCATAAGACAAAAGTTTGATTTAACTGAATTTAATCTGATTTAATTTAAGTTAGCATGTGCTAGTCAGTCAATTTAGATGACGCCATTGTGTGTCACAACATCTCTACATGTGATTTCATCCTTAAATCCCCTTATTGAGTCTTACTGATGGTGGGAGAGGACCAGAGGAAACAGAGAGCCACGCTTCGGTGGAATAACTACTTCACAAAAGCAGATAGAAACGTCGGCATCCTGGCAGCGGTTTGCCAGAAGTGACCACGACCCCCAAAGAGAGAGAAAGCCTCTTTGCTGCAGACGAGCACCCACTGGCTGGTTGCTGCACCCTGGCAGCGTGCCGGTGAGGGTCGTCTAGGGCGACCGAACCGGGGCCATCGAGGTGGTTAAGGAGCAGGGAGGCCTTTGCCATTTCAAAAAAATAAATAAATAAATAAATGCTGCAGTCTCCATCGATTGAATGGGTTCCTCCTCAATGCAGCATGCAGATGCTTTAAGTCGAGTGGCTCCGCATTCATGGAGATATTTGGGCACATTGCTGGTTCTTATAGGAGCTCCGGCTCCATTGGTTTCACCCGATATCCCAAAATCAAGTAAGTCCCCGAAGAAAAATAGAAGATTAAAACGCAGGCTGATCCTGACGCAGGTGAGAGTCGGACTCGGAGGTCTTGGGCGATATGGGTCAGCTCTGGGGGGGTAATGTGAGCCCTGATGGTCTAGAGAAGACCTGGTAATCTGGACCACAACACCTCTAAAAAGCAAGTGGGTGACTCACTGCTGTCACAGGAAGCTTTTAAGTTCACTAATTATAAGACTAAGAGCCCTATTAGCAAAAGAATTATTAAAAGAAAGACCTAATTTAACTGCATATTAAAAAACAGGCTGGTTTAAAACTTTTAAAAACACCTACACCTTCATAATAAAAGTGATGGTGCGCGGTCACTCCACACGTTAGACCTGCACTCGCCCGGTTGTTCACCATTTAAAATCAATGCACAACGTTCAATGTTAAACTTCCCGGTCATGTTCTGTAAACACCAGAAACCGGTCGCCCCACCGGACCGCGGGGCTCCGATAGTAAACACATTAACATCTGGCTCGCCTCCATTAACACAGAAATGTTACATCCGTGGCGTGGAAGAGGGCATCTCAAATTCCACCCCCCCCCCCCCCCCCCCAGGTGAGCTCCTTCGGTTACATGGCGTTTTTTTCCGTATAATCCACCCAATATGTTCCAATGATCACATACCTCACTAAGTCCTCTCTGGTGGAATTTAAAATAGACCGGCTTGAACTGGGGCCAACTGGGACCCTGCACCGACTGACTCGCAGCATTCCTGGCTTGTCGTCTTGGTTACTGGCAGGGGAGCTTTCAGGCGGCCGAAGCCACCCAGTCGCCCCCCCCCCCCCCATCACCCACCCATCACCCATCCAGGATCAAGTGAGATTTAGCTTACAAAGTGGCCCTTGAGAGCCACAATGGGGCCCCAGAGTGCCTTATAGGAGTTGCATGTTAATGTTGCATTGTGGGCCAGCTGGACCTGACCTGCTCAAGGGCCCTTGAGCTAGACACACAATCATCACTGTCCCTGACCTCTGCACTTCCTCTGGTGCTGGGGACGGAAACAGGAGATTGGGGTTATCTACAAAATAAGACTGTAGAGAGAATATAAGGCAATTATAAAAGTGACTTAAGAAAAAAATGTAATTTAAAGTATTTTGTGAGAGGGAGATGACTTTATAAATAAATACAAACATTATATTTAGAGTCTTCCTTTAAAGAAGTGTGCTGTTTTTGTTTAATGCCTGGTTTAAAAATAACATTTATTTCCGGAAAATTCCTCAAACAAGATTTAACCGCAGTGCAAACAAACGCTATGAAATAACAGGAAAACAATTTTTTTCTCCACAAAACACCAGAAAAAAACGCATTGTTAAGTATTTTTGTAGTTTTTAGTCCCTTTATGAAACAAAGTGAGACGTATACACATCCTTAACACGCAAATAAAATGTCAACTTTGATAAAAACAGTTTCGCGTTTGAAACAAACGGCTAAACTTCGGTAAAGTGAGCTAACAAATTAAATATGTAAATTTGTTGGCATAATTAAAATAAATCGGACACAGCTGTAACGTCAACCAAACGGTGGACCAGTATCCGGATCTTAACACCTTAATTTACGGGGTTTTTCACCTCTTTTCCTTCTCAAATTAAGGACTCTTTCCTACTTTTGTGTCTTCCGGAGGTCCAGGACTGCTTCGCCATGCTCGGGCTCCGGATAATAGCTCTCCCGGCCGACTTCAGGGCATCCATGTCGGGCTGCTTGACCCGCGGAGAGTCGGAGAAGTTCGCAGGAGAGAAATGTTGTTGACCGGACTGCTGATGGGGAGGATGGACTTCTGGTGCCTTCACGCGCCGTCGGAAACCCCGCTATTTACGAGGCCAGCGCTCTCTGGACCAGCCCACGCGGGGAAGTCGTGTCGCGTTTGGGGTAAAATGGGAATTCAGAGTGTTTAAGTTCTGATAGTACGAGGAAATGTATGCTTTTGAGTTTGATAGCTTCCTAAAATAGTGTATCAGTGTACTGGAGTTACCCTCGGTTGTGGAATAATGCTGCATAGAAAGTAGTAAGTCTGTTAAACTTCAATTATACTGACTTTATCTTCATATTGTATATGAGCACATTTACGCTATTGCACTTGTTTGTTTTTTTTACAATTATTTCACAACGCTGTTGTTTAATTACACTTGAATGTAACACAGTTATCATTTAGTCAGTGACATATATCACTAACTTAAACCAACAAAAAAAAATCAGATTTTTATTTGATGTATGTTTTATTACTTTACTCTGAAATTTAAGATGCCATTAAAAAAATGTTTTCAATATAGTGCTTGTTTAGCATTTTCCTCCTGAAACTGTGCAGATGCCGGCTCAAAATGTTTACTTTTATTTCCGCTCACTTTTGTGTGCACATACACAACACCTGCATGACAAAGCAACTCTGTGCCCTCTGGATTTATATGTTAAAACATATATTTAGTGGTTTTGTCTGCCCTAAAGCAACTGCATTTCCTACTAGGTATAGGTATTTACAAGGAGCACCTGAAGGCACCATGAAACCACAGGGCAACCACTTATTTTTCTGATTTTAAACACTGGTGGAGCAATATATATTTTTAGATAGAGGATGTCAACATCATTCATGGAGCTTGGCTTCATGTAAAAGCGTTGCATGTTTATGCACAATGTTTATGGGCCTCTGCCATCACCTTCTGGGTGATTTTAGAGGTCAAAGGTCTCTTGCGAGTGTCGTAAGAAGGAAAACTGGACACACAGACGAGGACACGCACACACGCACACTGAACAGCTTGCATTGCCACCAGCAAGACTTTCTTTAATAGTGAACCGAGTGACACGGCCACCATCACTTTGAGTAAAGAAAAACAAACATGGCGGAACAATGAAAAGATCAAACAAAGCACTATTTTTCTTCCTCTTCTTCTTCTTTTTTAAACTTCCCCTCTCGTCCTTTTACACAAACTTATAAAAGCAACTTCAGAACTGATTTCACAACACCAGAGCGATCCACCACAAATAATACTTTTTTTTTTCCCAGGTCAGCAACATGACAGCACAACATGGTCAAAATGGTTCTTAGGGGGGTCAGGGGGTTGGGGTCCCTCCCCCACTCCAACACATCACATTCACAGAATGCTTCCTGGTAGAAATTATAAGGAAATCAACCGAATGTGACATGAAGCACATCGAGGAGGTGCCACTCAATAAAAGTATCTCACGAATAAATAAAATGGGAGCAACACGACTCACCTGCTGCTTCGACATGATCGGCCCAGCACCTTGTAAACACAACACCATCTGGATATGTTCCAATGACAACAAAAACAATAACAATAACAGCACTCTTCTGCAAAAAAAAAGATCATAATAAATAAATGCTAGAGCTACATCGAAGATCGACGTGTGGATGGGCAACCGGACATCAACACTTGGCACTTAAGAACTGAAATGAACCAAGAAAACATTCCTCAGCGGGTGAATGTTTATGGTTGTAAACAACTAGATGCCGACTGCAGGGCACGATAGCGGACAATCAGTTTGGTGGATTTGGCGTCCCGAGGCCGTCTACTGTGAACCGGGATCGACCTCTGAATACTGGATTGAAAAAAAAAAGGAAATCAGAGAGTGAGAGAAATATCGAATGAAAAGAAATCAGAGCGCGAGCGAGAGAGAGAGAGAGAGAGAGAGAGAGAGAGAGAGAGAGAGAGAGAGAGAGAGAGAGAGAGAGAGAGAGAGAGAGAGAGAGAGTTAGGCGGCTTTGAAGCTCAATGCTTCCTGATGCCCGGGATCGCAAAGTGTGTGTTTCCTGCATCTGGGAAAACGGAGACGCGGCAAGGCACTGTAAAAAATCTGCAAATCACGGCAACGGCCGGTTACCTCGACATCATTAAATCCGACATGTGACCCCAGTGGTTGGAATTTGGTCCAGTGGGAGAGGAAAGGCAAAAAATATAATAAATAAATTAAAATAAACGGGTGAATGTTAACATTTTGGCAGTGCCTGGTCAAATCTAACTATAGTTTCCTTGTTGTTGTTGTTGTTTTTTAGGACAGAACAACATCTGCTAAACGGGGAATCCTCTGAGACTTCATCAATATCTGGATCAAACAATCAATTAGCCGCTTTTTCAGAAGACATGTACAGCGTCGAAAACTGAGCCGAAACGTTACGAAAAAAAAGAAATAACTGACATCACGGATTTAAGTGAACGCCACAAAACAAAAACATGAACAGTTTTACATTCATGTATCTCTCGCTGGGCTTTTACCTCACGGATACTCTTAATATGAACCATCACGAAAAGCCCATTTCTTCTTCTTTTTTTAAATATTAATAAAAAAAATAATATATGGGGTGGGGGGTTGAACCAACGTCAAAAGAAGAAGACGTGAAGCGATGCATGGCGGCTCTTGTGTGTTCCTTTATCCCCCTTCAAAACAGACCACTGTCTAATGGCTCAATCCCAAAACTCAAAAAATACAAAATAAAAAAATCAAGATTGTACTCAACCCTCTCGAAATAATAGTTCTCATAATAGAACCACAGAAAGAGAAAGAAAACACATGTATGGAGCGGGTTGTGTCCGTGTGTGGTACAAGACAATAAATTAAAAAACCCAAACCGGAGCCACAGTAAAGACTAAAGTCCCGTCAGTCACTTCTTGAGGGGCTGGTAGACCGAGGCGTTGGGGTCCAGGGAGGAGGGACTATTGTCCATGAACTTGGAGGAGTAGTGCGGCACGCCGGCGCTGAGGCTGCTGCCGTCCGAGGAGTAGGACAGGCTGGGCATCACCGCCATCACCTCGGCGATCTTCTGCTTCAGCTCCGCGATCTCCTGCTCCCTCTGGTGGATCTGGCCTGCAATGACACCGAGGACACAGAGCGTCACCGGGCTGAGGAAAAGGTTTGACCCCCGCAAACCGAGACCCCGACGGCTCTAAGGCCACTTATACACCTCCTGCTCAATATGGATCCAATCCTCCATCATTTTATATGCACAATATGGATATTTATTAGGGATGCAACGATACCATTTTTTACAAACCGATACGAGTACGAGTATTTTTATTTGTGTACTTGCCGATACCGAGTATTGATACCGATACTTCTTAGATTTGGTCTCCATGAAAGTGCAATTAATTTGGAGGCAGATTTTATTTTATCCTCTGCAGATTATGTCAAGCCTATAGTACAAAATTAACAGAAGGCTATCCCAAGCTTTAAACTTCTTGTGGAAGTCCCTCTAATGTCGGACCATAAAACGCCCCGTGTTCGGGTTCATAATGTAAGCGATAATATTAGGGATCGAGCAATTATATAGAAAGCTGTGTTCCAAGTTATGTTTCCGGTACTTTTATTGTGGAGGGAGAAACGGAAAGGAAAAGAGTGGAATTGTGGGATATACGTGTGTGAAGGAGATAAAAAAGTGGTTCAAGTTACCCTGCAGCGTGTTTTCATTTTATTAGAATTACAAATATAGACACACAACAGACACTCGGCTACAATAATATCATCCGTAGCCGCACAACAGCGTCTGAATGAGGCCGCTGCCAGCGCTACTTCTGGTGGATCAGCAGCCGTTTGATTCAAACCGTACTTTATCTAATTTTTATATTCTGTCAACTGTAAATGCTCATTCATTCCCATTTATTGCACTCTGTTTACTGTTAAATGTTAAATGTTATGCACCTTCCTCCAGGACAAATTCCTTGAATGTGAAAACAAACACGGCAATAAATGGATCTGATTCTGACATATAAAAAAACATAATTTTTATAAAGTTGTCCTGATTCCCAGTTGAAACACACCCACAGATGTTAAAGGAGGGCTGGCGCCGCTGTATGGTTATTAATATTATGTCCAAAAGCAGAAACAGAAAACCTTTACAGACGGTTGAAGGGTATCTTGGGTGTTTCTCAACCTGGATCTCATTTCCTCAAGTTTAAACTATCTAAATGGGCAGTGATGTAATCGCTCGGGGGGAAATGCCTCCGCGCCAATTTACGGCCACTTAAAGTGTTTGTTTTCGCCGCCGCCGGCCTCCGATTGTTATCACAGGTGTCTGACGTCTTCGTGGAAAGCTGCCGCGTCACGTGACCCCCTCGCCAGAAGACGTGGGCGAGAGAGACACAGAGAGAGAGAGAGAGAGAGAGAGAGAGAGAGAGAGAGAGAGAGAGAGAGGATGGATGGAACGAAGGATTTCAGAACGAGACAGATCATTTCAAGTAAAGGGGTTAATAAAACAAATAAAAATGATGGAGGGTCCTTTCCGTGATGTTGTCATAACAATCGGAGCCCGTCGAGAGCCCGAAACAAGCGCTCCTACTGAGGAGTCGTCCCTGATTGAACAGTCGGATCGTGCATCCCTTTGCAAATCAAAAGCCAGCGTGACCCTCCAGCCCGGAGCGCCTGTAGACCCCCACGCCCCCCCAAGCCTACCTTGAGCTATCTCCAGCTGCCTCTTGGCGTCGCCCAGTGCAGAGAAGAGGTCCAGCTTGATCCGGGTCTCGGCGCTCAGGCTGTTCTCCAGGTGCTGGGTCTTGTCCTGCATGGCCGACAGCGCCGACATCAGCACCTCCGTGTCCTTCTCGTTCTCCTTGTACTTCCTCAGCTCCTGAGTGTGGGAGGAGAGGGAACGATGGGATTGGGCGACAACGAGCATCATGGGAATAAAGAAAATATAGTAAATATGTACATAAAGAAGTCATTGTTTACATTTCTATCCAGTTAAATTCACATCCAAATGATTCTATGAGTCTGTTTATTTAATTACATCAATTACCAGAAGCTAAAATCATTTTTAGTAAAGTGATCCCCAGCTGTTGTTGTGAGAGACTCAAGAGCTTCAAATCACGTGTTTTACAATCCCGTTAATGACACAGGAAGCCTCCCCCTCCTCACCTGACACTTGCCCTCCAGGTCCCGGATCTGCTCCTCCTTCAGCTTCAGGTCCATGCTGAGCTTCTTGCACTCGTTCTCCAGCTCTCTGATGCGACCGCGCAGAGAGTCAGTCGACTCCACCCTGTGGGAAAAAAAAAACACTTGTAATACTGGCAAATATGCCCACGAGTCAAGCGGCCCTTATTGGTGCCGATTCATCAGGTGGCCCGGGGGCCCGAGTCCTACCGGGTGGCGGTGGCCAGCGCCACGGCCCGGGCGGCCGAGGCCTCGTCCATCTTCTTCCTCTTCCGCTCCTCGGCCAGCTGTTTCTCGGCGAGGGCGCGAGCCTCCTGCTCGGCCTTCAGCCTCTTCTCCAGCTGGGAGATGGTCTGCTTGTCCTTCTGCTTGGCCTGCACGGCGCTGTGGAGCCTGCATGAGACATCGTGAGGGACGATACACTGAATGTAGGGTCTGAGTGTAGAGAACAAGTCCTGTTAAGTCTTCTGATTAGTGTTTTTCTGTAAGTTATAATTTACAGCTCAGGTCCCTTTAAACAAAATGTTGTGCAACATGTTTTGTGCACTTTATTTAATAAAAGCCTATATATTTGGCAGATGTAAAGCATACATGTGTATGTTTGTGTTAGTCCATTATTTAATTTTTTTATTATTACTTTAACAGTTCTGGGATGTTCAAGGAGCAACCTGTTTGTGGGCTTTCTGAACATTTTTGCACCGTCAGTTCTGTTTTTGAATAAAGGGTTGGAAAGTTTTTTGTTTTTTTATCCGATTCATCGAAAAAATAATCGACAGATTAATCGATTATTAAAATAATCGTTAGTCGCAGCACTAATTGAATTTGTCTCGTGTGACGGTCTCTCTCGTCACTTTTCGTCTGCTAGCAATCGAGAGGTCCCTGAAAGCTGCTGTGTGGCTGATGCACTACCAACAGGGTAACAGGGGCGACATTCAATCAGAGGGTCGGTGGTTCGATCCCCGGCTCCGCTAGTCCATGTCGATGTGTCCTTGAGCAAGACACTTAACCCTAATTGCTCACCGTTGCTGTGACTACGGTCTATAGTGGAATCTGGAGAAATCAAGTGCAGCATCACATCATCATGTTAGTCATCAACTGCTCCTCTAGAAGAAAACACCTGTTCTATGTGATGCATTTGAAGGGTTTTTGGCAAAACCCGGCGCCCCCGTTCTGTGACGGCGTCCCGGACTAACCAGCGGGCCTCAACTCACTGCCGAGAAATGGGATGCATTGCGTAACAACGTCTGTGCGACTGTCGGTGGAGAGGTGGATACCGAGCCGTACGCACTTGCTCTGCAGCAGCTCGTTGTCCTGGCGCAGCTGACCCAGTTCGGAGCGCAGGCTGCGGTCCTGGCTGCTCAGGGAGGACAGCTGGCTGCGCAGCTCCGACTCCAGCTGCCGGTTGGCCTGCAGGTCGGCCTTCAGGCGCTTCACGTCCTGCTCCAGCCTTTTCAGAAAAAAAACAGGTGAGGGGAGCACAAGATCACCAAAAAGTCTCAACAGCTCCGTCATCGCACGCCAGGCGGTGACCTCACTCGCCAGCGGCCGCCCGTCTTACCGTACGAGGGCGTCCGGCTTGCCCAGCTGGTTGTTGGGGATGCAGTTCTCCACCGGGTCCTTCGGCCCTTTCCCCGCCCCCTTCTGCTTCTTCTCGTTCTTACTGGTCGAGGAGCCCGGCGGCACGCTGCCGTTTGAGGAGCTGTGGTTCCGCGGGGACGAGTTGGAAATGTTGGCCCCGCCCCCGCCGGCATTTTTGTAGTTCTTCCCCGCGCCGGCCGCCGTCTCCTCTTTGGAGGCGGCGGCGTGCGTGCTGGCGTGGGCGTCGGCCTGCGCGACTTCCGCCGCCAGGTCGTTATTCAGTCTCTTCGCCCCGACGCAGTTCTCTATGTACTCTGCCTCCTGCAGTTTGGAGTCCAGAGCGTGAACAATACTGTTGTTATTGATTCCCACCGCGTTCTGTCTTTTGCCCTCGCGCTCTTTGGCGGTACTGTCCTTCCCCTTTTCCCGGTACTCCAGCTCCGGCAGCGGGGCCGGGGGGCTTTTCTTCCCGAGAGGAGCTCCGTTTTGGGACAGAGCGGCGGGCTCCACCTCGGAGATCCCTTTGGCCAAGGCCGCTGGAGGAAGGAGAGCACAGAAACAGGAGTTAACCAAACAGCAATACGGGAACACGGACATGGATTGAATGATGGAGCGAGGACATCCCGTGACACGGCGGTTAAGACCTCCATCAAATGAACTCTGGTGAGCATTTGGTTTGGCGGGAAAACTCGAGCGTGGACTAAACGTGTCCAGGCCGAGACCCCCTGAAAAGCCTCGGCCTGGCTCGGCCCAGCATCACGTGACGCCCCTCCTCTTTTGTGTCCCCTGTGCACGACATTGTCACGCGTTGTGCGTTGTCTCACCCTCCTCCGCCTCCCTCTCCTGCCGCTGCAGCATCTGTTGCTCCGGCGGTAACGCCTGCAGCAGGAGCTGCATGTAGAACTCGTTCTCCTTCTGCACCTCCTTCTGCTTCCGCAGCCGCATCTTGTAGCTGACGTAGCTCTTGAAGCCGAAGCCCAGAGTCACCACCGGATAGCCGATGCTGGGAGGTGGAGAGACACAAACTCTTTTAAGTAAGAGACAGGGTTCAAACACATTGTGACCAATGGAGTTCCAGGACTTTTCCATGACTTTTCAATGACTTTTCCAGGACTTTAAACCAAATTCCCATGACCAAACATTTAGTGAAATCTGGGTGTGTCCATGAAAAAGTGATAAAATGTAGTATTTAAACTAACAATGAGGATTCCAAAGCATACAGTATTCCTTAAAGGACACAAATGAATGAGAGACAATAGTTTGATTAAAAGAATAAACATTTATAGATATACTCAGCGTATGCCTGCTTATATTTTGAGTCTTTCTATTAAAAGCATATTCATTATTTCAAACTCAGCGTAAATGAACCACATGAACACATGAATATAACACATTTACATGACTTTTACTAAACTTTGGGGATTTTATTTTTTTAAAAGGACTTTTCCAGGCCTGGAAATAACCATTTTAAAAATTCCAAGACTTTTCCAGGTTTTCCATGACCCTACGAACCCTGAGAAAGCGTATTCTTGTATTTTTTTTTACATGAAACGTTAAAGCATGTGCTATATTATCACAACTTTCTTTACTATTAACGACAGAAGCCTGTCGCAGGACGTTTACCAGTGAGCAGCAAAGGGTCGACACAGGTCCACGTGAAAGTTCTTCAGATCTTTGAAGCGAATGGCCGCTTCGATGTACACGAACAAGATCCACAGCGACACAGTGGGTAGACACACTCCTCTTTCTGCGTGGAAGAAAGAGACGAATCAGCCCTCTTTAAGTCCGGCTCCGAAGAAGAAACATGGCCGCTGTGGGTTTCTTCCTGGAGGTGAACGAGGCCACAGGGAGCTTTTTGGGGACTCACCTGTGTGCCATACATACTGGACCCAAACGTAGGTGCTGGCGGCGAAAAACAGCCACTGGACGGGGATGAAGAGGAGGCAGATGATGTCCGACGTCAACGCCACACACACGAAGAAAACAGAGAACGCCTGGGTGGAGGAGAAAGACACAGACGGCTGAATACGGCAGAAAAACTCTAGTTTCTGTGCAGAAAACACACATATATGCAATAATATAGCGGCATGTGGACACCACCACCATGTAAATACAGTACATATTGCATACAGGCAATGTGCATTTAATCGTTATTGCGCATCATTCCAAATGTGCACTTCGGTTTAGTTTGATGCATTTAAGTTCATATATCATGTAGAAAAAGCTCTTACCAGTCCCTGATACCTGAAGGAGTCGTAGACGCTCCGGATGAAGAGCCAGAAGGGCCACAGGTACTCAAACCTGAACTCCAGCACAAAGTCGGCCAGCAGAACTAACACCCACACCACCAGGAACTTCAGGTACAGGAACGTACTGCGAGGCGAATAAATACAGACGGAGAAAGATGTTAAAGACACGAGGAAGAGGAGGAGAGGATTTAGTTAGTAGGCATCATAACCAGGACGTCCCCAGTGGGATTGCAGGGTTACCTCAACATTCCTACTGTGTGTGAAGGCAGATGAATACCCATGAATCAGTGCAACAGTGAGCATGAGTACAAATAGATATGAAGGGTTTTTATTATCAAAGATAATAAAAACACACATATGCAATAATATAGTGGCATGTGCACACCACGACCATGTAAACACAGTATGTTTGTTTTTTCAATTGCATACAGGCAATGTGTATTGGAGATGCATTTAATGTGTGTGTTTTTTTTTAATCAAAGATAATAAAAATCACACACACACATATGTGCAATAATATAGTGGCATGTGCACACCACTACCATGTAAACACAGTACATATGTTTTTTTTTTCAATTACATACAGGCAATGTGCATTGGAGATGCATTTAATGTGTGTGTGTCTGTGTGTGTGTTTTTAATCAAAGATAATAAAAGCGAGGTGGATGCTAATGGTTGAGAGACATATAAACCAGAGAGAGAGCGACATGCACAGTGTCATGTCTGGACATGCTGCTTCACGCACAGCTGGCTTCTTTTATCCGCCATCCACTCTCTACGTGCATCTCCTTCAATAATGCACGCGCTTTGTTCCCGTTTGACCAGATTTTTTTTTTTTGGAGGGGGTAGTCTCATTGTGTCACATTCAAATACAAGACCTCTGACAGACAAAGCACAGGTGAGAGCCCCGCCGCCGCCGCCGGCGTCACCCCGGACATCGAAACGAGCGTCCCCCCTCCCGCTGTCATCTCAACCCCTCGAGCCTGATTATTCCCTCAAAGAAAAATGTATTTCTTTTATTTCTGGACAGATTTGCATTGAGCGGAATATGTTACACTCCAAACTCAAACCCCCACACATCCTTTAAAAAAAATTAATAATAATATTTTACGCCAGAATTTTAATTTAACGTGCAGAGAGAAAATAAAGCACGGAATACCACACAAGTAACCACGGGGCCTGTAACATTTGAGACACAATGAGAGCTCGCGATCCCCCCACCCCCCAAAAAAAACGCGCGTTTAGCTGAATATGAACGCAGCACAGCCTCGTCTTGACATATGCAGCAAGAGGCTCCATTGTTATACAATAACGTCCCTCCAGCCCCCTTTTTCTTTTTCTTTTTTTGGTACCTGCTATATATACCCTCGGTGATTCGGTTCCGTTTTAACGGCCGTCGGAGTTTGCTGCAGTCCGCATTGCGCCGCTTCATCCTCCCCCCGTTGGTGCGCGTGAGATATCGGTTATGGTGGCTGCGACTGGAGATGTCATCCGCTCATCTTCACGTTCCCACTCCTTCAATTATCCACCATTGTTGTTGTTTTATGCACATGAAACAAAGAAATAAATAAAAACAGTCCGCTGGAGGACCGCCCCCTTTCACGACACGCCGCGTGCCCCCCCCGCCGCCACCCCTCCTCCCTCCGTCTTGCTTTGCGTCTGACGTCACGGCGTTGTCGAAAAAAAAGAAGAAAAAAACATGGCTGCGCCCCGACGAGTCGATGCGTTTCTCTCGGTTTTAAGCGTTTAATGTCCGCTTTCTGAACGGTAAGTGTAATAATAACGGGTCACGGGGATCTTAACCGGGCGCACGCGCCGCGGGTTCGTTGAGTTAACGTCACTGCTTTGTTAAAATAAGTCATTTTACACGTGACGTCGCGTGGGGAAAGGTACCCACGCTGGCGGCTCCACCACGTTTGTTTGGCCTTTTTTTGCTAGCTCAGCGGATATGTTTAAAACCTCAAGTTTATTCACAGGATACAATTAAATATAATTTAGATACATGTATAATGGGGGAGCGTTATGCTGCATAACCAACTGCTGTGATTAAAAAAAAGTTTCTAATGAAGTTTGCTGTCTGGG
This sequence comes from Cottus gobio, assembly GCA_023566465.1. Classification (NCBI taxonomy): domain Eukaryota; kingdom Metazoa; phylum Chordata; class Actinopteri; order Perciformes; family Cottidae; genus Cottus; species Cottus gobio. Next base: position 3,108,231 of record CM042231.1, read on the forward strand.
TCACCTGATTATAGTGTGTCATATATAGGCAGGTTATTTTTCCATCATTGTTCTCACTATGCTATTGAATAACGTTGTGGTTGTTGTCAGTTGTGGCGATCTAAGACGGCTAATGTTTCAACAGATCATATTTGCTATGGACAAGTTAGAGGAAGTGATGCCATCTGCTGAGGAAAAAGAGATTAAGGAGCAAGAGATTGAGGAGGAGGCGGAGGAAGAAGCAGGCGAAGCTGCAGGAAAAGACGATGCTGCAGATGATGAGGTGAAGGAAGGAGAAGAAGCTGCAGGAAAAGATGATGCTGCAGATGAGGAGGTGAAGGAAGAAGGAGAAGAAGCTGCAGGAAAAGGTGATGCTGCAGATGAGGAGGTGAAGGAAGAAGGAGAAGAAGCTGCAGGAAAAGGTGATGCTGCAGATGAGGTGGAGGAAGGAGAAGAAGAAGCTGCAGGAAAAGATGATGCTGCAGATGATGAGGTGAAGGAAGAAGGAGAAGAAGCTGCAGGAAAAGGTGATGCTGCAGATGACGTGGAGGAAGGAGAAGAAGAAGCTGCAGGAAAAGATGATGCTGCAGATGAGGAGGTGAAGGAAGACAAAGAAGAGGGAGATGGCAATGAACGTGGAGGTGGAGATGAACCGGGAGTCAAAGCGATCCCACGGGCCGCAAAGAAAATTGCAAAAAAACTTCCGTGGCAGGTCAAACCCAAAGAGAAAAGGCCGGACGAGTGCCTTAACCTCAACAACGAGGTGGTAAGGATGAGGAAGGAGGTGAAGAGGGTGAGGGCTCTGATCATCAGGAAGCTGACGCGACAGATGGGCGCCCTGAAGAAGAAGAAGGGCAAAGAGACGGAGGTCGAGAGCAACCAGAGGAGAGCTGGCCGGCTGCTGGAGGAGATCCACGCCATGAAGACCCTCGCAACCGACCTGGTATGTTTCTTAATACCTTCTGTTTATTCATTCTTTGTGCAATGTCTAATTGGATAACCCCCCGTTACCAGGTGTCCAAGACGGCCTTGCAGAGGAATCTAAACTTCGATCAGGTGTGCAAAAACCCCAGGTCCACCGTTTCCGACCGGGCCATAGCTCGCATCGCCACTCACCCTCAGTTCAACAAGAAGATTCAGGACATCAAAGCTGCCGTGAAAGCCTTCAAAGAGGAGCGGGTAAAGGGTGGGAAGCAGGGAGGGAAGGACAAGATGCAAATCAAAGGTGTGAAGGTGAATCCACAGTCACCGGACAAAAGGGGAGAGAGGGAGACAGAAGAGAGGGGAGTTAGAGTGGAGCAAAATGAAATCCTAGACAAAAAGGAAGGCAACGATCTCCTTAAAGACACTAAAGATGCAACTGTTGCTGAACCCGAACGGACAACGGGCAAAGCAAGTCCTGCAGATGGTCAAAGGAAAGAAATGCCAGAGGCGAGGAATGTAAGATTAGTGCCAGTAAGAGGAAGCGAAGTAAAGGACGTTGTGAAAAATAAACCTCAAGCCCAAAAGAAACCTGATCTTAAGTCTGTGCCGGAAGTGGTGCAGAAAACGAGTGACGAGGAAGAAGAGAGCGATTCAGAGTCAGGCGGTGAGGAGGAAGATGAACCTCAAGCCGAAAAGAAACCCGATCTTAAGCCTGAGCCGAAAGTGGTGCAGAAAACGAGTGACGAGGAAGAAGAGAGCGATTCAGAGTCAGGCGGTGAGGAGGAAGATGAACCTCAAGCCGAAAAGAAACCCGATCTTAAGCCTGAGCCGAAAGTGGTGCAGAAAACGAGTGACGAGGAAGAAGAGAGTGAATTGGAGTCGGACGGGGAGATGAAAGAGTACTTTGATGACAGCACCGAGGAGCGTTTCCTCAAGAAGTCCTCCCAGTCCGAGAGCGACGACGATAACAGCTTCTTTGTTGGAAAAGTGAGAAAATTCAGTAAGAAGAAGAAGAAGAAGAAAAGTGCCGAAGAGGACACGGCCAGCAAGGGTTGTGAAGGAACCAGTTCAGACAAGATCCAGGGAGAACTCGACGAGCTCGAGTCCAGGCTGAAGTCTAAAGCGCCCTCTCTCCAGTCCGTCTTTTTTTCTTCCCTCTCCTCGTCAAAGCCCGGTGGGGGCAGGGGGGCCGGCAGAGGGAGGGGTGGGGATGGATTCAGGGGCCGAGGGAGATCGAACGGTGGCGGCGGTCCAGACAGGGATTTCAGTAGACAACCCAAGTCCCAGAAGCAGGAGAGAGAGTCCTTCCCCTCTGGCGGCAGGGGGAGGGGGCGGGGCCGAGGCAGGGGCGACGGCACGAGGCAAAACGATCGCAGGGGCGGCGGCGCCTTTACCCAGCATGCACCAGAGCAGGCGCTGCATCCATCCTGGGAGGCCAGTAAGAAGAGGAAGGAGCAGCAAGGACAAATCCTGGCCTTCCAGGGGAAGAAGATCAAGTTTGACATGGATGACTGAAATGGTTTGTTTAATAATGCTGAGCACGTCCTTGTTATCTGGCACACTAGAGGTTAAACATCGTGGGTTAGTATGTTTGGTGTGAACTGCTTCTTCATCCTCATGGCTGGTAACAGACAACAAACCTGAAGATATGTTTTGTATTAAATATCAAGATAAAAGTGTTAAAATATATTTTTTGTTTATTCCCAAATAGGATCTAATCTACTAGTTAACAACTTGAGGAACAAGTAATTTACAGGGATGCCAGTTCTGTTTTAAATGTATATGTGGGGATTTTGGAAGTGATATTTTTCTTTTTTTAAATGTTTGTTGAAGAAAATATTTATACACCTGTACATGATTCCCTTGCTTTGTCCTAAATTGTAATTAGGGTCCAGTTATTGTATAGTACACAATCTATCCAGTTGATTTATGGCGAAACCGAATAACTTGACCCTGTTTATGGGGGTACTTGTTGCTCACCAACATGTGTTTAAACAATATAGTTGATACAACTGCAGTTTCAATGTACTTTGCTGTCTTTACTTAAAGATAACTAATTAAATGTAAAATAAAATGTTACCTCAATCATAAAAAAACATAAATGTAACACAAAGTAACGTTATCACTGACTTGAAGCACGGTGATCCATCTGAGGCGGAGCTGTGTTCTCATTGGTCGGCCGCGGCTGCGTCAGAGGGTGACAGCCAATAGGGGTCGACATGCAAATTCGGTTTAAAGCTGTCGCGGGAAATCGCAGCTTCGCGCGAAGAACACCTCGCGCTGTGTCAGCGTGAGAGCTGGGCTCTCGTCACCTTGAATATTGTTTTATTAGTGGAGATAATTTCCACCGGACAAAGATGAATGCTGCGCGATATGACGTAATATTGAACAAAAGGTAGTAACGGCAGCGAGGCAACATGAGAAAAAAAAGGGTTTCCTCAACCTCGGTGGGCTCTTTCGGTGTTCACGCGGGGGCTTCCGAGAACAACGTCCACCGGAACAACGTCCTGCGTCGGGGCCACCGGGGAAGTGAAACCTCGGTTCTTCCGAACCAGCCGACTGACGGGACCAAGTACGGCGCGCACACACGCCCACCGGGACCCTCTACACGCGGGAGAGACGAGTTCAGGTACCGGGACTGTAAATCGGATTAACCAAATGTTTAGGAGCTGGTTCGATTGGGTGTAAAAGTGGCATTCAAATGCTGCTATGAGAGTTGCATGCTCGGTTAAATCGATGTCACGCACCATATTGTCAATATTACCGTTAGCTGGGTTCTAGCGGTTGACGTTAAAGTGACGTAAAATACTCTTAACGTTAGCCGTAGCCACACGCGTGGACGTGGTTATTGTGCATTGTTTCCGAGCTTTTCTCTCTTGCTAGTTTAGATGTGTTATTATGTTGTTATAAGCTTGATAAAATATATCTAGCTGCTTGTGCGGTTTGTCGTACGAGCCACTGGGTCACATGCGCGAGGACGGTGTGTTTTCTCTGCGCCATTGACACCATTTGTAACTCGAAATACAACTTTACTTAGCTTCGTGAAGTACACGAAGATCACCGCAGCTGTTAGCGGAAGTGCTACATCTGTCTTCAGAATAAAGGCATTCAAATAAACTTGGTGGGATAAACTGATTAATGCCTCTGAAGTAGAGACCTTATCACATATAAACTTAAGTGTTAAACACAGCTCTTAATTAAATGGTAGAGGACTTGAGAAGGGAAAAGAAAACGGGTTCGCTCCTCCAAAATAAAGGAAAACCGTGTTCAAGTTCCTCGGAAGTTGATCAGGGAAAACCTGTGGTAATGTTGCATGTGTGTATTATATACCAATGCTTTTAATACAATACATCTATATTCGTATCCCGTCTCGTGGTTATGTGAAAAAAAGGACAACCAAGTTGTGTGGCTGTTGCGTGCTTTTACTTCGAAGGTTACTTCGCGACGCTTTGGCTACATTACTGTATTTCCGGTAGCTTTACGCTTGTTTTACCTTGGTCTGAGGCATCACACCGCGTCTTGTCGGAGCAGACTTTTGCCCACTTTGGTATTTGTGTGGCGCACACGCGTGTCAGCGCTCTCTAACCACCGACTTCCTGTTGGGGATACTTTGGTAAGGAGGCGTCCTGCAAAGCGGCCCGGTGTCCATTACTGCCGGGGAGCAAACTCACGTTCCTGGTAGGCCTTTGGTGAGCGTGGGAGGGGGATGGGGAGATGTTGCTCCAACTAGCTAAACACTGGTGAGGGAAGCTAGCTTCTGTCCCCTCAACCTCCAGGTAGAGACACCCCACGTGACCGAGGACACGAGCACCTGAAGGTGACGAGATGAGCATGATATTTAATGCTCAGGCATATTCATGGCTTAATGTGCAGATTAAAGTCACTAAGTGACTACAGTGGGTCCATGGTCAAGTTTATACTGTATTATCGCCCCAAAATGGCTGCCTTGTGACCCCTTTGATGCTGTGAGATGATTGACAGTTACATGTTTCAATGTGCATGATATTGCAAAACACAACCGTTTACTTTTTTTTTTTATGCAGTCAAAGAGAAGGCTGGAGCTGGAAGCCGGTGACCCCCAGGACCTCCATGATGGTGACTGGACCTCCAAAAAGCAGATGGCCTCGCTGTCTGACCCAGGAGGAGCGGGTGAGCCTTCATACTGCAGTCATGTTCCAGTTGTTTTCCTTTAATTGACAATGTTCCAGTGACTGGTTGATACCCGCCTTCTACAGTTTTTATTTATGTTTTGTGTTGTCTAACCAGGATCTCACGACTTTATAGGTTTTGTTCAGTCTGTAAAGAACCTAAATGCATATGCATTAGCTAAATAATGGTGTTATGCAAATAGTGTCGATTAAGTTAAATTATTGGGCTAACTTTCCCTAAAGTCTGTCCGCCCACCTCCTGGCTTCTTAGTGTTCAGTTTAAAATAAAAAATCAGGGGATTTATTGATGATCAAAGAGTGTCTACTGAAACTTTAAAATCAGAGTGCAACCCGCTGCTTGTCTCGCTTGGTTGCAACAGAAGTATAATAATAATAATCTCACTACAATATGACATTATAACATGAATCTGAAAGGGGGTCCTCTCATATTGATATTTCCCCTCCCCCCCAGCTCCCGCCCCCCATCCCGTAGCGCGTAAGTCTCTGTTCGAGAAGTCGCGCTGCGACACGTCGCTCGGCTTCCTGACGCGGCGCTTCGCGGCCATGTTGAGCCGCTCGGCCAACGGCGTGCTGGACCTGAACCTCGCCGCCCAGGAGCTCAACGCCCCCAAGAGGCGGGTCTACGACGTCACCAACGTCCTGGAGGGGATCCAGCTCATCAAGAAGAAGTCCAAGAACTTCGTCGAGTGGTTGTGAGTGCTAGTGTGTGTGTGTGTGTGTGTGTGTGTGTGTGTGTGTGCTTTTAGGAAAAGAGTTGCGACTCCGTGTCAGTGTTTTTAGGGCTTTTTTTATACAATGATTTAATATTCAACAAACATTTCTGTCAATACATTATCATTAATTTTAAAGACGTAACAGCGTCTGAATCTGAATTTATTGACCGTTTTATTTTATGTACAGTTATTGTTTTTCCTCAGTCGTCTTATTCCTGATTGCTTCGTGACAGGTGTGTGTGTGTGTGTGTGTGTGTGTGTGTGTGTGTGTGTGTGTGTGTGTGTGTGTGTGTGTGTGTGTGTGTGTGTGTGTGTGTGTGTGTGTGTGTGTGTGTGTGTGTGTGTGTGTGTGTGTGTGTGTGTGTGTGTGTGTGTGTGTGTGTGTGTGTGTGTGTGTGTGTGTGTGTGTGTGTGTGTGTGTGTGTGTGTGTGTGTGTGTGTGTGTGTGTGTGTGTACAGGGGCGGTGACGTGAACGTGCACATGGATCAGGAGCTGCAGGCCCTCGTTGAGGAGGAGCGGCGGCTGGATGACTTGATCCAGAGCTGCACGAAGCAGGTCCACCAGCTGTGTGAGAACCAGAACACTCAGAGATATCCTTTACTGGTCGCTCCATGCTCCCACTGTTGTTGTTGTGAGCCGGATCAAACGGGGGCTGCCCCCAAGCATTGTGGGAAAGCCAACAGATCAGGGGCTTCTACCACAACCCGCCGCTAGTGTGTCGCTCATGACGTGGACTTCTTTATTCTCTGGGTTTAACCACAAACCGGGTGTTTGATGCTCCTTAACCCGGAGGATCACGTTCGCCTACCTGACGTACGAGGACGTCCAGCGGATTCCCAGCTTGAAGGAACAGACCGTGATTGTGATCAAAGCCCCGGCGGAGACCAAACTGGAGGTGCCGCACCCAGAAGAGGTACATGTTGCAATAAAATCAGGCAACTATGTTTTTTTTTTGCAGTGAAACTCGAGCTTAATCCAGACTAGTTCTTTTTCATTTAGAAGCCCTGTCTTAAAACGATAACAAGCACATGACCAGGGAATATGGCGCCGTTGGACACGGGAATCTTCAAACGTCTCCTTACGGTTTTGATTATTGGCAGGGTTCATACGGTCATGGAAAAGTCATGGAATTTTAAAATGGTTATTTCCAGGCCTGGAAAAGTCCTTGAAAAAAATAAAATCCCCAAAGTTTAGTAAAAGTCATGTAAATGTTATATTCATGTGTTCATGTAGTTCATTTACGCTGAGTTTGAAATAATGAATATGCTTTTAAAAGAAAGACTCAAAATATAAGCAGGCATACGCTGAGTATATCTATAAATGTTTATTCTTTTAATCAAACTATTGTCTCTCATTCCTTTGTGTCCTTTAAGGAATACTGTATGCTTTGGAATCCTCATTGTTAGTTTAAATACTACATTTTATCACTTTTTCATGGACACACCCAGATTTCACTAAATGTTTGGTCATGGGAATTTGGGTTAAAGTCCTGGAAAAGTCCTGGATCCATTGGTCAACATGTGTATGGACCTGCTTGTGGCTGAAGCCTCAATACTCTTGACTTGAACCCCCAGTCGAACATTAATTGCTTTGTTTTGACTGATGCCGGCTTGATATTAACCCTTTACGCTAAACGCATCCTCCCCAGACGCCGCTCTCTAAGTGTCGGCTCTCGGCTCGGAGACCTTTAATGTTTTTTAATAGCAGCACTCTGTCTGCTCAGAGCCTCCAGGTCCACCTCAGCAGCACCCAGGGGCCCATCGAGGCGTTCCTCTGCTCCGAGGACCCGGTGCCCATGGACGTCACGGACGGCTCCGTGGCCAACAGGAGCCCCTCCGGCCCCTCGGCCAATGGGAACAGGGCCGCGCCCCCCGTGCCTTACTCGTCCTTCGTCCAGGTGTCTTCCAAAGGTGAGTGCTACACTTTAAACATCCCCGTCTGGTCGCTCTTGTGAAACGCTACTTTGTTGCCACCCACAGGGGGAGGGGCAAGTACCCAATGGGAAGGGCTTATAAATAGTCGTATTTGCTTCTCTTGTTGGCTCACCTTTTGCTTTCCCACTCCCGTTATCTTTCCAGACAATGCGATCCGTGCTTCTGGAGTCGGCGTCGTCTCCGGCCCGCTGTCCGAGCCGACGCATCGCTCGTCGCCCGTCGCCGCCTCCCCCATGCACGCCCCCCTCCGAGCCGCCTCCGGAGAGCAGCAGAGCTTCGTCACCCTCGCGCCGCCGCCTCCGGCGCCCCCCCTCGGCGGGGCGGAGTACCTCCTGAGCCTGACGGAGGACGAGGGCATCGCCGACCACTACTCCTCTTTCGACCTGGAACAGTTGCCCCTGAACGCACCCCGCCTCTGAACCGCCGCTCTTCGGGGATTCGATAAGTTCGGAGGCAATTTGCCACCTTTTCACAAACCGGATATCGAGGGGACGCGATGCAAGAACAATGCTGTTTTTTTTAAAAACATTTTTTACATTTTCCTATCCTGGACAATGTGACTGGGATTCACTGATGCTCAGGTATGAGGAGGACGGCTTCCCGGTTTTCTTCGGGGCCGGGACTGACATGCACGCCGTTTCTAAAGCTTTAATCCGTCGGGCGTCCTCAAGTGTCCTTCTGCCGCTCCTGACTCGGCGCAGGACTTCTTCTCAACCGTGTCTCTGGAAAGACGGCGTTTTGTATGGCGACCACGTCGGAGCGTCACAACGAAGCCCGGTGACACCCGGTATCCGCTGATCACATCCCTATGCGTTTCTTTTTTTTTGCAAATACAAAAATCTGGAATTCCTCGGTCACATTTTTTTATGTAAAGGAACAGGAAGTCAGGGATCGCCGTCGCACTAAAACAACTAACTTTGGTAGACTGAGTGATGTCATCGCACCGCTGACGGTGTTGAACGGCGTCGGGACGCGAGCCGATATCGATCCGGCGTTAAAGCCGGCGTTGTCTCCGGGCTGCGTCGAGTTCTCGGGGCTCGGTTCATGCGTATTATGAACGACTTGGGAAAGCCGATCGCCATCACACTGAAATCCGGTGCAGGCGGTGGAGTGCCTTCACATGGACGCCGGCGCTGTTGCTCTCGGCGGTTCGATGCTCGACGCCCGTGTTCCCTCAATCATGGACATGCTCTAAATGTGGCGTTTGACCTCCGTGAGACGAAAGAGACGACGAGGGCTCAAAGTACAGACACTTTTCTACATTAACTTTGTGTTCGTCCCTTCAGATCAGTTTTCTATGATAATGATATTTGAACATAATTCAAATGTTTGGAAACGTATCTGGATTTGCAGCGGCTGTGATCGACGGCTCAAATGTTTAAATCACGAAGAAAGTAAAGAAAATGTTTCTTTTAACGATTATTTTTTTTTTTTTTACTTCACCAGAACAAAATGTATCGATAAATAATAAAAGAAAAAAGGTATCGTACAATAAAATTGGTTAATTTTGTTCAACTTCTTTCCGTGTGTCGAACAATACATCGTTATAAGTCGTTATAAAAATGTTGCAAGTTAGATTGAGACATCTTGAGTCTCCATTAAATTAGTTTTTTTAAATATCATTTGCAGTTTAAACATGTGGGATTTTCTCAAGTAAATAACAACGTTTCTTTTAAGAACACATTTCCAAATCGATGCAGATGTTAATGAACAGCTGCTACGTGAAGGCGTCCGACGCATTCGGCTCGACTACACACATCTCTTTGTCGCTCTTTGTCAACAACGTTTCTGCTGCGCTCCTCAGATTTCATCATCATTCCTCTGGACCCCCATCCCCCCCCCTCATCCTTCCACAGTGAAATCTAGCTGACGCTGTTGCAATATCCACACGACCACTAGGAGGCAGTGTGCGCCCACACAAGGCTTCGTGTTGATCACACAGTTGGGATGCACAGTAACAAAAGTGTTGCACATGTCTTTCTGGGAACTGTTTTCAATCTGACGTTCCTTAAGACGCACAAACTATGTCCAAAACTCGGCGATTAGAAATGTCCATTCTCGTGCCCACGTTTAGGGCGGTTTCGGTTCATCGCCCCAAAACGCCACCTGGTGACACACACCTGTGACCCTTTGTCTTCTCAATGACGTCTGAACCTTTTTGTTTCGGCGTTACTGAAACAAAAAGAAGGGTCGGCTCCTCGTACGTTAACCGTTGAGCGGCAATAAAGGACATTGATAGAAAACTGGCAATATTTAAAAGAAAAAAGGTTTGACTGACATCATTGGTTCTGCTGACCTAATTACTGTTTAGGCCTTTAATGGATAGGTTGGTGTGTCTAGGATAGTTTTGGAATAATTAATTTGCTCATCGTAGGAGCAAATTCAATTCTAATTCATGACTTTGTGGTCAAGAGATCTGTGCTTATGATTTAAAGACATTACCAGTTGATTGATAAAACACATTTTATTAAAAGTCCGGACTCTTTCCCAGATGTGTAATTTAAAACTCTTCCTCTACGTCGTTGTTAATTATTCCCGGTCCATCGTCCCCGTGTGGCGTGCGACTCTCATCTTCTCTTTGTCTGAGCCGCAGCATCTTCAGAAAAACACATCAGTGCCCTCGACGCGATGATGTAATCCGTCCGGGCGCCTGCAGCGTCCACGCCCGTCCACAGGTGGCAGTGTTGCACCTCCGAAAAACCCCGACCGCCGCGAACCCATTCAACCCCGTTGTACCACAAACGGTGGCACGCGCTCCCCCATCCAGTTCACGGAGAGTCACTGGATCACTGCTGTTATTGATTCATGTGTGTCTCTGTTGTTTTCTCTCCTCTCCGTGCCACGGAAAGAAAAAAAAAAGAGGAGAGAGAGAAACCCAAAGTGAATATTGAATTGGGTCATATTGAATTAGGCCTGACGTGGTCTCGGGAGGGCTCGGTTAAAGATCAGTCAATATGGCTGTCAATCAGCCAATCAATCGCTCAAAGTTTCATTTCCAGAGTGCTCCTCTTCCCCTCCTCACCTTCGGCGGGAGGGTTTGAAACACATGCAGATGGCCGGGCTTAAAGGGCGAGGCGGGTGTAAGGCGCCACTTAAGGCTCCCCCCCCCCCCCCCCCCCCCCCCCCAGAGGGGGTTTAGGGGCGACTTCCACCCCTGAAAGTGTGGGTCGGTGGTCTGGTCCAGCTGCCCCCTCTCCCTGAAACCCAGCGCTGGTTTCCACGCTGCGCTGGCTTCAGCCAGGCTGTTTTGACTGCTGTAATGTACCGAGACACGGGGAGTGTGTGAGAGAGAGAGAATAAAAATAAGAGAGGGTTAAAGAGGGAGCATGGAAGCGAGAGAGAGAGAGTACTACTTGCCTCTCATTGGCCGCTGAGAGCGCGCCGTCTTTTTGCGTGGAGCGCTCTCAGCCAATCGGCTGCCTTGCTGCAATATTTTGGGTTTTATGAATGAGATGACTGGAGAGGGAGCAGGACGGGGATTCAGTGTGCGGAGGACACCCAGAAGAGAGGAGGCTGCACAGCGAGCGCACACCTGACTGGAGAGGGCCCTCCGGGTGGGTTGGTTTGGGGAGGGGGGGAGGGAGGGGGGGGAGGAGGGGGGAGGGGTCAACACGTGCAAAAGAAAGCACCTGCAGGCGCACCTCCACCTGTCCGCTGCAGCTTGTAGAGGCTGAACTTCTGTCTAGACAGATGTGGCCTGAACGGCACTGATGGTGCATTCAGGTACAGCCGGTTTATTCTGCGTTCAATAGAGCGCTGCAGGAAGGAGGTGCTGAAACGGGGCACTTCTGGTTCCCTCGTATGGAAGTCGATGTTTTTTTTATTTTTTTAGTCTGTTTATAGTTGGATGCCTGAAATAAGGTCTGTTGTGACACACAAGCTTTTAAGGATTTCTACAGCTTTTGTTCTCAGATTTAAAGTAAATTCCCGTCTTGTGGATTTTGAAGCTTTAACGAGGAGGTTACTAACAAGTGGATGCATGACATCATCATCTTGGCGGTGGTGACGTTGAAGAGTATAGGTCGTTTATTGCACGACGTTTTGGCTTTTTGTTTTGTATTCACGCTTGAAATATATCAGGGTTCACATGGTCATGGAAAACCTGGAAAAGTCATGGAATTTTAAAATGGTTATTTCCAGGCCTGGAAAAGTCCTTGAAAAAAAATAAGGAATACTGTATGCTTTGGAATCCTCATTGTTAGTTTAAATACTACATTTTATCACTTTTTCATGGACACACCCAGATTTCACTAAATGTTTGGTCATGGGAATGTGGTTTAAAGTCCTGGAACTCCATTGGTCACAATGTGTATGACACCTGATCATAACAGTTGTGTTCATGCATGAAGATTATTATTCGACACTGACTTTATTCTCTGAAATGCCATCGCTTTTGTTTTGTTTTCTCGAGGGCTCCGGTGCGACAACAACTTCCTGGTTGGCCTCAAAAAATTCCGTCATCCCTGCAGCACTTTATTGATCCGGCTCCCCGTCCATCATGTCGGCCGCGACTGCAGTTCTTGGCTTTTCTCCAGAGGAAGGAGTGAGCAAACGCTGCCATCTACACAAAAAAACAACAATGTGTGACATTGCTTCGTCCTCTCAGCCTCCAGAGAACGAGGTCGTTGTTGAACTAAAGGTTCAGTTTGCTCTCCTTTCTTTATTTCCAAAAAAAAACAGTTAATTTCGAGCTCCTTTTTTATTAATTCTTCAGGCGATTATGCCCCCTCACCTTTTCCATAAGTGCAGCATCATGATTGATGAGCGATGGAGCGTCACTCTGGATAAAGCCTGCAGGACCGACACGAAAGGTGAAATAATGTGTCGTCAATGAGAATTATTGATTATCACATCCCCTGAAATGTAAACCTATTTTTCAGACGACGAGGTGGAGGCGGAGCCTCCGGTGGGCCGTAGTGGATCTAAACTGGAGGAAGTACCTCCCCCTGGGCGGGGTGGATGATCGCATCCCCACATGGCGCCGCGTGGCCACATCAATCTTGAAATGACCCGGCCACACCAGGAAGTAGCCTCCTCCTCACCAAAGCAGCGCTAACGGCCTGGTGATGTATTAACTACTCTCGGGGTGAGTCGGCGAGCTGCTGTTGCAGCTGGTGAGCTAATGGCCGCCTCGTCTCGTCCGCTCTCGGTATTTAGCTCAGGATCGCACACCTTTTCATTCAATGAGGACAATGAGGACGTTCATGCCATCGAGCTGCTTCGCATAACTCCGCAAACTCTTCTTCTCTTTATACTCCAGCAGGTTAAATAAGAACATAACTACCAACACAATGTTTATGAAACTTGTCTTTCCTCCACTTTCTTCCCATAACAGTAATTATCCAATCGTTCTCACCATCTGGCACGCCGGAGATAATTGAGGTCGCGCTGCTTGTGGATTGTTTTTAGCCCACACGGCAACAATGTGCAACAGCGTGCACGTTATCTGAGGTAACGTGCATGTAGCAGCGTGCACGTTATCTGAGGTAACGTGCATGTAGCAGCGTGCACGTTATCTGAGGTAACGTGCATGTAGCAGCGTGCACGTTGTCTGAGGTAACGTCCATGTAGCAGCGTGCACGTTGTCTGAGGTAACGTGCATGTAGCAGCGTGCACGTTGTCTGAGGTAACGTCCATGTAGCAGCGTGCACGTTGTCTGAGGTAACGTCCATGTAGCAGCGTGCACGTTGTCTGAGGTAACGTCCATGTAGCAGCGTGCACGTTGTCTGAGGTAACGTCCATGTAGCAGCGTGCACGTTATCTGAGGTAACGTGCATGTAGCAGCGTGCACGTTGTCTGAGGTAACGTGCATGTAGCAGCGTGCACGTTGTCTGAGGTAACGTGCATGTAGCAGCGTGCACGTTATCTGAGGTAACGTGCATGTAGCAGCGTGCACGTTGTCTGAGGTAACGTGCATGTAGCAGCGTGCACGTTGTCTGAGGTAACGTGCATGTAGCAGCGTGCACGTTATCTGAGGTAACGTGCATGTAGCAGCGTGCACGTTGTCTGAGGTAACGTCCATGTAGCAGCGTGCACGTTGTCTGAGGTAACGTGCATGTAGCAGCGTGCACGTTGTCTGAGGTAACGTCCATGTAGCAGCGTGCACGTTGTCTGAGGTAACGTCCATGTAGCAGCGTGCACGTTGTCTGAGGTAACGTCCATGTAGCAGCGTGCACGTTGTCTGAGGTAACGTCCATGTAGCAGCGTGCACGTTATCTGAGGTAACGTGCATGTAGCAGCGTGCACGTTATCTGAGGTAACGTGCATGTAGCAGCGTGCACGTTGTCTGAGGTAACGTGCATGTAGCAGCGTGCACGTTATCTGAGGTAACGTGCATGTAGCAGCGTGCACGTTGTCTGAGGTAACGTGCATGTAGCAGCGTGCACGTTGTCTGAGGTAACGTGCATGTAGCAGCGTGCACGTTGTCTGAGGTAACGTGCATGTAGCAGCGTGCACGTTGTCTGAGGTAACGTGCATGTAGCAGCGTGCACGTTGTCTGAGGTAACGTGCATGTAGCAGCGTGCACGTTGTCTGAGGTAACGTGCATGTAGCAGCGTGCACGTTGTCTGAGGTAACGTGCATGTAGCAGCGTGCACGTTATATTGAGGTAACGTGCATGTAGCAGCGTGCACGTTGTCTGAGGTAACGTGCATGTAGCAGCGTGCACGTTGTCTGAGGTAACGTCCATGTAGCAGCGTGCACGTTGTCTGAGGTAACGTGCATGTAGCAGCGTGCACGTTGTCTGAGGTAACGTCCATGTAGCAGCGTGCACGTTGTCTGAGGTAACGTCCATGTAGCAGCGTGCACGTTGTCTGAGGTAACGTGCATGTAGCAGCGTGCACGTTGTCTGAGGTAACGTCCATGTAGCAGCGTGCACGTTGTCTGAGGTAACGTCCATGTAGCAGCGTGCACGTTGTCTGAGGTAACGTGCATGGAGCAGCGTGCACGTTGTCTGAGGTAACGTCCATGGAGCAGCGTGCACGTTATCTGAGGTAACGTGCATGGAGCAGCGTGCACGTTGTCTGAGGTAACGTGCATGTAGCAGCGTGCACGTTATCTGAGGTAACGTGCATGTAGCAGCGTGCACGTTGTCTGAGGTAACGTGCATGTAGCAGCGTGCACGTTGTCTGAGGTAACGTGCATGTAGCAGCGTGCACGTTATCTGAGGTAACGTGCATGTAGCAGCGTGCACGTTGTCTGAGGTAACGTGCATGTAGCAGCGTGCACGTTGTCTGAGGTAACGTCCATGTAGCAGCGTGCACGTTGTCTGAGGTAACGTCCATGTAGCAGCGTGCACGTTGTCTGAGGTAACGTCCATGTAGCAGCGTGCACGTTGTCTGAGGTAACGTGCATGTAGCAGCGTGCACGTTGTCTGAGGTAACGTGCATGGAGCAGCGTGCACGTTGTCTGAGGTAACGTCCATGGAGCAGCGTGCACGTTATCTGAGGTAACGTCCATGTAGCAGCGTGCACGTTGTCTGAGGTAACGTGCATGGAGCAGCGTGCACGTTGTCTGAGGTAACGTCCATGGAGCAGCGTGCACGTTATCTGAGGTAACGTGCATGGAGCAGCGTGCACGTTATCTGAGGTAACGTCCATGTAGCAGCGTGCACGTTATCTGAGGTAACGTGCATGGAGCAGCGTGCACGTTATCTGAGGTAACGTCCATGTAGCAGCGTGCACGTTATCTGAGGTAACGTGCATGTAGCAGCGTGCACGTTATCTGAGGTAACGTGCATGTAGCAGCGTGTGTGTGTGTGTGTGTGTGTGTGTGTGTGTGTGTGTGTGTGTGTGGCTCCGGCCTCGCCCACCACCTTCTTGTCACGCGTCTCAAACCAGGTCACCATATTTATACGTGGGCTTCCTGTCCTGCCTCGATGTCGGGAGTGAATTTATGAGGCGCAGCTCTGGATGATGTCGGGAGTTGGCCACAAAACACACACACACACTCTCTCACACACAGACACACACACACTCTCTCACACACAGAGCTGGGCTCTGGCTTTCGGTGACTGCAGAGTGGTCGGATATGCAGCGTCTGCTTCGCTCTTGTTCTCTGGCCTGAGGTCTGTATTTTTCCTCTCCCTCCCCCCCCCCCCCCCCCCCCCTTTCTTGCACCAGCCCGGTGCATTGTGGGCGTTCACCGCTTCACAGCCGTCCTGACCTCCCGTGAACCTTCCTCTCCTCTCCAGTGGGTATTTACTTACTTTAGTTCCACTCGGACACCCAGAAGCATTTGCATCGACCGAACCGGAGCCCGAGCCCGCCGGCTCCCGCCCTCCTCAGCCAATAGAGGCCGAGACCGCCGCTTGTCATTTGCATGTCATTTGCATTGGATCACCCCCCACCCCCCCTGCCCCTCCCTCCTCCCTCTTCCGCGACTGTTTGCAATGTCAGGAGGCCAAATTAACCAGTGTTCCGTTTTAGCCAGATTTGCATCTCATTTGCATCCGCCTTGCTTAATGAGGGTTACTTAGCCGAGTGACCCCCGTGGAAGCTCCTCGCTTCGCCTGTGGAGGAAGCCGATAGCGCGTTCGGCTAATTTCATTAAGGGGGGAAACAGCTGCTTGACTGCAAGGGTGCCTTTTGGATGTAATCATTAAAAGGGACGGAGGGCCTTTGCAAGCTGTTTGTAATAAGGCGTTTTTTCTTTCTTTTCCCCGCCTGCATGCGGACGTTGTGTCATATTTACTGTAAGGATGAAAGATTGGGCTCGGAGGGGACGGCGGGCCGCATCAATCTCACTCAGCGTCTCGGAGCGGCCGCATTAATCATCCCATCTACGGGAGAACTGTCCTCGTCAGGCGGCCGGCACGCGACAGACGGGAAGTTAGAGGCTGACTGAGCAGAAGCAGCGCGGCCGATACTTCCTCATTGATCCGAGGGACTCGGATGGGTGAGCGCCGGCGTTTGGTGCCGCTAATGTGTTGATGTGGCGGCGGCTGGAAAATCTTTTTTTTTTTTTTTTTTTTTAAAGTTCTGCATCCTCCCGGGTTCATAGGTGCCGCCTCCTTTTTTTCTGTTTTTTAAATTGACTCCTCTAGTCCATTTAGTCCACTCAAAGCTCTTTAACATTCCCACACTGATGGGAGGGGCTTCCTGCAATAAGGAGCGGCTAACATTCACAGAGAAATTTGGGGTTAAGCGTCTTTCCCAAGGACACATCGATATGGGCGGAGCCGGGGATCGAACCGCCAATCAGGGTCATGGAAAACCTGGAAAAGTCCTGGAATTTTTAAATGGTTATTTCCAGGCCTGGAAATTCCTTAAACTAAAATCCCCAAAGTTTAGTAAAAGTCATGTAAATGTGTTATATTCATGTGTTCATGTGGTTCATTTAGTTTGAAATAATGAATATGCTTTTAAAAGAAAGACTCAAAATATAAGCAGGCATACGCTGAGTATATCTATAAATGTTTATTCTTTTAATCAAACTATTGTCTCTCATTCATTTGTGTCCTTTAAGGAATACTGTATGCTTTGGAATCCTCATTGTTAGTTTAAATACTACATTTTATCACTTTTTCATTGACACACCCATATTTCACCAAATGTTTGGTCATGGGAATTTGGTGAAAAGACCTGGAACTCCATTGGTCATGTGTATGAACTGTGGTCAATCCTCTGATTGAAGGACAACCCTGCTCTCCGCTGATCCACAGTCGCCCCTTTACTTCCATCCCATAATGTTTGCGTTCCTTTTTTTATTATTATTTATGGAACCCGTTTTCCATATGCATCCCCTCCAGCTCGTCTCATGACGGGAACGTTGCATCCCGTTAGTGATTGAATCTTTTATTTATTTTCTGCTCAAGGATCCATACATTATTATACACACTCTTCGTGCACGGTTCCAGCAGCATTTTCCCTCCCCCTTTTTATTAGGAAAACGTGACTCCTGTTTTCTGCATGCGCTCTAATCCCGTCTGAAGACCGGGAATGAAAATGCCCTTGTTGGTCTAAATCTGCAATTGTGCTTCCCTTTAAGCGGACTAGCCAGCACTCACACTCTCATTACCAGTGTTTAAGTGTTTAGTGTGAGGTGCTTAGCCGTGTACACACACACACACACACACGCACACACGCACACACACACACTGCGAGGCTGGTGGTCGGTTTAATGGGGGAGAAGGCCTTGAATGGTTCCTATGCCGAGATGCATTAAAGCTTAATAACCTGTCCTTTCAGCTGGCTCTTAAGAACATGCTCCAGAGCTGATAATTGGAAAGATATTTGCCTCTTTCTCTTGCTCTCTCTTGTCCCTTTTGTCTAATGGCTGCTTTCACTTCGGTCGGGTTCATTATTTGTCCTTGGAAAGATTATTCTTTATTTCTCGCGAGTAATATTTTGTCCCTTTACCCGGAGTGCCGTAGTTTATGGATGAGGTGAAAGTGGCATGTAGTCCGTCACGTTTAGCCAAACAGCGACCGGCAAAAATGAATGAGAGGCATTCAGGAGTAGTCAAAAGCCAGTTTTAAAATCTGGCCTTTTTTTTTAGGATTAATCGCATTAAACCGGCAGCAAGCGGTGCTTTGAATATATAAAAGCCGCTTCGTGACAAAGAAAGAATGCCATCCTCTCTTTTCTTTTCCCCAAATGTAATTTCAGTTCAAATAAGCCACTCAAGACCACAAAAATGTACTAATTAAAACTTAAAAATAGTTTTCAAGCAAAATGGTAAATGAAGGACTTGTCGGCGTCCTGCGTTGGAGCTTCAACCTCACAGGGGGCCAAAGGTCGCGACCTTTCGCCGCCGTCATAAGTGTGTGGAGTATCCCTTTAAATCATCAGCGATCATTTCATGTGCACCGGGAAAGAGTTGGCATGAACCCTACAACATGTCATTTGTTTATTTGTTTGTGTGTCCCTGCGAGATGGGGCTGAATGTCGAGCTACCCGACCTCGGGAACGTGGCGTGTAAATAAACCGCTTCTTGCGTTACGCCGACCCCCGACTCGCAAATCACTCCGGTGTCATATGTGTTCCACAGCATGTCCTGTGTGCCTTACCTCCCACTGTTTACGCCTTCAGCCGTGTTCCTGGGACCATTACTGATGGGAGTTGAGGTTAAGCCAGTCAACACACACACACACACACACACACCCACCCCCCCCCCCCCCCGCTGCCGGCTTCTTAGATGTATTTCTGTGTGTGTGTCTCTTTTATGCTGTGGATTAGAATAAAGGGAAACTCTGTGTTGATGCCCTGAGCACTGACTGTAAGGCTCGCAGTAAGTGCCTAATGTGTGGTCACAGTTGGTAGAAGCCTGTCCACATTGCCGCGGGGTCGAGGACGACCGCTCCGGGCGGCGCTTGTGTAATGCGCTCTGACCCAGAAACCAGCAGTCTGACCTCTTTAGCTTCTGCTTATAGAAAAATCACCCTCTCTCTCTCTTTCCCCCTCTCCGTCCTCTACACCTCTTCCTCGCTCGGCCTCCTGTCTTCTTGAGCCGTGACATTTCACCCTCCACCCCCTCCCATGTCAACCGTCTTTCTAAATCAGTGTCGGACTTTCCAGATCCAGTTTCCTTTTTTCCCCTTGTTCTTTCATAACACCTCTTCCTGTAACCCAAGTCTGGCTTTTTCAAGTTTTCTTTTCTTTTTTCTTTCTTGACTTATCCCGTTAATCACTGGATGTATGTTCACCAGTTCTGACGAGTGAAGCCAATGCTGAAGTGTTTTAAACCTGCATTCTATCTAATGTCCACCAGGGGGCGACTCCTCTGATCTTATAGAAGTCTATACAAAATGATTCCACTTCTCTCTTGATATATTTCCCTCAGTAAACATGAGTTTGTCTCAATCTCTAGTTTAAAGTCTTCTTCAATACGGCATGATGCTCATTTAGAGTCAAACCATAAAGCAGGGGACGCTTTAGGCCGCTGCAGTCCAAATATGGTCACTTTCATTCACTGTTTGCAAAAAACCAAGATGGCGACGGCCAAATTGTGGGACTCAAAGCTTCGAAACAGAAGTTCTCAAACCAATGGATGACGTCACGATGACTCCACTTCCTGTCTGTGGTTTTCAGAGACTCGTCTACTACAACTGACAGCAAACATCGTGCTGAGTTTCAGGTTCGTTCTTGTATCCAGAGCTTCTGCGTTTCTCAGTGCTTCAAAAATCACATTATTTTCCTCGTATAATATAATTGTATTCACAATCTGTCGGAAACACTTTGTTTTGGTGCCCGTCTCCTTAAGCCCCGCCCCTCCACCCTCCCCTCCCAAAAACACTCTGCTCTGATTGGTTCGCTCTGAAAATATGATGCAACTTTGCAAAGGTAGTTGTCAAGCTGTTGAGGTGAGGGAGCTGGGGGGGAGGAGGGGGGGGGGATTATTCTAATGAGTTCACATGTGACATATGAAGCCAAATCTGAATGTCTTGTTGAATCGCATGTTTTCGTGAGACGACAAAAACAAAACTAACTGGGTTATGATACGTCTTCTTTCTAAAAACGACACCACATAAAAAATGTGGGAAACATGTCACCACAACCACAACACAGCAGGTCTCTCCACAACACGCTTCATGCCCACCCATTTCCACAAATCTTCCAAAAAAACAACATATATATATATAAATATATATCCGTCCTCCTTTTTATAGTTGCGTGCACAAAAGGAAAGGTGTGATTTAAAAAAAAAAATAAAAAAAATTCTGAAGCTAAAAGATGATGCAACAAGCAGTGTCTTGGTGTAAAAACTGCTTTCAGGGATTATTGAGATAATAACTGAAAAACTGACACAAAATAAGATTTCTACACACACACAGACACACACACACTCCCTCACCCCCGCTGCCCTCTCGCCCCCCCCCCCCCCTCCTGTTATTGTGACTTATATAAGCTGTGTTACTGTTTGTTTGACCTCTCACTGTGGTGACAGTTAGTGCTGTGAGAGCGCCGCCCAGTCCCATTCAATCATGCTCAACAGATATACAGTGTGTGTGTGTGTGCGACTGCTTTTGTGTATTTGTTTTGTTTTTTTATTCACGGGGTGCCAACCAGGAAATATCCTGGCAAAAGTTATGTAGTCACATATTCTCAGCGGGGTGGGGGGGGGGAGCGGCTCGTCACCTAAATGAGATTAGCTTAGTTAGCTTAGTTTAATTAGTTAAAGGTCGGTCGTCGCTAACTTCGGGGGAGAACCCACCTTCCCTTTAAGCAGCAGCAGGTGGCCAAAGCCAAGGCGCAGGGAACCGGTCGAGGCCCTGGAGGAGCTGCAGCACCGGTCCTCAGAAAAACGTACAAAAAGGTTTCCTGGCGTTCACTTCTGATGTTACATTACATTACATTTTGTTACATTTTGTACATTTTGTTACATTACATTTTGTACATTTTGTTACATTACATGTTCCTTAAGGTTCTTCGGTACCGCAGTCTTAGAGCTATTTAACCACGATTTTTATATATTTTTCAAGTTTCTTTAATTTAAGGTTTAACCCGTACTTTGGTCCGTTGCTCTGTCTTCGGAGCCCTTTGAAAATATTCTGAATATTTTTGATATATTGGAGCAAACATTCCATTAACAAAGTAACCAGACATTGGAGCGCTCCAATGGGAATGTTATTGGAGTTAAACACCGGCGCCTCGACGAGGGAACCGCAGAACCCTGCAAACGCTCCGAGCTCCGGGTAAAGTTAAAGAAGAAACTTTGGGCTGCTGAGCGGTTCCAAAGTCTCGTGGGTGTTTGCATATGTTTGTGTCTATATGCCGCATGAACGAGTAGGAAGAGTACACACACACACACACACAAACTCTCAGCTTAAGTGAGCCTTGAATGGGAACGCGTTGAAATATTAGATCAATATTATTCATCGAAATAAAGTTACAAGAGGTCGAAGCGCGACCGCCTATATGGAAAGTGTGTGTGTGTGTGTGTGTGTGTGTGTGTGTGTGTGTGTGTGTGTGTGTGTGTGTGTGTGTGTGTGTGTGTGTGTGTGTGTGTGTGTGTGTGTGTGTGTGTGTGTGTGTGTGTGTGTGTGTGTGTGTGTGTGTGTGCGCATGTCAACACGTGTTTGTCGACAACTCCGGACCCCCCTGTGTGGCCAATGCTAAATGTCAACACTACCCCCCTTCCCTCCCCCCTCTTCCCCCCCTCTTCCCCCCCTGTTGGGAGATGTTATGTAACTTCATCCTGACGGCCACGGCGCTCGTGCCGTCAACAAAGCCTGCCGGCTGCAGATCTGTCCGCGACAGCCTGTTTGTTATTTTTCTCTCTCTCTCTCTCTCTCTCTCTCTCTCTCTCTCTCTCTCTCTCTCTCTCTCTCTCTCTCTCTCTCTCTCTCTCTCTCTCTCTCTCTCTCTCTCCCCCCCCCCCCCCCCCCCTGTGATTACCGACTACATTAGCGAGTTCATTACATGACCTGACGTGTACCGCTTGGTGAGAATCGCGTCGGGCATCGCCAGCACTTGGTCGCCGGCGATGGGGGGGCCTACGATAAACAATGTTTAGTGTGTGTGTGTGTGTGAGAGAGATTTGATGACTTTCAAGGCCCAGTCCTTCTCTCTCTCTCTCTCTCTCCCCCCCTCTCTTTCTGTGTTTATAGCTATGTAACCAGTGGCCTGGTTGTTGGGTTCCTGTGCACTGAGTTCACCTCTCTCTCTCTCTCTCTCCCCCCCCCTCCCTGGATGAGTCATCACAGGATAATCAGGCCCAGAGCTTTACGAGGATAACTCAGCCCGACAGCATAGACACGCTCCTATCACCATCACCGTCCAGCCAAACACAAGGAATGTGAGGGAGAGAGAGAGAGAGAGAGAGAGAGGAAAAGGAAGTCAATCGATTAAGAAGCACGGACGAGGCGGAAGAGTTTGTTTTGTCTGTGTACTTAAGATTTTCTTTCTCCTCTGCTGACTTTCTGCAGGCATGCATGTCTTTGCATAATTGTGTGTGTGTGTGTGTGTGTGTGTGTGTGTGTGTGTGTGTGTGTGTGTGTGTGTGTGTGTGTTCCTCTCCTGCTGGTTTTGGTAGGTCATCGGGTGCAGTGAGTTGGCACATCAGGGTTTTCCCCAGGTTAGTGCCAAGGCCAGTGCCCGGGATAATTATGGTATTATTGCGTGTGTGAGTGTGTGCGCATGTGTTTATTTTAGCAGAACATTCTCTTCTTCCCTTCATTCCCCTCACATTCCCGCTCTGCGCTGTGTCTGAAGCCAGTGGTGCCATCTGTCAGCTGTGTGTGTGTGTGTGTGTGTGCGCGCATCTTCAGAGGGGGAGAGTATATTATGCAAATTAGAGAGAGGACGATTGTGGAAGAAAAAAAAGTAGAGGGTGGCAGTGAGCGGAGGGGGGAGAAGTGGAAAGGAAATTATTCTGTGTGTGTGTGTCTGTGTGTGTGTGCGTGCACGTGTGTGACTGCAAGTGTGTGTTTGTGTGTCTGCCCGAGAGCTGCAAAGTCAGCCATTAATTTGACCCCTTCCTGGCAACGCGAGTGTGTTGTGGTTTGACACTGTGCGCGCGCGTGTGTGTGTGTGCGTTTGTGTGTGTGTGTCAACTGGAAAGCGGCTGGTCCCACCAGTTCCTTTACTGGAAACACACACCGTGCAGCCGGAGCCGTCCAAGTGTTATTTGGTGGAAAGAGCATCGGCGTCAGCTGCAAAGCGTCCCATTGCTGTGAAAGCGTTCAGCGTGACGAGTGCATAACAATTGCAAAAAGCATTGTTTGTATTCCACATTACCCACAATGCAACACGAGCACAGACGGCTCTGCCTGCTGAATTACGAATCCTGTCCAATGGCGAAGGCCCCGACCCGCGGCGCTCCGCCTCTGATTGGCCGGCACTCGTTTGACTTCGTCGGTTGTGAGATTGGTTCGTTTAATAGATTTCAGTTTAAACCAATCAGAGGCCGAGTAGGGCGGGGCATGGCTTCGATTAGGTCACACGGAGGCATCAAGGTTAAATTGAGTGTTTTAACCAGTTAAAATTCCCTCACAACAACTTTAAGTACTGATATTCAGTCAAATAAATGATAAGAAAATATATTCACTCTTTTGAATGCTTTGCATTGGTTGGTTTGTGGATTGGACATGCATGAATAACTTCATAACAAAGCTTCATACACATCTGTACATCTCTTTATTCTTTCACTTTCGTCACTCATTCGAGGGACTTAAAGGATTTGAGCAGAATCCACACAGATCTCACACATTCTTCATTTCTGCAGCAGCATTTCCAAACCCCTGTAAACACGCTGTGATGTGTGAAATTTAGGGATGCAACGATACCACTTTTTACAATCCGATACGAGTACGAGTATTTTTATTGGTGTACTTGCCGATACAGAGTACCGATACTTCTTAGATTTGGTCTCCATGAAAGTGCAATTAATTTGGAGGCAGATTTTATTTTATCCTCTGCAGATTATGTCAAGCCTATAGTACAAAATTAACAGAAGGCTATCCCAAGCTTTAAACTTCTTGTGGAAGTCCCTCTAATGTCGGACCATAAAACGCCCCCGTGTCCGGGTTCAGAGAGAGCGACGAAAGAGCCGTATGCGGCTCTGGATCACGGGTTGCCGACCCCTGCCCTAGACGTTGAAGTCAGGTAGGACAACAAATCTTTTTCTCCACAAAGCGTGACCAGTTTGTTGTAGTGAAATACTGTTGAATGGTATCGGTTCTTGGTATCGACAATTGAAAACGAATACGAGTACGAGTATTTTAACGCAGTATCGGCCCGATACCGATATCGGTGCATCCCTAATGAAATTGGTGGAGTTCACGTGTAAATGGATTTTGTTCATCTTTTAACCCAACGGATTAATCGCTTTTGGCGTCAGTTGAGGACACTCCCAGCCATCACAACGCTCTGCTTTGTTATCCATCTCCCAACCTTTTGGAAACACAATTTAACCAAGAAAACGGGTCTTTGGGTTTCAAGTAGCTGATTCTCAATAAAAAAGCCCAAAATAAACGGAATAAACGACCAAAACTGCAATCAACACAATTAACTGGCTGTGATTGCAGCTGGCCAGTAAATGACGTGTTTGAAAAGCCTGCAAGCAATTTGAAACGCAGCAACAAGCAAAAAATAAATAAAAAAAAGGACTTTGGTCAAAGCATACCTCAGAGCGAGATTACAAACTGCCAAGTTCAGGAAAAGAAACCCTACAAACCCAGCCGGTCGCAGCAATGGAAGTTTATTACTTCCACTCTTTGGGTCGGGCTCCGGCTACATCACCGCCTTGTTTGTTTTGTGGTTTGGCAAAGTTTGGTTTGAGCGTTGGTCCTGTCCAACTGGACCGGGAGGACTTCAGGTTTCTGCTGGTGGAGCCGATGGGTCGTCCAAGGTCGTCCAAGGTCGTCCAAGGTCATCCAAGGTCGTCAAAGGTCGTTAAAGGCTGTCCAAGGTCATCCAAGGTCGTCCGAGGTCGTCGCCCGAGATGGAAGAGGTCAAAACGTAACTTTTACTGGTCGTCCAAGGTCGCCCAAGGTCATCCGAGGTTGTCAACCGAGATGGGAGAGGTCAAAACTTAACTTTTACTGGACGTCCGAGGTCGTCCATCCGGCGTTCAGAGGACGGAGGCTTCAGTATGAAAACAACATGGCCGCCACGTTCACCAGATCTCAACCCTGTGGAGGACGCCGGCGTTCCCACCGCCATCGTTATTCCATCAAATGAAAGAAGTCAAACAACCAGAGTGACTCACAGAGGAGTTTTTTCCTTGACCTGATTCCCGCTGCAGGGCGACATCATTTGTTTGTGCCCTGCAAACCACCGTCGCTGAAGCATGAATAGCAAAAAATAAATAAAAAAATCCGGGAAACATTGCGGGTTGCAGTGACTGGATGGTGGAACAACAACAAATATATAAAAAGAAAGCTGTAGCGTCGATGCCGACAATTGTTATGCACTCGACACGCCTCGTCTGGGTCGACGACATTTTATTTATTCAGCTCTCGACAACAACAGGAATCTGTGATTACATCGCAAATTCAGCGGCACAATTATTATTATTGTAGTTTTTTTTTTATTTTTACAATCAAGTGAGAATTGCTTTTGCAAGCCCCGCCCCCAGGAAAAGAGAGGGAGTCAGCGATGGTGAGGTAGGTAATGATGAAAGTAAAGGAGCCAAGGTCACAAATAATTAAAAAGATAATTACGTGAGATCTACAGTACAGAAATGAGTCTGAAGCGGTGGAAACATCCTTTAACGTCCTCAGACCCTCAGATCTCGATTTTAATCTGGAACGAGAAAGTCGAACTCCGCGTTTCATCACGTTCCTACGGAGCGTCATACTTCATGTCCATGCTGTGAGCAGATGTGGAGGGAAAGGAGAGTCGAGGTGAAGCTCCAAAGGGAGACGTCGTTAGAGCAGATTAGCAGGAAGCGTTGTTTCTTTATTTTTAGGCCTGTGGTTCAAAGTTGTCATCGGACTGACCTTTGACCTCCGGCCGTCTCCTGCGACACGACCACCTCGAGCTGGGAGTCGCGTGTCGGTGTCTTTCTTTTCCCAGAGACGATAAATATGTTGATGAGTTTCCCTCCGCACGCGATCCTCGTGTGGGAGGCGGCCTGTCCAGACTCCTGCTCAGCAGGGGAGGAAACTATGGAAGCCCGTTAATGCCACTGTGATGAAAAATAATGTAGATCTGTAAGTCATAAATATGAGATAGTATCTCTTAGCATCTCATAATTATGAGATAATAAGTCGAAATTATGACTTGGCATCTCATAATTATGACTTAGCATCTCATAATTATGAGATAGTCAAGTCATCACTTACAGGATCTACATTTTATCCCAGTGGTGTTAACGGGCTTCCATAGAAACTGCTGGGGCCGGGAGATGTAGGTGAGTTTGTGTCACAACTTTAACCCTTTCACAGTGTTTTCAGTTCATTAAAGTTAAAAAAAAAAATAGTTGTCTTTAGCTCCGCCCCCCTGTTTCACAAGATGGCGGCGGCCAAGATACCGAATTCGAGGCCTCAAAAACAGTTGACATCACGAGTGACTACGTCCTCTTCTATGGTGTGTACACACACACACACACACACACACACACACGTAATTAGCTGTTTAGGATAAACCCCGTCACTGCCTGTGCGTTTGCTATAATTACCCCTTTAATTACTCTCGTGCATTTTATCCTCTGCATCTATTCAGACTTTTATTTCCGTTGCTCGTCTCTGGTTTCAGTTTTGCTGACTCATGACAATTGTATCGCGTGTTGAGGGAACACCTGCCGAACAATCACACACCTGGACGACGGTTTCTATTCCTCGAACGCTCTCTGCTGCTTTTCTTGAAGCGATTCCATAAAACGTTCTTTACTTTCATATCCCGCAGACTCTGCTCGTCCTTCTTCTTCTTCTTTCTTTGCGTAATTAAAATTGTTAGCTTTTGCTGTTGAGCGACGGTTCGCCACACAATGGCCGACAAAAGGAGAGAAGTTTGAATCAACAGAGAGAGACTCATCATATCTGATGCAGACAGACTTATTCTCAAGCCTGAGGCGTGTGTGTGTGTGTGTGTGTGTGTGTGTGTGTGTGTGTGTGTGTGTGTGTGTGTGTGTGTGTGTGTGTGTGTGTGTGTGTGTGTGTGTGTGTCTCCCCCCTAATAACTGATTCTGATCACCGACCCAGCATTGTCTTGTAGTTGCCTCTCGAGAAATAAAGCAGTAAAAAAAAAAAAAAAAACTGATGGCAGAGAGAGGAATCCTAATTAATTGTGATGAATATGCAGATTGGGTTGAATCCTCTGGATAGCCGGCTCTTTTCACCGCGATCTGCTTCAATATTTAGACAGAGCTTAGGGACAAAGGCAAAGTCTACGCCGAGAATACAATCAGCCTCAATTTAACTTCCACTGCTAGTCCGCAAGCTCGGGTGTCAAGTGTGTGTGTGTGTGTGTGTGTGTGTGTGTGTGTGTGTGTGTGTGTGTGTGTGTGTGTGTGTGTGTGTGTGTGTGTGTGTGTGTGTGTGTGTGTGTGTGTGTGTGTGTGTGTGCCTTTCAGCAAGTCCTCCATCTGTTTCCTCTGCTGCTTCATCCCCTGCATAAATGTCCATCCCATAAAATCCGTCCACCAATGGGTCTTGTTTTGTGTTTCTTCTGATTAAACCAGCACCACGTCTCAGTTTGAGTTTTTTTTTTGTGTGCGTTGAACACATTTTTATTTATTTTTCTCTCTTCTTCGCTTCCTGCTGGTGTAATTTGTGACGTTAGCGACTAGCGGCGCGCAGCAGGGGCCGCCGGATTTGAATGAATCGAATTCCCCCCCAACAAAAACAAATCAATTTGTCTCCAGACGTTTCTTAAATCAAGAGTGTTTTTGTGTCTTTTCCCTGTTTTAAAAAAATACAAACTGTGCTCCGAATTGCGTCCAATCAAAAGTCAGGAGATCGCTGAGGTCGTGAGGATTCATCCTCTGGGGAGCAGGACCGTCCAATGGTCGGTGAGATATTTCAGAATGGAGACATTTACGTTCCCGGAGACATTTTTAAGGTTAAAACGAAGAATTCAGATGTTCAAAACTCACAATTTGGGTCGCAGATCGGATTGGCATTAAAAAAAAAAAAAGATGCCCAGATTTAATTTCTTTTGAAGTTTTTATAGTTTTTTCTGTTACTGCTGGTGTACAAAGATACTATTTTCTTTTCATCATCATCTTCAGAAGTGATGTTATCCATTTACTTTGATAGTCATCTCTAGTGGTTGATGCTTAAAAACCACAATTAAACTATTTCAGCTGTTTGGTTTGTCTCTGTGAACGCTGGTGCTGTCGGAATGGTTTTACTCACGTGCACTCACGTGCACTCACATGCACTCACATGCACACGTCAACAAAACAATATGAAAAGACATGACCATTCAATGTTTGCTGCTATATTAATGCTCAGAATGATTAAATCAGCTGCTTTAAAACGCAAAAATATATATTTTGTTGGACGTTTTCATTTTCAGCAAGCACAGAAAACAGCTCAGACTGTCCAGGTAAGTCAACAACAACAACAACAACATCAACAGCAGAATTCCCACCATGAAGCTGCATCATAACTCGGCGTTCCCGCTTCATATCGATGGAGCAGACTCGTCGAAGCATCTGGTTCCTGCTGACGTTCGGGTTCACCGCCCGTTCACTCGCTGCTTTCTTTCTTTTTTTTTGGGGTTGCCAAAAGGGAATCTTTCAATCGGGACCTCATATTCACTTTGATTACATCTGTGAATCAAAACGGCAGAACGGCTGTGATCTATTACGGGAAACGGACAAAAACGCACAAGTTTAGGATACAGCACAGAGTAATCTAACGCAATGCCAAGAAAATGTGTGTGTGTGTGTGTGTGTGTGTGTGTGTGTGTGTGTGTGTGTGTGTGTGTGTGTAGGACTGCAGTGAATGGTGAGTCATGTAAATGACTAGAAGCCGTGTTGTGATCTCTGAACCACACGCTGGCCAACGAGGCCGCCAAATGCTTGGTCATATGGGGTAGCCGAGCTAGTGTGTGAATGTGTGTGTGAGACACACACACGCAGAGCCACAAGTGAGACGACCTGGACCGGCCACCTGTGTAACGCTTTGTGTCTCATTCTCACGGATGTTGCTAAAGAGTTTAAGTCAGTGGTTGGTTTGTCCCTTCTGGGCTACCGTAGAAACATGGCGGCCCTTGTTTGACAGAACCAGAAGTGTTTATGAGGAACCGGTTGCTATTTGTGGAAACATCTTTATATCTCACAGCTGCACCGTAACACCTGTTTGTTCTTTTATTATTTCTGACACGCGATCCACAAAATGAAGATGTATCACTCTGTTGTTTTTGTCAGGACCAAACAATCCGTCCATTCCCTGTTTTACAGTTAAAGCTTCTCTTTCCTCGTGACCAACCAGTTATGTTCAGGTGATCATACACGAAAGATAATTTACCTTTTTGATACATTTCTGCTACTTAATCCCCCAGATTGCTACACACTGTCCCTTTAAATGTTAAATGGAATCTGACACCGCTAAGCATGCAATTTGTCACTTTTGAGTGATTTGATTATTTAATGGTACTTTGAAGTAAGTGTCACATGATTAGCCACGCTGTGTGTGTGTGTGTGTGTGTGTGTGTGTGTGTGTGTGTTCAATGAAACAGCATGCAGTAAACATCTTTAACATGGAATCGTTCCGCTCTTTGCTGATTCCCATCGTCTACGTTCTGCTGCTGACGGTCTTTCCTGCCTCCGGAGACGAGATGCAATTTCTCGTCGGGTCTGTCGGACCTCACCGCTGTCACCTGCCTCAGTCTGCACAGCTCCTCACATCTCTGGCCAGCTTTTTAGACGCTCTAAATGGGAGCATTCTGCTTTAGTTTTAGCCAAATGATTATTATCCTAATAAACGTGATCATGAACATGTGCCGGATGATGAACGATGGCGTGATGGTGCCTCGGACCACTTCCTGAAAACCTCTGAATGCAGCATGTTTTTCTTGGTTTTTGAAGGTTACCGATGGTGCACGTTGCAGGTTGAAACATCGAACATCTGGAGCCGATCCCAGCGGACATTGGGTGAAAGCGGGGTCCACCCTGGACAGGTCGACGGACTATCACAGGGCCAACGAACAGACAGACCGCCGTTCACGATCACATCATCAGTATTCAATTCACCGAAGCTCTATGTATTTGGACTGTGGGGAGAAGCTGCAAACTCTATACAATAGGGCCGTCCAGCCTGGGAATCGAACCCCCGGTCCCTGCTGATGCAACAGTGCGAGCCACTACACCGCCGTGCAGCAAATATCGTCTTCAACGGGAGGATTTTTGTCGTCTGTTTGCAATATATTTGCAGAAACAGCATAAAATATGCAGATATTCAAGGCCTCTTGCAGCCGGCGGGAAGATGTCCTGAACGTGTTTTGGACTCAAGCTGCATGTGCTCACATCCTGCAATAAACTGATCCCATTGATGGGAACTGGACACATGGCGTTGGTTTTCTTTTGGAGAATTGATCAAAATGAGCAGGGAAGCGGTCACGCATCCACAAAAAGGTATTTTAGCTTCTTTCAGCTGGTTTGTTTTGGTTTTCAGGTCCTAAAATCCACAGTTTTGGTTCAGTTTCTCGGCCTCCAATCACAAAACAGACGGTACAGGGTTCATACGGTCATGGAAAACCTGGAAAAGTCATGGAATTTTAAAATGGTTATTAAAAGCTTTGGAAAAGTCATGGAAATGTGTCATATTCACATGTTCATGGCGTTCATTTACTCCTGAGTTTGAAATAATTAAACTCAAAATATAAGCGGCCGTGGCTCTCCCGATGTCTCCGAGACCCGATCCGGTGGTCCGGTGAAGCCCAAGGTCTCCAAAACCCGGAAAACCCCTCTGCGGCTGAATAAAAATACAAAATAAAAGCATTCTGGCGAGCATGCGTATCAAATATGCAGCTCTGAAGGTGTCGCAAACAAACACGGACGGACCGAAGCTTCTGTTGTTCATTGTGTGTGTGTGCGTGTGTGTGTGATAAATGTGGATTTCTGTTTTTTGAGCCCTTTGATGTAATTATGTCTTCTCCCTTATGCCTCCCAATCTGTTTTTCATCATCATTATGCTTTTCAGTAATGAGCACTTTCTCCCTCTTTTGAATAAAGGAAAACATGCAATTCCACACAATGGAATATTTAGTAGTGTTATGTGTCCTTGGATGGGTTTGTCCTCCTTTGCGGCGACGCGTGAACACAGTTGTGTGTGTGTGTGTGTGTGTGTGAGGGATGAGGCTCAGCAGGGGGGCGGGGTTAAGACCTGAGATGGGGTGAGTCTTGTTGTCCTTCCTGAATTATTTAGCACACGAGGGAATATGAGAGTGAGCGCTCACCCCGGCTGTCACGGGAGGCCGACCGCACTGTTTCTTTATTTCATTGTTATTATTTTTTACATCCTGTCATATTTTCATACGCCGTGGACACACATGGTCCAGCGGCGTCGTCTTTGTGAGTCACGGTGTGTTTGTGTGTTTGTGTGTTTGTGTGTTTGTTTGTTTGTGTGTTTGTTTGGACCCGTCCGTCCTCACTTTGCTGAGTTTAATCCTGTTGTCATTTTCTCTGAATCTGACAGAAGGAATAAACAGGCAAATAGATGGGGGGAGTACATTAAAGTGTGATCTTTTCTGGTAAAGCCTCTTACAGCGCTGTGGGTTTACACTCCTGTCAAGTGATTTGGGGTTTTGTGTGTGTGTGTGTGTGTGTTTTTGTTCTTTTGAAAAACAAACGATACAAAGAAGGGTAAAAAAAAAAATCCTTTTTTTGGTTGCACTAAAATGATTTATGAAAGGGTTACCCCTCGGATTTGAAGTGATGGATTTGCTTTTATTGTAAGTCAAGGTTACCGGATCGGAATCAACGGGATGTCCTCACAAGTATAGCGAAACCAACGTGTGCTCGTGTGTTTTTTTTAATTTATTTCTGTCCCTGTACTTGTGAACTCGGGCTAACCTCAGACCCCTGAACACACACACACACACACACACACACACACACACACACACACACACACACACACACACACACACACACAGCTCCCTGCAGTGATCCCATGTGAGCCCCCTCTATTTAAACTCACCTTTATACTCGTTACACCACCATGACCTCAGTCCACCTCCTTTCTTTCACCTCCATCAAACGTTTTCTTTCGGGGCCGACGCCCAGGTTTCAGATGTTTACATGTCACTTGCCTCCCTCCCCCCTCCCTCCCTCTGCCCTCCCACCCTCTGCCCTCCCACCCATCCCGCGAACATGTTGGCACACAAACATTGTTTTTAGAAAGCAAAACAACCCGCTGGAATATGACTGGAATATGGAAGCTTAATCTCTTTGGGCGGATGAGTATCAAATCCCCCCGCGAGCGGTGGAGGTGGAGAGAGGCTGCAGACCAACACTGTTCATTTTGCCAAGGCCAGATGGCGAGGGCAGCTTTGGTCTCTCTCTCTCTCTTTGCCCGTCAGGCCATGACACACACACACACACAGACACACACAGACACACACACACACACACACACACACACACACACACACACACACACACACACACACACACAATTACCTCAACATGTGTGTACAGCCGTCTGCTGTCCCAGCAAGTCCGATATTTATTGGATGAATCTTTAATTTGTGCCGTTATCTTTCCGTCTCAATGTGGAGTCTGGTTTGTGTTCTCCTTGTTTGTATAGTTTGTAATCTGTTTGTGTGTGTTTGTGTTTCGGGGCTGCAGAGAGTACAGATATGTCCTCCAGCACTTCTGTGTTGAAACTTTTATTTTGTAGAGCTGTAGTTAGATATGTAATGTAGAAATAGATTTAAGTAAAAATGTTCAGATATGTCGTCTTCACTAGGCTGCAGGTCATATTTTGGACTATATAAAATCCCAAAGTTTAGTAAAAGTCATGTAAATGTGTTATATTCATGTGTTCATGTGGTTCATTTACGCTGAGTTTGAAATAATGAATATGCTTTTAAAAGACTCAAAATATAAGCAGGCATACGCTGAGTATATCTATAAATGTTTATTCTTTTAATCAAACTATTGTCTCTCATTCATTTGTGTCCTTTAAGGAATACTGTATGCTTTGGAATCCTCATTGTTAGGTTAAATACTACATTTTATCACTTTTTCATGGACACACCCAGATTTCACTAAATGTTTGGTCATGGGAATTTGGTTTAAAGTCCTGGAAAAGTCTTGGAAAAGTCATGGAACTCCATTGGTATGTGTATGAACCATCACCATTTCATATGGTATCCGACCCCCAATCTTGTTTTATTTTGGCGGTCTTTATACTTCCTGGTGAGCGATTAAGAGGATTATCTCCTATTTTGTGGGATATCTACGAATCCCAGCGCCTTCGTTTTCACACGTTTGGCTCCGCAGGCCGTACGAGAGCATCCGATGCCGTCTGTTAGTCGACAATCCGAACACACGACGGCTTTAAAGGAAGAAACGTGTGTTGAAGGTGCTGAATGGGGTCTGATGGACAATAGCGGCTCAAATACCGAAGCCCATGTGAGGTTATGACACTTCTGCCGGTGTCCTTTCATCTAACACCAAAACCTTCATTTATCCAACATACTCAATCTCTCTCTCTCTCTCTCTCTCCCTCTCCCTCTCTCTCTCCCTCTCTCTCTCTCCAGAGCTGTCCAGTACAAAGTGACAGCAGAAGTCAAGGTTGGCCAAGTACCGGTAATGTACGAGGGCCTCGTCTCCTCCTTCAGTCTTCTTTAGATATCGGATCGCAGGGAGAAGTTTTCCGTTCGTTCGGCTGCTAATTGCATCGCCACGTCCCTGATCTCTGCAGCTGCCTTCCGTCACACGGTTAAAACACTCTTATTTCCAGCAAAAAAACATGGCGCCAGAGTCAGGGTTGGACACCTGGTCGTTGAATAGCTCGACGCAAATACGATTTGGATGTTAAGTAAACAGTTCTATTCACTTAAACTAAGCTCAGTTTGCTTTACAGACGCCGCTGAACTCAAGGTAGCGCGGTCATTAATCTCTTATCCCTGTTTTGCGACTGCAAACGCTTTTTTAGTGAGTGACCATGTGACAGACTGTGAAGGACTGAATGGGAAATGAATGAAGTGCATGATTACAGGGTCGTCAATGACTGTAGAGAGCTGCAGGAAGGAGTCCTCACGGCTGGAAATCAGGGTTTTTTGTGTGATGAGTGATGGCTGACGGGTGGAGGTGGGACTTAAGGGAAGCTCCAGACGAGGTGTTCACGCCTGATGGACTGAATGAACTGACAAAGTGCTTTTACCAGCTTTTGACCCGTTAATCATGTGTTGGTTTGTATGAAAAGGTCATAAACATCGGCCTAATACGGAGCAAAAACATACGATCGCTTCCTGCACGGACCGACGACGTCGAACTGTCATGTGATCATGTGATCGGGGTGCGACGAATCGGGGAAGGACAAAACATGGCTGCTGGGACCCAATCAAGTAGAGGACGCTGGAGTTTACATCATCGTTCTCAAACTCCTCCGTTAAAGCCGTAACCCGGAGTCTGCAGACGTATCCGTCCTCTGGAGCGTTCCCAAACTCCTCCAGGACGTAACCCGGAGTCTGCAGACGTATCCGTCCTCTGGAGTGTTCCCAAACCGTTTTTGGCAGTCTAAAGCTTCGGCGTAGTGCGGACGCTCGGTATAAACGTAGCAAAAGATATTTGCCTCACAGCTTATTTTCTGCAATACTCTTTGAGTCGAGGGAACCAGTGCGACCAGCACGTCTTCCATGCAGCACCACGTCGGTGTCGGCGGCAGGATTTACTTCCGTTACGTCTAAATAGTGCAACCAGCCACTATCAAGTCAGACATGTGCATCATTAACTAACCCAACTGCCAAACCCTCAGCACCTCCAACGCAGCGCCGCGTCATCCTTACGGCCTTACGGAGAATTCCCTGGAAGCCCTCTCGCTGCCACGTTCCTCCCCTGATCGCCGTCTTCCAGATATTTTGTGACACGGGCCTGTCACTCCCATTCAGCCGCCAACAGGCCAAGCTGACTGAAACGATAAAATAAATAGCAGCCGAGGCCGGGCCTGTTCCCCCCCTTTTCACACACACAGACACGCACACTGATCCAGGGTGACTCTGCTGGAATGCGGCAGTTTTTCCTGGGAATGCGGCTCGGAGCGTCAGCGGCGACGCTCTCACATGATGCACACCACGGCTATGGAGGCGAGGAGCGTTTATCTACACGCCACAGGCAGCGCTTTGTTGGGGATGACCTCGTGGGACTCTTTACCGAGGACCGGAGGAACCATTCTCCGAAGGCCGACGCCTCAGCTGCCCCTCGCGGGCCAATGCACATCCGTGCACGTGTGTTCCTGGCTGTGTTGTGCACGTGAAGGAAGGACGGCGTCTTTGCAGGGATGAAGTTGGTGAATAATCCGCCCTCATGTTGTTTCCTCGCTGCATTCGGGGTTGAACTTTGTTGGCTCGGCAAAGACGCTGCGCGGCCTTGAGAGTTAAATAGATATAATTTGTAATTCCTTGGCATGGAAACGCTGTTAGTGCTGCAGAGGTAGGTATTGTGTGCTCCGCCGATGTCCTTGTGCGTGTGTGTGTGTGTGTGTGTTATATTTGGAAGGCTCTTATCTGCTCTGTCTCTGGTTCCCTCTGCGTTTCTGGTGCGTTTAATCAACACTTGGCCCTGCTTGCACCGGAGCAGCCGCTGTAAAAACACACTTTAGCTTTCTCTTTCTCCCACTGATGCGGTTTTTAAAGCTCGGACTTCCTCTCTTTCCCCCCACGCCTCCCCCCCCTTTTGTTTTTGTTTTACAGCAGATGAAAGTGCTTTCATCCCATCTGAGGTATCTGGCTCTGGCTCTTTTGGTGCAGAATGATGTCCGGGGCCCCGCATGAATCAGAGCAGGGGTCTAAAGGTCTGCCTGCAGACGCGAAGCAAAGCTATTAAAAACCCACTAGCTGGGCTCATTGCCATTCCAGACAGACAGCACTGAGCCCAGGGCGAGCGAG